>CP125976.1:364578680-365002008 GCA_030063025.1 Avena longiglumis | reverse complement strand
TTCCGTACCTCTTCTTTTCTTGCAAACCAAGAATATGGCCAAGACACCACGCCTTCCCCTCCCTCCTGCTCCCCATCTCCTTCCTCTTTAAGCAAAGAAACAAAGAGAGAGAAGGAAGACCTAGCCCTAGACTCAAGCCTTCCTCCTTCTCTTTTTGCATAAAGGTGACCACCCCATGTGCTCTCCCTCCTCCTCATCTACCCCCACCTCGATACTATCCAGAGGCCCAGGTCCCTCTCTCACTTTTCTTCCTCTCCTTGCAGCCTCCCTTGGCCATGGCCCAAAACCCTAGCTAGCCATACCTCCCTCCCAGGGTTAAGTCGAGGCCTCTGGTGGGCGTCGAGGACATGAAGTGTACCAGAGCCCATCCGCTTCCTCTTTGACTCCAGAGCGGATCGAGCCGGAGTTCAGGAGTCTCGCCGTCATTGCCGTGTCCGTGAGGTGGTGGCAGCGGCCTTGCGGCAAGACCGCCAACCCTGCTTCCACGGCTTCAAGCGCACTCTCGTGAGCACCTCCTCCCTGACAACCTCTTCCTCCCTCTCACCTTGCATCGCGTCGCGCTCCATCAGCGACCTCGTGCGCCGGCGCCATGCGCGCTCTGGCCGACAATGACGGCGGAACCAGCGCACCTTTGTTCTTTCGCAGATTCCGGTCGCTGTGGTCCGCCTCCGTGCGAGCTTGCTAAATGGAAGATGTAGCCCGCACCACCCTCTTCAGTTTTCCTTTTTACGGCATGGCGAAATTTGCCGTCGTTTGGTCGCCATCGTCGACGGAAGACCGCCAGACCCGCCGCCGTCAGAGCCATGCCGTCGTACTTGAGCCGTACCGGCTTCTGTGAGCCTCCCCTTTTTCCCGCCTAAACCCGCGGTACTCGTGGCCCACCAGTCAGCCACCCGAGCAATCTCCCAGAAAACCCCCTGGCCTCTTTTAATCTCAACCCGCGCTCCCCGGATCTGCCGCGTGGCAAGGCCTGGCTGGGTCATGCTGTGGACCATTGGACGCCGGGTCCCACCGTCGATCGGTGAGGCTAGCTCCACCCGCGGTGACATAAGCTTTTCTGTGCGCGCGTGTGTCCTAGTCACTTATGCATGTTGGGTGGATCGAATGCAGTGGCTGGGTGACAAAAGTAATTCGATTTACATTTTGATTCAAATCTTTTAAAAATTATTTCAAATTCAAATTCAAATCAGTTTTATAATAACTTTTAAAATACAAATCCAAATAATACAAATGATATATGTTTTGAGATCGAGAAAAATGTGAGGAATTCAAATATGCCCTTCAAAATATATTTAGAACACTTAAAAGTTCAAGTTGATTAAAATTACAATAAAATGCCCTTTTCTTAATTAATAACTTTGTTTTATAACTCCAAATTTGACAAATAATATGTCTAAAATGATCAGCTCGACGAGACCTTTCTGCTTATGCATTCCATGTTCTGAATTGCAGCATGCATCATATAAATATAAAGTGTACAGCAACTTATATGAGGTTAAAATGACCAAAACTCAATAAAAGGCTTTATTCTTGTATTCCACGACCCATGCCATGCTACATTATTGCCATGCAAATTGTGCATCATTCATCATGGCATGATTTTTGCTTGTCGCATCTTATTCATATGCTTGTGCACTTTATTTATGTTGGCCCTTGTTTGTTTGGTTCTTCTTGAATGAGCCGAAGGGGATATATCGAAACCGGAGCACTACCGGATCCTTCTCGCTTCAAGCGCTGCCGAGCAAGCACTACCACATGCTTGCATACATATAGTACCTATTGCCTCTATCTTATTCTTGCATCATTGAGTCTCGATCATTAAATGAATCCCAAATCTTGCATAGCCTTTACTTTTAAACTCCACCGCTTGTTCCTCCATCCATGAGCCATTACTAAAGTTGTTTGAGCCATGGTAAAATAACATGTGTAGGGTATGTGAGCATCGATGGATAACGTACCTAAACAACTTAACTTTGAGTAGTATGGGATAACTAATGAAAGTGGCACGGTGAGCAATATACGCTATTTGGTTTTCATGTTCACTTGTGTCCGAAGGACCCAGTACTTGATTCTGTTCCTTGAATATTGCTATCCACATCCGAGGCTTATGGGACCCCGAGGCGGATCTTGATTCATTCTTATTTCTTGGGGCCACAAAGTAGTTTGGGGATTTATTACTATGCATACTTATGCCATGCTTTCTTGCTTTATTTAAGATTGTGAGGTATGCACATGTCTTATTTAGGTAGCGAGTGTTTTCGCTGTATCGACAAGCCCAGTCACACTTTCGGGTTCCCGATCGTTTACCATTGATGAAACCTTGAGTCCGCCTCGAAGCCGTGACTTCGCGGGTAGCTTAATGGGGTGGCCCCACTGAAATATTTACGAATCCTGTGATTGCTTTATCGTGAATGCCTCGTTGGGTTTTGATTTGGTTTTCAAGGTTGATCAGTGTGTGTTGCTATTTGTGCACCCTAGTAAAACTTTCTGGCCGTGTCAGCGGTTATGGGCGACTTAGCACGATTTCGATCATAGACAAGTATAACTAAAGTACCGCTTTTAATTTGACTAAATGGCCGACTAGTAAATAGTGCACTCATGGAATGGATAATAAAAATGCCAGCGGATGGGGGGTTGTTAAATAAAACTTCCTCGTTGGTGGCGAGGAGGAGGAAGGATCTAATATTACCGTTATAGCTGTTGTCTTTAATTCACGGACATCCGTCTATCTTTGGTTAGGCGGATGGTTAGTATCTATAGAATTGCTAGGTATTATCTTGTTGCAATTCGTCACCCAGGTTGTGTCCTTTAGAGGCATAAAGACTTTTGAGTACCCTAGGGTCTCACACGATAAATTATTTGATTCGGATGAACAGTGCACTCACAAGATGGATCTTGGGTGGAGGCAGACGATGTGGACAACGATCATTCGGTGTAGAGATTAGGGAGCGGGATCCGTGTGATCGTGGGAGGATGTGTTTGTTATGGGGCATCTTATGCCGATTTGCTTCTTATCCGTACTCGGATCTTGTTTACTTCCACGATACTCGATGTTTGATGTATGAGGAGATATCCTAAACTATTATATCTATCTAGGACATTTGGATCTTGGTATGGCGTTGCAATATTCTATTTCTTTTAGATGGAATGGCTCGAGGCTGTATGGTGGCAGAACTACCTCGGTGAATTACGCCCTAGATACAAGCCTGGATGAGTGGTAGTGGTTGAAATAGTACGGTGGGGCCCCAAAGCCACTCCGTAGTCCTTTCAGACGTCCCAACCACTACCCTCTCAACGGGACTGTCACAGGCGGGCGTGTCGGCGAAGGGATCAACTACGTACAAGTGGGTATACGCAAGCCACCATACAAGAGTACATCGAGCCATACCATCTAGAAAGAAAGGAAATATAGCAACGCCCATATGGCAAGATTCAAATGACCTAGATAGATCTATATTTTAGGATACTTCCTCATACAACACACATCGTAGTATCATGCGGCAAACGGTAAACAAAATCCGGATAAGAAGCAAATCGGCATAAGATGCCATAGAAATAAGCACATCCCAACTACAGTCTCACGGATCCCGTTCCGGAATCTCTACACCGAACGATCGTTGCCCACATCTTGACTTGTTCCACCCAAGATCCGTCCCCGTGAAGGTACCATCCCATCCGAACCAAGAATTATCGTGTGAGACCCTAAGGGTACTCAAGAAGTCTTAATGCCGCTAAAGGGGACACAACCTGGGTGACGAATTGCAGAAAGATAACCCTAGCAATTCTCAGATAACGCTAACCATCCTCCTAACCAATGATAGCGGATGTCCGTGAATTAAGTACAACAGTTATAATGGTAATCTCATCGATCCATCCTCCTCCCCCTTACCAACAGGAAGCGGACGAACAACCCCATCCGCTGGCAATTTTATTAACCATTCCATGAGTGTTGCACTATTTAATAGTCAATTACTTAGTCATTAAGCGGTACTTTAGTTATGCTTGTCTATGATCGAAACTGTGCTCCAAGTCGTCCATATCCGCGACACGGCTTTGAAAGTTTTACCGGCGGTGCACCAATAGCAACACACGCCGATCAACCTCGAAAACCAAATCAAAACCCAACGAGGCTTTCACGATCGAACAATCACAAGATTCAGAAATATTTCAGGGGCCACCCCTTGGAGTCTACCATAACAAAGTAAGCAAGCTCAGACGGACTCAAGGTTTGGGTGGACGGTCAGAACGATCGGGAACCCAAAACTGGGCTTGTCGACACCGCGGAATCGTGTCCCGATCCTAAGCAGCGTGTGCTCCTCGCACAATCGTAAATCTGAAAGTAGCATGGCATGAGTACAGATCGTAAATAAAACCTCAAACTAGTTTGTGGCCCCAAGAAATAAGACGGAATCAAGCTCCGCTCGGGGTCCCATATACCTCCGGATGTGGATAGCGATAAATCAAGGAACAGAATCAAGTACTGGGTCTTACGGGACACAAGTGGCGGAAAAACCAAATAGCCGATGTTGCTCACGGTGCCACTTTCTTTAGTTATCCCACTACTCGTTAAGTTGTTTAGGTACCTCATTATCCACAGACGCCACATACCCTACACATGTTCTCGACTGCATGGCTCAAACAACTCCTATAGTAGGGCTCATGGGATGGAGGAACAAGCTTGGTGGGGTTTAAAAGTAAAGGCTATGCATACTTGGGATTCAATTTAATGCAATCGCGACTCAATGATGCAAGAATAAGATAGAGGCAATAGGTATCATGTATGCAAGCATGTGGAAGTGCTTGCACATCAACTCGCTTGAAGCGAGGGACGGATCTGGGTAGTGCTCCCGGTTCTCTTGATATAACCCACCGGTGTCTATCCGAGAAAAACCAAACAAACAAGGCCAACATGAATATAGAGCACCAGCATATGAATAAGATGCGTCAAGCAAACAATTATGCCATGATGAATGATGCACAATTTACATGGCAATAAGGTAGCATGGCATGGTGAGGTGTGGAGGACAAGTAGTAACATTTTTATGGGGTTTTGGGTCACATTTTGTTGTCATAACACTTGCTGTACCCTATATTTTTATATGATGCATGCTGCAATTGAAGTCATGGATAGCATAAACAGAAAGTTCTCGTCGAGCTGATCATTTTAGACATATCATTTGCCAAATTTGGAATTATAAAACAAAAGTTATTGATTATTTAAATTCTAGTGGCAATTAGTGTAATTTAAATAAACTTGGAATTTTAATTGTGCACAAGGCAATTTGAATGTCATATTTGGAATCCTCTCATTTTTCTGATCTCAAAACATATATCATTTGCATTATTTGGTTTTATACATGAAAAGTTATTTAAATACTGGTTTGAATTTGAATTTAAATTATTTAAACTAGATTTTAAAAGCAGAAAGCAGTAATTGCTTTATACACCCAGCCCCGATCGCTGACAGTGGGCAACAGAGGCCCATGCGTCTTTAAGCCTCTGCACGTGGCCTTATCCCGGCCTGACAAGCTACGGGTGGGCTGGGCTCGTGGGTCCACACGCCAGCGCCTGGGCAAAGAGGGACCACGGGTTAATATGCGGGGAGTAGGGGAGCCTTTTTGCAAAAGATCGCTGACGCTGACAGATGGGAACCGTGGGACGGCGGGTTTAGGCGGGAGAAAACTCGGGGTCCTAAATGCAAAAAGCCAAAATCATCCGGACGGCGTGGCCTTAGCTCTGCCGGCGACAGCGATCTGCCGCCGTTTGATCGACGATGGCGAGCGAACCACTGGGTGAATCGCATCGCGGCCAAAACGAAAAAGGTAGAGGGTGCATCGGTCTGCAACTTTGGTTTGGGATGTCTGGCGAGGAGGCCGTGGCGCCGCGAGCTATGAACTGGCGGATCTCTGCCGCTGCAATTGCCGCCAAGACGCGATGCAGCGGCCTTGAGCACTCGACGAATCACGGCGACGCACGGCGAGAGGGAGAGGGAGACGTTGTCTGGGGGAAAGAGGAGCTCACCAGCAGCTCGACGGCGCGGTTGGGGAGGCTCGGGGAGGTCCGGATCCGTCGGCGGGCTCGTGGCGAGAAGCGGCAGATCACTCCGGGCACGACGACGGCGTGGCCGCTCCGGCGAGGTATGGCTGGGTCCTCGTGTCCTGGGCGAAGCAGAGGAAGCAGCGGAGTCTCCTGGGGCTCTGGGCTGCCCTGGCGCGCTCGGGATCGAAGGGAAGCAGAGGTGGCCGCCGATCTAGGGTTGAGGGGGCATGGGTGAAGAGGTAGCTCGCCTGGGGAGGAAGAAGGAAGCGGGGGAGCGAGAGGCCAGGGACTACAGGGATCCGGGGAGGCTAGGGCGAGTGGGACAGATAAGAACGAGAGAGGGGGCAGGTGGCTTCGGCGCTTTTGCACCCTCCCTCACGTGCATGGTGCGGCCAGAGGGGAGGCACAGGCTGTGTGGGGGCGGGGGGACTGCAGGTGGGCCAGGGTTGGTGGGAACTAGAGGGGGGCCGGTAGGCAGAGAGAGAAAAGAGAGGGAAGAAGTGAGAGGGAGAGGGCCGGCTCGATCTAGGTTAGGTGAGGGGGGTGTGTCCTTGATGGTGAGAGAGGGTAGATAGGACATGGTGAGATGGGCCATGCTAGATAGGTTTAGGGTGGTTAGCTAGAGAGGAGAGGGAGAGGGGCACCTTGGGTTGAGATTAGATTGGGTGTGGTGTAGGTCTTAGCTAGGATGGGTATGGCATGGGGTAGGTTTAGGGTTTAGCTAAGAGGGGGGTAAGGATAGAGGGAGGTGGTACTTTAGTTGATCAAGCATGCTTGGACAAGATCACACAAAACAAAACAAAACAAGGAAAAGGGGAGAGAGATGTGGTGATGGGGTAATCCTTATGCTTGCACATGATCACATGTGCATGCATGGAGATGGGGATAGAGGTTTAGCTAAGGGAGATAGAGATAGATGTTATGGTGAAGAAAACTACAAGCCAACAAAGATTTAAGCAAGGAAAGATGATCCACTTAGAATTCAAGTAAAAGCCAAATACTAGAAAAGGTGGCACTTGCATGGCCCATGCAAAAATAATTAATGCCAATTTTATCCTTGTGAAAACAATAATATTAACAAGGCATTATTCATATGCATTCCCAAAAGGTGGGCAAGGCCAAGCAAAGATTATGGGTGGATTCCAACCAACATGAGCTAGAGATAACCTAAATTAAAATGCCAAGCTCATATTAATTGGATGGTGGAATATAAGGTGGTGAAAGAAAAGGTGGTGGAGTCAATAAGAGAGATGCCCTCAACTCAACTTGGGCAATTAACAATATATTAAGAACCAAATACATTATCAAGAGGCAACTACAATTAATCATGCACATGAGATAAGAACCAAACAAGAAAGGGTTTTATATGATGCTCAAATGCAAGGTGACATGATGACATGAGCATGATATGATGATGATGCAACAATTATATGTTGGAAGTGGCCCTTTTATTATTATAACAAGTAGCATTACAGGTGTTAGACAACTGGGATGCTACAACTCTCCCCACTAACAGAATCTACCCGAGATTCTAGGAAGAAGAAGAAGATACAAAAGAGAAGGATGGTTGCACGGAGTTCATCTTCACGCTCCCATGTGGCTTCATCAGAATGGTGTGACCATCGCACCTTGCGTAACTTGATGGACTTGTTGCGAGTCCTTCGCTCTGCGGTCTCAAGGATTTTGGTAGGGTGTTCTTGATAACAGATCTTCTTTGAGGTCGATTAGCTCATGGTCCACGGTCTGCGGGATCTTTGAAGCACTTCTTGAGCTGAGAGATGTGGAAAACATCATGAACTTTGAGTTTTTCGAGCTCCATTGCATAAGCAACTTCTCCTCTTCTACCACGTATCTTGAAAGGACCGATGTATCTAGGAGCCAACTTTCCTTTGATACCGGCGGTGTGTTCCTCTCATGGGAGTGACACGAAGGTAGACGAGATCACCAGGGCATATACCATATCCGTGCTTCCTGTCATAGTTGCTCTTCCGACAACTTTGAGCAATCTTCGAGTTCTCCGAATGATATGCACCTTCTCCTCTGTTTGGGTTACAATGTCGAGGCCAAACCAGATTCTTTCTCCGCACTGACCAACCAATCGGAGTTACACTTGCGTCCATAGAGAGCCTCGAATGGTGCCATCTTGAGACTCTTCCCGAAGGCTGTTGTTGTAGGAGAATTCAGCATATGGAAGGCATTCCTCCCACTTCATGCCAAAAGAGATAACGCAAGATCTAAGCATATCCTCCGAATCGATTGATCCTCTCCACTTGTCCTTGCGGTGAGGGTGGTAGCAGTCTTGAAGTTCAACTTTGTTCCCAAAGCTTTTGGGAACTCTCCCGAACTTTGAGGTGAAGATGCTCCCACGGTCAACTGATTTCAAGTGGAACCCCATACAAGGAGACAATCCTGTTGATATAGAGCTCACCAACTGAATTCGAAATTGTTTCTTTGATCGAAGAAATGAGCCACTTTAGAAAGCCTGTCGATGACAACAAAAATTGCATTGTTGCCCTTCTGTGACCTTGGAAAGCCCGGATGAAGTCCATCTCTACTTTCTCCCATTTCCATTCGGAGGTTTCAATGGTAGAAGACCAAATGGTTTCGATGGACAGCCTTGACTCTGCAGACATCACATTCTCGAGACATACTTGGCACAATACCGCTTCAACCTGTGCCACCAGTATTGTGTTTTCAAGTCCATGTACATCTTTGTGCTGCCGGGATGGATAGAAAGAACCGAATCATGTGCCTCCTTGAGAACTTGGTCTCTCGACCGGGTAGTTTGGAACAAACATCCGGTGTTCAAAGAAGAGCGTGCCTTGATCATCAACATGGAAGGACTCATACTTGGAAGGTCAAGCTTAGCGATGAGCTTTTGGTGTCGGATCCCCAAGTCGACGAGAGAATCTGTTCTTCCAAGAGGAGTAGCGAAGGTTCAGAGATGCCCTTGTTCCACAATTTCCTGTGTTGAGTCGACGGAATTCCTCGCACAAGAGGTTGTTGCTCTTCCACCATGAGGTTGTTGACATAAGCTTTTTCTAAGCGCATCCGCCATGACGTTTGCTTTGCCTGGAGTGTAGTTGATGGTCACATCAAAGTCATTGATTGCTTCAATCCATCTCCTCTGCCGAAGGTTGAGATCAGGCTGAGTGAAGATATACTTCAGACTCTTGTGGTCCGAGAAGATCTCACAACGGTTACCAAGCAAGTAGTGCCTCCATAGCTTCAAAGCAAAGACAACTGCTGCTAGCTCGAGGTCATGTGTGGGATAGTTGATCTCATGCGTCTTCAACTGACGAGAGGCATAAGCAACCACCTGTTTCTCTTGCATAAGGACCGCACCCAATCCTTGCAAACAGGCGTCGCAGAATATCTGGAAAGGCTTAGATGTATCTGGAGGAACCAAGACTGGCGTGGAAGTGAGCTTCTCTTTGAGTGTCTCAAAACTTTCTTGACATGCAGGAGTCCACAAGTACTTCTTGCCTTTCTTGAGGAGATCGGTAAGAGGCTTTGCTATCTTTGAGAAGTTCTGAACAAAGCGACGACAATAGCTAGCCAAGCCGAGAAAACTCCGCACTTCCTTGACATTAGCAGGAGGAAGCCATTCAACTATTGTCTTCACGGTTTCCGGGTTGACTGCAATGCCCTTGGCAGAGATAACATGACCGGTATGTTACTTGCAGCCAAAACTCACACTTTGAGAACTTTGCATACAAGCGGTTCTCACGAAGCTTGTTTAAGACACACCGTAGGTGTTCCTCATGCTCCTCCTTGGACTTGGAATAGACGAATGTCATCCAGATATACCACAACAAACTTATCCAGTACTCCATGAAAGCGGAGTTCATCACCTCGAGAAGGTAGCAGTGCGTTGGTGAGACCGAAAGACATGACCGTGTACTCACAGGCCATAGCGGGTGGTGAAAGCTGTTTTGGGCACATCTTCTTTGCGAATTTTGATTTGGTGATAACCACTTCTCAAGTCCAGCTTAGAGAACACCACAGCTCACCGGTGATCAAAAGATCATTTATCCGTGGAGAGGATATTTGTTCTTGATGGTTTTAGCATTGAGAGCCCGGTAGTCAACACATAGCCTATCGGTTCACACGCTTCTTCACAAAGATTGTTGGGCTACCCCAAGAAGAAGTCTTGTGTTGAATGAAACCCAACTTTTCTTGTTCATCAAGTTGTCGTTTGAGTTCACCAACTCGGAAGGACCCATTTTGTATGGCCGCTTGGAGATAGGAGCCGTTCAGTTCAAGCTCAATCACGAATTCAACTTCGCGATCCGGAGGCATACCCGCAACTCTTCGTGAAAGACATCGAAACTCACGGACCCGGTACACTCTGAATAGCTTCCATAGCATCATCATTCGAGCCGCCAAGGAATAGAGCTGACGGGGAGTCGGACTTGGATAAAATACTATATGGCCTTCAGAATCTTCGAGACACCGAGCGTTGACAATCAATCACAGTGCATTTGTCAACCAATCCATGCCCAAGATGACATCAATGTCGAGTTGCCCGTAACAATCAAAGAAGCCAAGAAGGAAGAACCACCAATCTCAACTTTATTGCCATGGTGATGAACAGCCCTCATGTTTGCTCCAGGAGAAAGAACCATTAACCGCTTAGAGAGAGGAACCATAACTAACTCATTCTCTTCTGCAAACTTGTGTGACACGAAAGAATGCGATGCACCAGAATCAAAGAGAACTCGTGCAGGGACTGAGTTAACGGATAGCATACCCATTACAACTCCAGGTGCGAGCTCAGCTTGAGAGGCGTTGCGTAGCTTGGCGCGAACAACCGTGAGACCCGGGCTTAGTGTTGATGTTGAGCCGAGGCGGTGGTGCATGAACCAAGGAGAGCTTGTTGCAGATCTTGGCGGGGTGGAGGAGAGCTTTGTTCTTCATTGGACAGTTCAGTGAGATGTCCAGATCTCCACACGTGAAGCGTGCACTAGCCGGACGTGGAGCGAGTAGCCGGGGACTCCGAGCGCTCGAGGTAGTGGTTGTTGTAGCCCCAGGAGCCGCATGGTGAAGTTTGGTGGCCTTGACGCCAAACTTGCAGGTCTTGGTGGAGCCGGAGCGACGGTGGGGTGTTAGGAACCCGCACACGCCCGCTTAGAAGGAGCTGCCATAAGCTGCAGAGCTTGATGCATCCTGTTGTGTTTCTTGGACTCCTCGAACATTTGCCTTGCCTCCTCTTGCGGTGTTGTGTGTAGTTCCGGAAGGTTGCGGTCTTGCATGCGTGATTGCATACTTGATCGACGCATTGAGCCCTTGCTGAACCTTTCTTCTTCTTCTTGTCATCGATACCTCATCACCACCATAACGGATAGATTCATGAAGTTCCTGATATAGGTGTTGACGTTATCATTTCCCTGCTTCAGGTTGAGGAAAGCCTCCTTCATCCTTTCCATCACAATCTCTGAGAGAAACTGCTCTTTGAACGCTACAGTGAACCTCTCCCAAGTTGGCTGGAACCCAGTACAGCTTGCCTTCAAGTAGTTTTCCCACCAAAGAGCCGCATCTCCCTTGAGAAGGTGAGTAGCACACTTGACCCACTCTGTTCCGAACATCCAGCCTCGAGCAACCTTGATATCTCGCGAGCCAATCATCCGTCAAGAGGTCGGTCGGACACATCAAACCGAGGTTGAACTTGAGGAAGCTCTTGATGTCTCCACGCTTGGGAGGTGGAGGAAGTGGAGCAAACTCGTTTCTTCTGACGCTCTCCTCAAAGCGCTGCTGGTTCTCTTGCATAGCTGCCAAAGCATTAGCAATGTTTGACAGCGCTGAGCCTAGTTCCGGAGGTATGTCCTCTTCAGTACGGCGTGGTGGAGACTTCCTGTCATTGATATAAAACTCAAGTCAGTACTATAATGGAGAATGATAATAATCCAAAATAGTACCAAGATGGAATTAACCAAGATTAAAGGATACATTTTCTGAGATGATATTAAAATATCAACAAAGTTCATAGCACCTAAAAGATATTAAGCATATCGCACACGACTGAAAAGGAGTGTGGTACACAAATATATCAAAGAAAAAAAAATTCCACAAATTTCGGCATTAGAATACCAATAGATGCGCAAAATTACTTAACGAATCAAGATTAGTGACTCTACCGATTCAATATACAAAAGCGAATGATACAAGTAGTGGTATGGTCGCGACTCCATCCCGCACTCAAATCATTACTCCGCACATGAACAAGTGGAACACATATCCTAACCCCTGCTTCTCACGACGAAACCTAAAGATTGGTAACTACGGAAACGAACACCCCAACAAGATAGCGTCGGATACAAAGAGGAAGATAGATTGCGTCGGTTTGCAAAAGCCTGTCGGTATGGAATGTACCAACAGTCGATAACCAAAGGCAGATAAGATAACAACTTGGATGCAACAGGTAGACAAGGGATTACACACACACACACACACACAACCTATGGTACTACGGAAACCCAGAACACGTGAATCCTAGTTTGAACTTTGAGAAGAGGATTGAAAACGTTGCACTTCCTTACCAGAAAAAAGGTGGGTGGTAGGGTAAGAAGAAAAGTGGAAGCAGTCCTACTCTCGCGTTTTGTTTTTCCCTAGTATACATAACTACCAAAATATTTGCTAGACTGACAACGACCGTTTGGCTGAAACCCTGAAGGTCGGGATGGCTCTGATACCAATTGTAACTACCTCGGTGAATTGCGCTCCTAGATACAAGCCTGGATGAGTGGTAGTGGTTTAAATAGTACGGTGGGGCCCCAAAAGCCACTCACTGGTAGTCCTTTCAGACGTCCCAACCACTACCCTCTCAACGGGACCTGCAGGCGTGAATCGGCAGCGAAGGGATCAACTACGTGCACAAGTGGGTATGTACGCAAGCCACCATACAAGAGTACATCGAGCCATACCATCTAGAAAGAAAGGAATATATACGCATCATACGGCAAGATTCAAATGACCTAGATAGATCTATATTTTAGGATACTTCCTCATACAACACACATCAGAGTATCATGCGGAAGCGGCAAATAAAATCCGAGTACGGATAAGAAGCAAATCGGCATAAGATGCCATATAAATAAGCACATCCCAACTACAGGTCTCACGGATCCCCGTTCCCGGAATCTCTACACCGAACGATCGTTGCCCACATCTTGACTTCTTCCACCCAAGATCCGTCACCGTGAAGGTACCCATCTGAACCAAGAATTTATCGTGTGAGACCCTAAGGGTACTCAGCAAGTCTTAATGCCGCTAAAGGGGACACAACCTGGGGTGACGCAATTGCAGCGAAAGATAACCCTAGCAATTCTACAGATAACGCTAACCATCCGCCTAACCAATGATAGACGGATGTCCGTGAATTAAGTACAACAGTTATAATGGTAATCTCATCAGATCCATCCTCCTCCTCGCCACCAACAGGGAAGCGGACGAACAACCCCCCATCCGTTGGCAATTTTATTAACCATTCCATGAGTGTTGCACTATTTACTAGTCAATTACTTAGTCAGATTAAGGCGGTACTTTAGTTATGCTTGTCTATGATCGAGAAACTGTGCTCCAAGTCGTCCATATCCGCGGACACGGCTTTCAGAAAGTTTTACCCGGCCGGGGTGCACCAATAGCAACACACGCTCGATCAACCTCGGAAAAACCAAATCAAAACCCAACGAGGCTTTCACGACTGAACAATCACAAGATTCAGAAATATTTCAGGGGGCCACCCCTTGGAGTCTACCCGCAACGAAGTAAGCAAGCTCCGAGACGGACTCAAGGTTTGGGTGGGCCAGGTGAACGACGGGAACCCAAAAGCTGGGCTTGTCGACACCGCGGAATCGTGTCCCGATCCTAAACATGATGTGCTCCTCGCAATCGTAAATCTGAAAGTAGCATGGCATAAGTACAGGATCGTAAATAAAACCTCAAACTAGTTTGTGGCCCCAAGAAATAAGACGGAATCAAGCTCTGGCTCAGGGGGGTCCCATATACCTCCCGGATGTGGATAGCGCGATAAATCAAGGAACAGGAATCAAGTACTCGGGGTCTTACGGGACACAAGTGAGCAGGAAAAACCAAATAGCCGATGTTGCTCACCGGTGCCACTTTCTTTAGTTATCCCACTACTTCTCAGGTTAAGTTGTTTAGGTACCTCATTATCCAACAGACGCTCACATACCCTACACATCTTTGTTCTCGACTGCATGGCTCAACCAACTCCTATAGTAGGGGCTAATGGGATGGAGGCACCAGCTTGGTGGGGTTTAAAAGTAAAGGCTATGCATACTTGGGATTCAATTTAATGCAATCGCGACTCAATGATGCAAGAATAAGATAGAGGCAATAGGTCGTATGTATGCAAGCATGTGGAAGTGCTTGCTGTCAACTCGATTGAAGCGAGGGACGGATCTGGGTAGTGCTCCCGGTTCTCTTGATAAAACCCACCTTTCAAAGTCTATCCGAGAAAAACCAAACAAACAAGGCCAACATGAATATAGAGCACCAGCATATGAATAAGATGCGTCAAGCAAACAATTATGCCATGATGAATGATGCACAATTTACATGGCAATAAGGTAGCATGGCATGGTGAGGTGTGGAGGACAAGTAGTAACATTTTTATGGGGTTTTGGGTCACATTTTGTTGTCATAACACTTGCTGTACCCTATATTTTTATATGATGCATGCTGCAATTGAAGTCATGGATAGCATAAACAGAAAGGTCTCGTCGAGCTGATCATTTTAGACATATCATTTGCCAAATTTGGAATTATAAAACAAAAGTTATTGATTATTTAAATTCTAGTGGCAATTAGTGTAATTTAAATAAACTTGGAATTTAATTGTGCACAAGGCAATTTGAATGTCATATTTGGAATCCTCTCATTTTTCTGATCTCAAAACATATATCATTTGCATTATTTGGTTTTATACATGAAAAGTTATTTAAATACTGGTTTGAATTTGAATTTAAATTATTTAAACTAGATTTTTAAAAACAGACAAAGCAGAATTGCTTTATACACCCAATGCAATGAGCCCCAGTGACAGGTGGGCTGTGCAACAGAGGCCCACGCGTCTTGCTGCCTCTCCACGTGGCCTTATCCAAAGACTGGCGGTGACAGGTGGACCGGTGGGCTCGTGGGTCCACACGCCAGCGCATGGGCAAAGAGGGACCGCGGGTTAATATGCGGGGAGTAGGGGAGCCTTTTTGCAAAAGATCGCTGACGCTGACAGATGGGAACCGTGGGACGGTGGGTTTAGGCGGGAGAAAACTCGGGGTCCTAAATGCAAAAAGCCAAAATCTGTCGGACGGCAACGGCGCAGCGCTCTGCCGGCGACAGCGATCGGCCGCCGTTTGATCGACGATGGCGAGCGAACCACTGGGTGAATCGCATCGCGGCCAAAACGAAAAAGGTAGAGGGTGCATCGGTCTGCAACTTTGGTTTGGGATGTCTGCTGGAGGGCCAAGTGGCAAGAGCTATGAACTGGCGGATCTCCTGCCGCACTGCCGCCGACCTTGCCTTGCGACGCGGCGCTTCGGCCGAATCACGGCGACGCACGGCGAGAGGGAGAGGAGACGTTGTCTGGGGAAAGAGAGCTCACCAAAGACTCGGCCAGCGGTTGGCGAGGCTCGGGAGGTCCGGATCCGTGGCGGGCTCGTGGCGAGAAGCGCAGATCACTCGCACGACGACGTGGCCGCTCGGCGAGGTATGGCTGGTCCTCGTGTCCTGGGCGGCAGAGCAGCGGAGTCTCCTGGGCTCTGGCTGCTGCTGGCGCTCGGGATCGAAGGGAAGCAGAGGTGGCCGCCGATCTAGGGTTGAGGGGGCATGGGTGAAGAGGTAGCTCGCCTGGGGAGGAAGAAGGAAGGCAGGGGGAGCAGAGAGGCCTGGGGACTACCTGGGGATCTGGGGGAGGCTAGGGGCGAAGTGGGACAGATAAGAACGAGAGAGGGGGCAGGTGGCTTCGGCGCTTTTGCACCCTCCCTCACGTGCATGGTGCGGCCAGGAGGGGAGCTGGGCACGGGCTAGCAGCCAGGTGGGGCCAGGGGGACTGCAGGTGGGCCAGGGTTGGTGGGAACTAGAGGGGGGCCGGTAGGCAGAGAGAGAAAAGAGAGGGAAGAAGTGAGAGGGAGAGGGCCGGCTCGATCTAGGTTAGGTGAGGGGGGTGTGTCCTTGATGGTGAGAGAGGGTAGATAGGACATGGTGAGATGGGCCATGCTAGATAGGTTTAGGGTGGTTAGCTAGAGAGGAGAGGGAGAGGGGCACCTTGGGTTGAGATTAGATTGGGTGTGGTGTAGGTCTTAGCTAGGATGGGTATGGCATGGGGTAGGTTTAGGGTTTAGCTAAGAGGAGGGTAAGGATAGAGGTAGGTGGTACTTTAGTTGATCAAGCATGCTTGGACAAGATCACACAAAACAAAACAAGGAAAAGGGGAGAGAGATGTGGTGATGGGGTAATCCTTATGCTTGCACATGATCACATGTGCATGCATGGAGATGGGGATAGAGGTTTAGCTAAGGGAGATAGAGATAGATGTTATGGTGAAGAAAACTACAAGCCAACAAAGATTTAAGCAAGGAAAGATGATCCACTTAGAATTCAAGTAAAATCCAAATACTAGAAAAGGTGGCACTTGCATGGCCCATGCAAAAATAATTAATGCCAATTTTATCCTTGTGAAAACAATAATATTAACAAGGCATTATTCATATGCATTCCCAAAAGGTGGGCAAGGCCAAGCAAAGATTATGGGTGGATTCCAACCAACCAACATGAGCTAGAGATAACCTAAATTAAAATGCCAAGCTCATATTAATTGGATGGTGGAATATAAGGTGGTGAAAGAAAAGGTGGTGGAGTCAATAAGAGAGATGCCCTCAACTCAACTTGGGCAATTAACAATATATTAAGAACCAAATACATTATCAAGAGGCACCTACAATTAATCATGCACATGAGATAAGAACCAAACAAGAAAGGGTTTTATATGATGCTCAAATGCAAGGTGACATGATGACATGAGCATGATATGATGATGATGCAACAATTATATGTTGGAAGTGGCCCTTTTATTATTATAACAAGTAGCATTACAGGTGTTAGACAACTGGGATGCTACAGTGGCTTGCATACATACTCATTTGTGTATGTAGTTGATCCCTTCGCCTGCCGATTACGCCGCCCGTTCTTGTCCCGATGTTTGGAAATGGTTAGGACGGCCGAAAGGTCTACCTGTTAGTGGCATTTGGGCCCCACCATACTATTTTAACCATTTCCGCTCGTCTAGGCTTGTAACTAGGAGCGTAATTCACTGAGGTAGTTACAACAACACTTAATGCTCTTTCTTGATCTCCACTTCTGCAGATTTCAACATGGAGAAGAGTTCTGGCAATGTCTTGTTCATGTTTTGCATATTGTAGTTCATCACAAAGTTCTTGTAACTTGGTGGCAGTGATTGGAGGACACAGTAAATCCCCAAAGCATTAGGAATCACTATACCCAAGCTTTGGAGTTTGTTTGCGTGCCCAGACATCTTAAGAACATGCTCACCTTGGAGCTGCCTCTTCCATCTTGCGCTTAAAGAACTTTTAGAAGCCTCATAACTCTCAACTGCCGTGAGCCTCAAATATCATTTTGAGTTCACGGACAATATCATGTGGGTCATGGTTCTCAAACCTTTTTCAAGCTCCGATTCCAAACCATACAAGATAGCACATCGAATCGGAGTAGATCTTGATTCTTCCGAGTGAGGTAAACATTCTTTACTTCATCGGTAGCATCACCGCAAAGCGGTCACCCAACGGTGCATCCAGCACATAGGTCAAATTACCAGCATTGTGGACAATCCTCAAATTGTGGAACCAATCCGCGAAGTTGCTTCCATTGTTTTTCAACTTTTCTTTCTCTAGGAACGCATTAAAATTGATGGTAGGGGCCGCCATTGATCTACAACATATTTGCAATAGTTTAGACTAAGCTTATGACAAATTGAGTTCTAATTAATAGTTAAATTAATCTAGGTGAACTCCCACTCAAAACAATATCCCTCACATTGTTTTAGTGATCACACGAACCAAATCCACCACATCAAAACCGATCATCACGAGAGTTGATGTAGCTTCAATGGCGAACAATCAACATGTTCATCATATCTACTATATGACTCATGATTTACCTTTCGATGATTCGTGTTCCGAGACCATGTTTGTACATGCTAGGCTCGTCAAGATCAAACCTTAGCTTCCGCATGAGCAAATCTTGGTTTCTCACGTTGTATACACTCGCAAAATCTAACACACCCGATCATCACATGGTGCTTCGAAACAACGAGCTTTAGCAACGGTGCTTACTAAGGATGAACACTTTAAAACTTGAAATTTATGTGCTTGAGGGATCATCTTATAAAGCTACCGTCATTAACTAAGCAATACAAGATGCATAAAGGATTAACATCACATGCAATTCATAATATGTGATATGATATGGCCTTTCTTCTTGTGCATTCGATCTCCATCTTCAAGCACGAACATGATCTCCATCATCACCGGTATAGCGTCAAGGTCAATGGCGTCGTTTCATGGTTATCGTCCACCAGCTACAACTATTACAACTACTTTGAATAGACACGCGGGTCTTAACAGAATTTAAAGACAACCATATGGCTCCTGCTGGTTGCCAACTTACAATAAGGAACATTGCATACATAAAATATAATCACAATCATGGCCATATCACATCACGGCACACCCCTGCAAAACAAAGTTAGACGCCTCTAATTTCTTTGCATATTTTACGTGGTTTGGGGCTTTCAATAAGTGTCGCTCTAACTTACGAACAAGAACCACAACGTTGATGCTTGAACTATCAAGTGCCCGTTGTAAATTGGATCTATACTATGATGGGAGAGACACGCACCCGCAAAGCCACTTATGCAATACAAGTTGCATGTTGAGCGTGGAGCAAGTCTCATGAACGATGTCATGTAAGGTTAGCCCGGGCCGCTTCATCTCATCATACCGCAAGATGCAAAGTACACAAGAAGCAATTGATAATAAAAGCACCACCGCCCACAATGACCATTGTGTTCTACTCGTGCAACAGATCTACATATAGACTTGGCTCTGATACCACTGTAGGGGTTCGTAGCATGGAAAACAAAAAAACTCTACCGCATGCAAACAAACAAGCCAAGATCTATCTACTAGATTGTAGCAACGAGTCGATAGAGGAACTCACCCTCGAAGATTCCAAAGCGGTTAACGAGAGCAGATTCTCATGGGTGATGTAGTCGTACTCTTGCCGATCTCAATATCGCGTGACGATCCTTCCGCGCTGCGTTACGGCAAGCTTCAGCTGGTCACACGCTCGTACTCGATGAAGACCTTCCTCTCCCTTGTTCCAAAGAAATGAAGGTTGTAGCACTCTCCTCGTGATTCCGGCAGCACGACGGCGTGGTACCGGAAGTAGAGGGGAGATCTCGCAGGGCTTCGCCTTAAGCCGGAGCGAGTATGGTGGACTATGAGAGAGGCCTTGGTGGTCTAGGGTTTAGAGGCACCAAGGGGGGAGTGTAGCCGGCGGCTAGGGTTTGGGGATCACCCCAACTCGCCGAGTTGGTGGTGCCCTAGGCGGCGGCACAAGGAGGTGGTGGCACCGGCGACTTGGAGGAGAGGGCTAGGGTTTTGGGTGAGTTGGGTGTGTGGAAGAGGGGCAGCCCTGCCCCTCCTTATATAGGTGGGAGGGAGCGTCTTGGGAGGAGGGAGTCCTCCCCCAAGTCGTCCTCCTTGGCCGGTGGGTGGAGGGAGAGGAACTCCTCCCCAAGTAGGTTTCCTACTCTCCCTCCACCAAGCAAACTTGCCGTTTGACTTTTTCAAATTGGCGTTTGACTTTCAAACTAGGATTTGATTTCTCTCTTTATTTTGCCCAGCCAAGTGACCTAGTACATGATGCAACCATTCCACATTGTCATGACACATTCATGTACCCTTCCTCCTCAGTCTTGGGACCTTCCGGACCCTTCTAGAACATTCCCGATGAAAACACCGGAATCATTCCCCAACTCCGAAATAGGGCTTTCCTTATATGAATCTTATTATCTAGACCATTCCGGATCTCCTCGTGATATCCCGGATCCCATACGAGACTCTGAACAACATTCGGTCTCTTACTCATCATTCCATAACTACTCAACAACATCGAATCCTTAAGTGTGTCTCCCTACGGTTCATGTATTATGCGGACATGATCGAGACACTTCTCCGATCAATAACCAATAGAGGAATCTAGAAATTCATATGGCTCCCACATATTTCTATGATTACTTTGTGATCGAATGAACCACTTACATTCGAAACCAATTTCCCTTTGTCTCATGATAGTTTTCTTATCTGAGGTTTTGATCGTCGGTATCTCTGCATACCTAGTTCAACCTCGTTACCGATAAGTACTCTTTTCTCGTTCCCATGATATGTGATCCCTTGTGAGCCAGTCACATGCTTGCAAGCTAATTGGATGGCATTCTACCGAGAGGGCCTAGAGTATATCTATCTGTCATATGGATGGACAAATCCCACTCTTGATCCATGTGTCTCAACCCATACTTTCCGAACACTCAATGCCACCTTTATAGCCACCCAGTTACGGTGTGGTGTTTGATGTCATCAAAGCATCCTTCCGGTGATGGTGATAAGCATGATCTCATGGTCGAAGGAATTAGGTTACTATGTATCAGAAAGCTTATAGCAATTGAACTATTAAAATGACTTGATCTTTATGCCACGCTTATCTATAGGAGTATGTCCATCATATCATTCTCCTAATGATATGACCTTGTTATTAACAACATCTCAAATGTTCATGATCAAGAAACCATGATCATCTATTAATCAACAAGCTAGTATTATAAAGAGGCTTTACCAGGGACTCTAATTTAGTTTACAAATCACACAAGTATTAATGTTTCTGGTTAATACTGTTATAGCATGAATGTAAACATTTATAATAAACACAAAGATATAATAATAACTATATTTATTATTGCCTCTAGGGCGTATCTCCAACATTGACGACTTGCTACCGGTGTTGGGGAAGATGCTCGGGTCTCGCGGTGTTGAAGAGCGCGGGATATACTGAGGTGCAGAAGCTTGCTGTTATTTTTGGCGACACACACGCGAAACACGAACACACAAGGAAGGAAACTGTCAAAATTGGGGCCTAAAAAAATTTCGGTGCAGCAGCTGGTTCTGGCGCCGGAAATTCCGGTAGTGGTTCAGGTGGTGCCGAGGATTTCGCTGGAATTTCTGGTGGTAGAACCGGTTCGCTGGAATGCTCGCCGAAACCTGTTCGTGACGAACTCCAAAAAGTCAAACTAAGAAATCCATCGAAAATCCATCAAAATTGGGCTGGGGGAAGGTCAAGGAATGTAGATCAACACCCAAAGCAACAGATCTATGGACCAAAACCATGAAAAACTCACCAAATCCAGAGATCGATCCGAAGGCAATTTGGGCTCTTTTTTGGGGATTTCCGAATTTTTGGTGGATCGAAAAAAATTGAGGGGAAATTCGTGATCAACCTTGCTCTTGATACCAATATGTTAGGGGTGACCCATTAGGGTTGCCCGATCTTTCACGAATCCCTGTGGAAATCGAGATAGAGGCGAGTGGGAGGAGGGGAGGATGAAATCCAAGGACTCACATGCGAAGAACTCGATGAACACACGCACACACACACGAAGACACGATACAAACCAATAGCCCACACCGGCGGCAACCAGTCCAACACAATCCCTAGGATCGGTGATGAGCAAGACACTCTCCCACTACCAACAACGGGGGTCAGAGGCTTGATGAGATCTTGACTACTTGGAGACGAGACACCGACTCCAAGGACTTGTACAACTTGAATGCACTAGGAAAAATCCAAGAGGTTGGGGGATAATTGGTGCTCCTTGTCAAGGAGCATGAGACTAGCAATTATTTTATTACAATTATCCAAGTCTAGGGATTACAATGGAGGGGGGCTATTTATAGGCCATCCACTTAAAAAGGGGTAGTTTGGGTACAAAAAGGTAAAATCTAGGCGAAATAGGGGATTACATGGGCTAAACCCAAGAGTTAACTTGTTTGTGGGTGATTCCAGCGATAAGTCCGGCGGCGCCGGAATGTAGCCGGAATTACTGGCGGCCGCCGGTATTTTCGGTCGTTTGCCGAAAAACCTTACAGAGACGTATTCCGGTTTGGTTTCAGTCAGCGTCGGGTCTGTCGCCGAGATTTCCGTTCGTGGTTCCGGTCCGCCCGAGCTGCTGCAGGGAATTCCGACGGTGGCTTCGGTTCCCGGGCCTGGCGTCGATTTCGTCTAGAGCTTCTTCTTGTGATGGCTTGTTGGCTTCTCTTGGCGTGTCTTCATGAGATTCATAGCTGAGGATGCACAAAGTATTGGAATAAAGTAGCACATCATCCAAGGATGTATCAAAATCACACGAGGAGAGGAGCGAGTTAACCTTAGCTTGAAGGAGCTTGGCTCGAGCGCGTGTCATTGGTCTACTTGAAGGACTAGGAGGAGAAGATGTAGAGGCGTCTGTGGGATGGGCTGCATCAAGTAGTATTTAGGATAGCGTAGAGGAGTCGGGAAACATAGATTTACTTAAAAAAGTTGCTGAGCTCTAGTAGCTTTTCCACCACTGATTCCATTGCTACCAAAGCTAGTTAGTTTGAATTTTAACATATGAAAAGGTCCTCTATGGACTTGAGAGGATTTCGAATCAATTGTACAATTTATTTCAGTATAATGAACATGTAAAACTTGTAGACTCGCAATGTTTCTATTGTACCACACTAAGGATGTGATAGTTGTGAAACAGTACTTTATGAATATTGTGTCTACAATTTACGCACTACAACATGCAGTGATATGCTGGATCACATCACATATAAAATACATGAACTCTGTAGTTTATTGTCACATATTCCTACAGATTATAGAAATCATATGTCACGCCAAGAGTATTGACTGAATTATATTTTCTGATGAATTTTCTTCAAACTTCTTTGTTGTCTGCCCCCAATGCACCCATTCTTTCTGCGCATGGTGGCCTCTCCAACAAAACCTTACCAACCCTTAGCCTGAATTTCGCATGGAAAATATCAAATCAATGGCTTTCGACATTTGATCTCAGATCATGAATATACCAAGTTTCAGAAATCAGTTCTTGATAGTACCTCGGTGTCTGGGGATCCTGCTTGACGGTGGACTCACCTGAATCTGTCGACGAACTCCTCGCAAGTTGGATAGATATCTCATCTTCATCCCGCCGACGCATCACTATAGTGTTGTCTCCACTGTAGTCATGATTTCTGCCAAAGCTTATTGCTGCTCCGCCTCCCCTTTAGCACCACGCTCAATCTCCGCCGGATTTGCTAGAACATCATTCTCTCCAACTGCTTCCACTAGAGGGAATATGCAAAATCCGCACCATAACTTTAGGACTCTACTCCCCATTGCTTCAAATCAAAAGGTAGATCTACTAGAAAACCCCATCGGCTAGCACTCGCAAGAATAGATACTTGTCAATTAGATCTATTAAGAAATCCATAATTCGGACATAAATATGCAACCCCTTCTCCTTACCCTCGCTCTATTTTTGCTATAGTTCCACCACCACCTACCAACGTACCACCAAGCCTATCAAGAAATTCATGTGTACAATTAACTCGGATATTCCTCGACTGTGGCCCAGGGTTCTGCGATTCTGTACAACACATCCATAATCCATTGGCATCAATGTTCTACATGCCCATAAAATCCACTCATTAACAACCCCAAAGGTCGTGCATGCACACCATACGTTGCAGACAAGTGTGATGCGTCCAAACTACTACTACCTCCGTTTCAAGCTTAAGAATTTATTTATTTTGAAAAGTAGTTACGAAAAGTTTGAACAACTCTAAAAAAACTATTAAGAACTATTATATTATATAAATACCATGTCAAAATATATTTCATAATGTATCAAATGGTATAGATTTTGGTTGTAAATATTAATATTTTTTTCTAAAAACTCTGTCAAACTTTATTTAATTTAACGACTTTCTTTTGAAACAGAGGTAGTATTATATATCTATACTACATAAGCTATTGTACTACACTTATTATGGGATCGGAGGTAGTAGCTATTTCCAACTCGAGACCCAAATCTCAATTAACTCAAGACGCAAACTTCATAACAATGTTTTCAACAGTTAAAGATTCACATAAGAGGAAATAACATTTTCTGATGCATATAAATTGAGTTAATGATGTACTTAACCATTGTCTCCTCTTATCAATTAGGAGGAATAGAAAGCAAATTCCAAACAATACAAGTACAACACTTTTGGCCCAGGAAATGGAAATCTGTACAACACTTTCAGCTACACAGATTTTACCAAACTAATCAGGTTATCACATATAAATACAAAATTACAGCTCATGCTTGGCTCAAGCTACATGCTAACACGTGGAAAATAATTCCTCAAATGCCGACCACCAGATAACTCACTTGTAGTACAGTACAAGTTTCACTCCCTAAGAAATACTGCTCTGGACCACACAGCAACATCATCATGCCCAAGGTTAAATAAATGGAGGCAATAAAATTTATATATCCTACATATTCGGTCACAACATAGCGTCGATCAAACTGGCCATAATACAGCAGCAGTTGATCAGCACGCACCCGTCATGTAGTGTACACAATGGCATGCAAAACTTTGTTAGCATGGTCTCCCTAAGAGCTCAGATGATGTTTGAGAAACCTCGGCACTTTTTAGTCACTGTAAATAAATGTACCAACAATCAAATTGAGCCCATCAAAATATTGCTGCAACATATCATCAGGGCGCCATGTCGCGCGACAAAACCACTTGGACGCACCGAGCGTGTGCGGCAGCATTGCACTGACACTCTGCGTGGTGTGGCCCACTGATTGTTATGGTCGATGACTTGAGCATTTACACCTTTCTCGAAACAGCAACCCCTAGTATGCTGATTCTACCACAACTTATTTCCTAACAGTTATCCATGTCCTCATCTTTCATTGCCAGGATTGGCCCGTCGTCAAAGCCCCCTCCAGGGGCAAGCTCGTTTAGATCTAAGAATGTTCTTCCAACACTTTCACTCTCTCTGCTGGGAATATCCGTCTTCTCGACAGACTCTAGCTGCGGCTGCTCTTGCTCCTCTTTATGTGCTGCCACTGCATGGTCTTCAGCCATTTTATTATTGCCATTACTACCTTTCAAATCCTCGGTGCCATCATCTTCTTCCTGTTGCTCCTGACTCGATGTCGAGAGTTCCATATTATTTTCTTCGCCAGAGTTAACATCGGGATCCGATGCATCTGATTTACCTGCCTTTCCTGCCTCTGCATCTGTGTCTGAATAATCATACTGCTGATAGTTAATACGCGGACGAGAAGAACGCTTGCTGCGCCTGAGACCTGTCTGGGTTTCACCGACAGATCTCACCTTAGCCCTTCGGCCATTCTGACTTCGCATCTTTGTATGCCGTTGGGGCTCCTCTATATCTTCGCTGGTGCCTGCAGAAAATTCCTCTTCATCGTCATCTTCAACATCCTCTTCCAAACGGAACTCTTCATCCTCTTCAGAAGCACTTGATGTCTTCTGATGTTTGCGAGTTCTCAAATATTCCTCATCATAAACCGCTTCTCCCATGATATCATCATCGCTGTCAAAGTTCGGATCAATATCCGAGACAGCCTCAACAAAATCTCGCGTATACCGCTGAGATCTTCTCCTCCGCCGGTTACTAGAAAAAAATCATGAATGTTCTTAAGCCCATTAAATCTCGTTGGGGTTAACTGCTACATACCAAATGTTCAGTGAGACATGTACCTGCGATCAAGTGTTTCATTTTCTTCTTCCGCATCACTATCTCGGTAGTCATCTGACTTTGAAGAATTTCCGTCATATAATTCATTGGCTAGAGACGAGGGACCATTTAACTTGCCATTGCTTGATGACTCCGGTCTTGGTGTAAACATCCTTCTATTGAGAGTAGTAACAGGCTCGGCAGAGTTTTCTCTTTTTCTGTCCAACAATGTTTAGCAGATAAGAATGCAAAATTCTTCTTGTCATTATAACATAAAATTCTCCTACCAAAGAAATTTATCAAGCAATGAAAGTGATCCACATACTTTGTTATTTTAATGGCCTCGTTTATTGAGCGGTCATAGTCATCTGCATCATATGAAAAGTCAAACCTTGTAATTAGAACAGGCAGTGAAATCAAGCAAACAACCAATAACTATAACATATTTTTGTTGTCACAAGAACATGAGGAAACCAGTGCACAAGGCATCAAGATCAATTTCGGCTACATGCAAGTCTCAATTTCCAGCCAGTAACCTCTTAGTAAGCAATCAATTCTGATTTTTGAAGCTTACTGCTCCCTCCGTCCCGGTTTAAAGGACACAATTTGCAATTCTCTGGGCCCTAGGTATTCTCTAATTGGTCCATTTTATAGTGTGGAGAAGAACATGCGTGAGGAAAAAAAGAGCATGCAAAGCGTTCACATTTATTCACACATGTGCATGCAAGGATTTTGTTCCTTTCACACCGGAGTAATTACAGAGATTAAATGCTTTTGTGTCTAAATATTTTGGGATTGCATGGTTTGCAAATTGTGTCTTTTAAACCGGGACGGAGGGAGTAAATGGGATAATTTTATAGCCAACTCTAAAGGAAACTCTAGTCGGGTTAATCCGAGCTAGTCAACAGAGATTTTTTTTAAGGGTTAGATTCTCAGAAGCTATGCATAATTTTGTCATTAATTCACTGCTGATAAGCAAAGAATCATGCTCGGTAGTAAGTTACAAACAAATATCTACAACTAGGGGGTCATACATGCAAGTGGCAGAACAGTGGGTTAGAGATGCAGGTTAATCAGACATCTAATGTGAAGGAAATAACTGCAAACAAGTGTCATTGTGTTCAAACAATAAGGATAATTTTACATAAGTAGCATTCTGAAGATGTTTAAATTGGATAATACCATCCGGTGTGAGATGAGCAACTCGAATTCCAAATGTGTACAATGGTACTTAAGAAATAGAACTGAATAATAATGCTTAGTTCAGTGGGGCCTTACCAAAGGTATATGTCACAGGCTTTCTATCACGAAGAGAGCGACCAGTGGTAACATCTGATGTCAAGTAACTATCAAGGAGTAGAGCTTCTCTCTGTTGCTTTTTGAGCGACTTCTCCTTCTTCTGCATGACGAAGAAATGGTTGTGATTAACAAGCTCAAAACAATAATCTGTCGGCAAAACAACCATATTAAGCTGACTTAGACAAGCCATGTACCTTATGAATCTTCTCAATCTCTGGAAGATATTCGATCTTCAATTTCTTGCCAAGGGAAACCTCTGTCCTGTTCCGACTAGAAAAAAGCTTTTCCTAAACATGACAGAGAAGTAACTATAATCAATCATTAAGGGCATAAGATTAACAATGACAATTAAGTCAGAAGTGGTATCTAATTAGTACTTCATGTCAACAATTTTCTTCCTATTTAACTTTGTTCTGCTCCATGCAAGTTAATCACCTATATTCACAGCTAGGTAAATACGCACAGTATTTAAATTGGGAACACGGTTCTGAAAACAGGCATGCCGATAACATGGTGCTCCAATATTGGAGACTGTTATAACAACTTTATGCGAGTTCAGACGTGGGAAGCAGTTTTACAAGACAGTAATGTAACGAAAAATATGCAAGCATTGTTGCTGCTATGGCATGATTTTAAATTCTATGCAACAGAAGTTATACCAGATTAATTAGACTCAAAAAGATCATTTAAAATAATAATACTCTAAATTCGACATAAATTGCATCCTAGCAGTACGATGCCTTTCTACCATGCTACATGCAAACTAATTTTCTCTTAATTCAAGCCAAATATGTCGAGAAAGGAATTCCTCCAACCAATAACACCACATACTACTGAAACATGAAGAAATTAAAAAACAAGTGTTAGAATCATATCTACTGCAGTGGCAGCGCTGTCAAAGTTCTGCAGAGTAACATCACCATCTTCTCAAAGATATCGTTGAAATGCTTTAGTATTTAGTACCTAACTAAACCAATAAACACACTCCAGATCAATGTAACAAAGGAGAACAAGAAAGACGCATCCGGCAAAACAGAAGTTGGAAAATGTTAGATTTTTCTTTCTATTCTATTATAAATGTCTTCTCTCTGCACTCATGCAGATCGATTTTTACTATGAACTGGAAGATACATGAACATTTGTCTCCAACATTCTTTTCTCTGTGAAGAACTGTCCCCATTACTTCTCATGGTAATACTACTTTGCAACAGATAATAATAAAATAGAGTAGGTAAATTTTTATGCTGAACCAGGTATTAACTATGCTAGTCATGAGATCAAGGATGAACCAACTCACAACCTTAATACCCATCACAGAATGAGTGTGTCGATTTGGCTGCTGAGCTAAATGGAACTTGTTTTTTGAAAGTTCCGAAAATGCTATTTAGAAGTCTCGAAAAATCGAAAACAATTTTGTGGATATATACAGAGGCCATCTATGTCTCCATAAAATTTGTTAAATAACACTATTTTGGGCAGCACAAAATGGAATTATTGTGGTTTCAAAAGGAAAAAAAGTCGGTTTTGCTTCCCGTATTTATTACTTTTTGTGTGTCGATCATATATGTTGATAAAATTTTGTATGCAATAACTAGACATGTTATGTACTTCTGTATGTTTTCAGATTTATTTTAGTTTTTAAAATAAGATTTTTGAATTTTTAACAGAACGAGCTCCATGTAGCTTGGGATCTGAAGTGACATTTCAATCAATGAACACTCTTCATGTTATATAACCTTCGTAATTTTTAGGAATGCATTGTCTTCGTAAATAATTACGATTTCTGGAAGAATAACAAAGTACAATCATAAGTACTCCCTCCATTCCAAATTTTAAGATATTTTAACCTTTTGTTAAAAGGCATGTATCTCGACGTCTTTTAGTGTGTAGGTTCGGAGCAAAATGAGTGAACCTACACACTAAAATGTGTTTCAGAAAAAGGCTAAAACATCTTATATTGAAATGGAGGGAGTATTTTTTCAATATGAACAAGGCTTTGGCCATTGCTTACTCCATTAGTATGAAGTTTATGTGATACAAAGTCACAATCATAAGTATTTTTTAATACGAACCTATGATAGCAATTTGGTGTCACACAAATTACATACTAATAGAGTAATAGTTGGTCCTAATATATCCAGACAGAGGGAATAACACACTATATGGAGAGTATATCAGGAACTCAAAACTTACTGCAACATCGTCAAACTCATCAAAACTGGATGCAACAGTTTCCCACTGATACGAAACAACTGGAGTAGTTGAAGCTCTTTTTCCCTTTGATCTCTTCCCTGGTTCCTTCTTCAACTGTTCCACTCGTCTAATTTCTCGATACAATCTATGTCCAAGAACTGGATCATCTTCGTACCTGTTTTGCATGACATGATTAGCATGGACCATACATGACATCTGAACCATGAAACTTTTCAGGATGCTTTTCACCCGAAAGATGCCAGAAAAAACTACACCCACCAATATGAGATTCCAAGGGAATCTCCCCCAATTCTTTCTTTGCGGAAGGTAGAAAGGTCATAACCCCGCTTTACAGAACTATCAATGTGGTTCCGTACGTCCTCTTGCTGCAAAATGTATGCCAGATAGTCAGCTATCATACTTCCAAACATATTGAAAGTAGAACAGAACTCCGGCTGTTGCCACCAATTGTCCTCTACAGAGATACGAGCTAACAACAAAACAGACCCGATACCTCTATTCTCCATTATGTTAAATTTGTACAGGAACAGTCAAACTAACTGTATGCTATCCGACATGTAATGTTTCTACAGAATCAGCACCTAATTTAAATTTCTTTCACTACAATTTCTATTGTGAAGTACAAGAGCTAGTGCAGTGCTCCTTCCCCCTAAAAATATTATATTTACTCCCTCAAATGTGCCAGCTAAATTACTCATTTGACAACAAGCTAATCCAGTTCAGTTCTGATTTTAGTTAGTTGTCAATTTTCGAAATGTTACGCGGTTCATGCTCAAAATATACCCCTAAAAATATTATATTTACTCCCTCAAATGTGCCAGCTAAATTACTCATTTGACAACAAGCTAATCCAGTTCAGTTCTGATTTTAGTTAGTTGTCAATTTTCGAAATGTTACGCGGTTCATGCTCAAAATATATGTATCGTAATTGTACATAGATGAATGCATTGTTGTAATTGTATGTAGATGAACAACACGAGGTTAAGAAGGACAAGAGCGAAAATAATGAATTAAACAGATAAAAAGGGAGATATTGTTCAGAAATTCAAGATTTTTCACATTAACATCTGTATTTCCTCCTCCCTAAGACTCTTAAGCAGTGAATCAACTTCAAATTATTCTCTATATATTGAATAACTATGTCAGTTAGCCTTTGTCAAGGCCTCAAGGGTTAACCTTTGTGAAGCTAAAACACCAATATACTAGAATAAACAGTAACTTCTGTTGAAACCCACATTGATGAGGTGCGGACGAATTTCTATAGGCAAGTGAATGCCTTACCCACAAGCCAGATTATTGGCTGTTACTAAAGTTTTCAGTTAAAGTAATACATGCGACAAGCAGATGAAAAATAGTCATGCTGGTATTTACTCATCCTAGCGAAATGAGCTTTCTAGAGAACTGAATCAACATGGAACTCAGTTCAAATTGTCAGTCAGGGTTAGATTGACCTAGAGTTTTTAAGTTATAAGAATACATGCAGAAGCAGATGAAAATTGGTCATCCTGGTATTTTTCTCATCTGTGAAATAATCTTTCTAAGGAACTGAATCAACAACAATGGAACTCAATTCAAATTGTTGCTCAGGGTTAGGATTGATCTACACCAATAATATGGGACAACACACACACACATGTGAGACATAGGACATCAAATTGTATCAGCAGTGATTACAGTTATCTACTCTGGAGCACAGTTAGAAAAGATTAAAACATCGTATTTTGACTTTATTGTCTCTGTAAGATGATAATAAAAATGAGCACAAACCTCGACACGTATGTCACATATGGCTTTCAAGATCACTAAACGAGTCGCCGGTTCTAGCTCCTTGTACATTTCAATTTCAGCTCTGTGCAAGATGGAACAATTCGAAAAATTATCAAGATAAGATTGAATCGTGATATTTGATCAAGCATTTCTTAAGTACAGGACTAACCCATGCGATGCAACTATTGGTAGATCACCTTCCGCAACCTGTAGTTTGGGTCTTTATTAGTTCAACAATTGAATGGAATGCCAACATCGTCATTTAACTGTTTGCAAAATGGGATATCAGTAATATACCCAATGCCACCAATCCCTTAGCTTTCTACATAGGACGGTCACCCAAGTTCCACGCCCCATAGCCATGCGGGTTACTGGGGGAATTGACTGCAAATGCAATCAGCAATAGTGAGAACACAAGGAGGATTTATGTGTGACCACAGACTTCTTGAACCAAAGAATGGACTAAAGGCAGAATAGAAAAACAGGTACTCGATATGCTATCTGAATCCTATAGATGCTGGCCGAATGCATAAACAGGTAGTAAAAGTAGTTAATAGAGTGCATGATCATACGCATACATACTCTAATACATCAATTAATGAAGCACATTCTGGTTGTGAATTAGCCAGCACCAACCATGTTGAAATTAAAGACTTTTCTCAAACAGTTAATGGAAGACAGACTAAAGATTAGCACTAAGCTCATAGAATCAGCAGGCGATCATATAATTTTTATAAAAGGAAATGAACAAGTTGTGGTCCTGAATAAAAGATTATCCATGCTGCACTGCCACACGCAGTAAGAAGTATAGAGCTCATTCAAACTAAGACAGAAGAAAGATAGCTCGGAAACAAAACTAAACAGCTAAGGAGCTCACCTTTAGCAGAGGCATGTGAACATCGTATAGAGTACCGTTAGGTGTGATAAGTGCCGCCTCAAGATCCTCCGCCGTGAGCTCCGCCGTGATGTTCAGCAAAGGGCGGAACACCTGCAAGAACAAGAAAGAGAGCTACAGCGGCGTCAAACCCTAACCCTAGCTCTGAAAGAGCAGGAGAAGAAAGAAACCCAGAACGCCGAGCTGCCGGCCGCTGGGGGCAGCTCGAGTGAGAGGCTGGGGTGGGCATGATGGGTTAAACGGCGCACGCACGTGGAGGAAGTTGAGGACGGAGCCGAGCTCCCACATACAGCGGAGCCGCCACCGAGGCAGCTCCGCAGGCGCTTCGGGCTCCGACACGAGCGGCGTGACCACGCGGCATTGCGGCGTCTCGTCCGCGGCGGCGCCCGCGGCAGCTCGACGCCGCGGCCGCTCCAGTGGCGGCGGGGGCGGGGGCCTAGGCTTACTGTTGCAGGCGCGCGGCAGGCGCGTCTTCCTAGGGGTCGGGGCCTCCTCTGCTGTCTCAGGGGGCTCCTGCTCCTCCTTGCCCGGCGGCGCCGCCTCGGCGTCCTCCTGCTGCTCCGGCAAACCGGGAGAAGCACCGTCGCCGTCGCTAGCGGCGTGCATGGAAGGATCAGATCGAGGATCCGCGTCGGCGTGAGGGTTAGGGTTTGTGTAGGAGGGGCAGGCGGGAGGCGAGGATGGTGAGGAGGAAGAGGCCATGGGAGAGGCGAGGGGAGCGGAGGGGAGGAAGGGTAAAAGTGGGATTCCGTCGAGGGGTGGGAGAGAGAGGAGAGGCAGAGAGAGTGGAGGGGCGGGCGAGGGATTGGGCAGGCGACTCGGGTCGGTGGTCGGGGCCGAGGCGTCAACGTGAAACATACAGCTCGGGAACACGGGTTCGGTCCCAGGTCCCAGGTCCCAGCCGCTCGGGCCTTCGGGTTCGGTGTACTGCCGGGGTTCGGCACTTCTCTGCGTGCGTGCGCGCGCGCGGGGGGGGGGGAGGGGGGCGTGTTTGGTTATTTGGGGGTTGAATTTGTCGTTTTTGTCTTTCGATTTGTTGGATGTTGTATAAGAAGAGATTTGATTTGGGTTAGGTCTCTTTAATCTAATATATAGTTGATCTTAATGCTCTCTAATCTATCTAACTATGTCTCCATTCGAGATAAATTATATAAAAAAAAGATATCCCTTGATGTTAAGAATCCATTGCGGCGAACAATTTGTAATTTTGTTGAGTGTTTGGAATGCTACGTCGTTTTCTCTTTTAGAGATTTTTTAACGAATTTTGTCAAATTTATCACACACAGTTGATCATTTGAAATTTTTGTTGGAGAGAAGATTCAGATCATCATTTCACATGACCTTGATGTTGTAAGTTTTTTATTTCGACATTGCTATACGAATAGATCTACGTGTACGTACATATAATATGACAGTTCAGATCTACATATATTTATGAATGTTACAACGAAACCTCATAACATGAAAGTTGTGTGATTCGGTGAGACGAAGCTACACCAAATGGAAATTTCAAATGGTCGCCCGTTTATAAAGAATTTGACAAAATTCATTTACAAAACGTTTAAACATGAACACAAAATAGGTCCCTAAAACGTCAACGAAACTAGAAACTGATCGTCCCGATGGATTTGTATCATCGATCCCCAAGTTTTCATATACAACTTATTTTGAATTGGGCCTTGTAGATCAGAGTGGATTAAGTTAAGCACGTTTAGAGAGTGAAGTTGACGTACCGGTGAGAAGAATTTACATCCAGCGGGTCTGTTCCTATGGAAACGCCCAAAATCGACGTTCCAAGCGGGCCAAATTTTGGGCTGCTTTCAAGTTCGAACTCCACCAAATCGACTATCACCATCTCATTAAAAGATCGGACACCTTTGCCCTATCAAGTGGTATCAGATTTTAGGTTGCTCAGTGAGATTTTACTGTTTTCGTAGATTAGATCTGTTTTTACCTATAACCCACGAAAAAGCCAAAAACACAGTTAGAGTTTAGATCCATCCCATCACCAATCTACGTCTTGCATTATCTTTTCAGTTTTGCATTGTTGAATTTGTGTCTGCATCGTCGCGTCAAGTTGCTGGTCTTAGTGTCTCGTCCCGTAGAGTTTCGAGTTCTGATCATAGTAGTCACCGCCACCCTCGCAGATCACCGCCACCATATTTCGCCACCATATTTGTAACACCCTCAGAATCGGCCCTATGCAAGTTTTAGCAATACTCGCCAAACCCGCATAGAAACGATTCGAAGGTGCCCACCAGGCACTTTCGTGCGGGTGGAAAGCAAAGTAATAACATTACACAACAGTCCTCGATGGGACCCACGTAATGTATATATATACAATGACTCAAAGAGTCAAGAATACAAATATACGGTACAAAGATCCAAATCACCTTGAAAGCGATGGGCGTCCGACTAGATGCAAATGGGGCTAAGAGCCCGAAGAATAACCAATGGCGCCCATAACCCCGCCAGCCAAGCGGAAGGGTAACCGCTAACGGCGTCGATCTCAAAACACTGCTTAAACAAAAGGGTGCCGACAAAGGGCAAAGGAAAAAGAAGGAGCAAGATCGAGGCCGACAGCGAGGCTAGAATTCGGCCCTCGCCTACATAGGTATGGTGGATCGAGCGGCAAAGATGCACTAAACAACCTATAGAGACTCGACACAACCGGCTATCGAGAGGGGTAAGAAAGACCTATTCGGACCCAACTGATACTAGCATCAAACAAACCCATCTGGCGTTTCCTCGAGACCAAACGAGGAAGTCAACCGAGGAACTCACACAGTTGGCAGTTTTACTTATTCAGTTATAGTTGCGGCACTTTACTAGTCAGGTTTAGATAATCATCCTGATAAAGTAAGCAGTGGGCACTTTTAGTTAACCATTCCGTCATAGTGTCAACACTTACTAGTCAGATACATTTAGCATGAGATAACCCCAAAACCCAGCAGTTGTTGGTACTTTTACTTAGCCATTCCGTTGTAGTGAAGCTGATTACTAGGCAAATCGAATACAAGTCAATTCATAACAGTAAACTTTAGTTATAGTTGTCTATGATCAAGCACTGTGCTCCAAGTCGTCCATAACCGCGGACACGGCTTCTCGAAAAGATTTAACCTGCAGGGTGCACCAAAGTATCCACAGCACTTGACCCTTTTGCGGATCGGTTAACATACACCCATCGGTATGTCGGCGGGCCTAAGTCACGACGCCCTGCACCAAAGCAAGCACGGGGCCACCGAGTCGACACCGAACGGATTCGGCCGGTCTCGAGACGGACTCGGGGTTTATGCGCGGCGATGCGATACCGCCCCAAACGGGAATGTCCATACCGAAATCACTCCGCTTCCTAACAAAGACAGTGTGCTCCTCGCACAAACGTAATTAAAGCGATAAACATGGCATAAGTACAGGATAGTAAAACACCTCAAACTAGTTGTGGCCCCCAAGACAATACTTTGAAATCGGTAATTATCAATGGGGCCCATATCTCCCCACCGTGGTTAGCGCTCGATCTCTAAGTGTGTCAAGAACTCGGGTCCTACGGGACACAAGTGGGCGGTCGGAAACCAAATATTACCTATCACCCACCGATGCCTCTGCTTAATTCAATTTTAGTTGTTAAACAGAATTTAAAGTGAAACAATACTTAAAGCCATGATCATCTCCAACGTCAACATGCGGCAATTTTCCAACAAAGGTGGTACTTGACGACAAGCAAAACACTTGAGCAAGCGACTACGACACGCGGGTCCAACTATCTACCAAACAACAGGTAATAGGATGTGTCCAAGGCTATATATGGCTGCAAGGGATATCACGGGTACGAAAACTAGAGCATCGCAACACAGATAGCAAAGATCAACAGGAGGGAATAAATACTAGAAAAGTAAGATAGGCAGAAAGGGGGAGATGCTCGCCTGAAAACATTGTCGAAGGGTTCGTCCGAAGATCGGGGCGAAGCTCACATCAACTCAACGGCCTTATCCGCGAAGAAGCAAAACACTAGAAGAAACACCGGATGCAATATTTAATACACTAGAAGATCGGCATGATGCATGTATGATGTATGGCATGGCAAGCAGCGATGCAATTAGGTCAAATTAAGCGGAACCGGGGTCCCGACAATTAATTAGGTGGTTCATGTTATTTAGAAGCCCCGCAATTTAAATGTTGTTTATCCAAGGCAAAATAAGATACCGGTTCGCTACACAAGTTTAAATGAGGCCAATATACGGCTAGATTTGCCCGCATATGGGCCCCATATTTAATGATTAGGTGAATCGGCATAAGGCCCCCAAACCAATGCTATGCATGCGGGAATGACAATTTAATATGCAACAAATTGATATGTTATAAAATAGGGTTCGAGGAGAAGGGGTCACACATCAGAGGGGGCTCGACGATCTTGGGTTCCGGGGTTCGGGGTCGGTCTCAGGGTTCAGGGTTCGGCGAGGTCGGTCTCGACGGGATCGTTCTCGGACCGCGGAGGTAGGTCTTGTCGCATCCGGGAAGCCGAACTTGGGTCGGTGTCGGGACGCGTCGGATTCTTCCGGGTCGGAGCCGTTCTTATCGTCGCGTAGGTCTTGTCGGGTCCACGGGTCTTGCCGTGCGAGGTCTTGTCGGGTCCGCGCCATCGAGGCGGTCTTGGTATCCGGAGGGAGAACTTGGCGCTCCGCGGCGTGCTTGTTGAACCGGCGTTCTTGGCGCGGTCATCGGTCCGGACGTCGCCCGGAACGGTCTTCGTGGTCTCGACGTACTTGGTGTTCCGGTATCTCCGAGCGGATCTTGGCAACCGCCCTCGGTCATCGGTAGATTTGTCGCCCGAGGTTCGGTGAGGTACTCGTCGGACTTGTTGGGTGGAGGTCACCGAAACCCGAGGGTCGCCATCGATCCATCTCCACGGGTCGCCACAAGAAACATCTTCGCCCACTTTCTCCCTGAACATCACCAAAACACGGCACTGGGCAACCCATCGGTACTAGAGATCCTGCACTTGTACCAAACAACTCGGCAGCAACAAAGGGATGACGACGAGGCACGGGCTCGCACGGCAGAGGCGGGCGATAAAGATCGGTCGGGACGCCCGCGACGGGGCGGCGGAGACCGAGGCGGCGCCGGCAGACGGAGGCTGCGGGGCGGAGCAGAGAGGCGCGTTTGCCAGAGGACGAGGCGGCCGCGCCGCTAATGGAGCGCGGCCGGGGAAGAGGGACGCGGCGAGGCCCAGGAGGGCGACGGAGGGCGAGCCGGGCCAAGGCGGGCGGATAGCCGGAGACGAGTCAGCTGGCGGAGGTGGTCCGGGCGGCGACGCAAAACGGAGCGGACGGGCACGGGCGGGCGGCGAGAGGCGGAGCCGGCGCGGCTCGCCCGAGGACGGCAAGGTGGCGGCGGTGAGGCGGGCGGTGGAGGTGTAGGCAGGCGAGGCGGGCAGGGAGCGGACGCGGAGACGGGCAGGCCTTGAGGCGAACACGCAGTGGAGGGTCGACGGCGAGGTGCTCTGGGAGGACGCCGCGAAGCTCGCCTGGGCGGAGCAGAACCGACGCGAGCGGCAGAGGGTGGTCGAAGTAGCGACTCAAAGTGAGAGGGGGGTGGAGGCGTCGTGGAGGCGGGGTACCACGGGCCGCAGCCGGGCGGCGCGGTGGAGGGAACGGCTCCGGCGAGGCCAGAGGGGAGAGGAGGAGGAGGGAGGTCGCGTGCGGGGTGGGGAGAGGAAGCAGAGAAGGTAGGGGAGAGAGGCGAGCGCGGGGAGTGGGAGGAGGTGGGTCCAGCGTGGGGGTGGTCGGGGCGGGTGGCTCGTGAGGTCTTTGGAGTTGTTGGGCGCGGGAGTGGGTGGGGCTGAGAGGGTGTGAGGGAGAGGGTTGGGCCATGTGGCATGCAGGGATAGGCTAGGGAATAGGGGAGGGATGAGGTGGCGGTCGCTGAGTGGCTGGGGTGAGGTGGAAGGGGGCTGGGTAGAGTTGCTTGGGTAGCTTTAGGATTTAGGTAGGTGGCGGTGGACCGCTTTAGTTTTCTGGTGGTGGTCGTCAATCGGCTCGACCGCCCCACTAAAATAAATTAAATATTTTATTATTTATAAACGACTTTGCAAACCGATACTAGACAAAATAAATAATCCGGACAAGCCCGGTTTTGGGGTTTTGAATAAAGAAGGCGTTTAATATAGAAAACAAAATTAGGGTTTTAGCAAAATGGTTTCAAACAAATAGATGCATGTTGATGTTATGCCGATGCACCGAGACAAGACATGCGATTATGATGATGCGATGCACAAAACCAACGCGATTTTCTAGTAGTGGTTTTGCGGGATGCCACACCGACACCACTAACAAGGGATCTCGCCTCGAGATCCGCCTCATGGTACCGGAGGGAGGTCGGCGATCTCGTCTTCTCGCATCGTGTAGATCGCGACACCATCGACAAAGGGTCGTCCGTCAACACTCCGGATAAACAACGGACGAAGTTAAAGGTAAGGCCACCTCTAACTTCCATGGAAGGAGTAGAGTTGCATCGATCCACTATTCAATATACCGAGCAAATGATAAGAGTAGTGGTATGGTCGCGACTCCATCCCGCACTCAAAGCATTACTCTGTACACGAATAGACAGATTATGCAACCAACTCTCAGGATTCGGACTGAAGATCTCGACAAGCGAGGTTCGGAAACAAAGGAGTGATGCAGACTCTGCATCGGATCTGGCGTGGATGATGTCGTCGCGTCGGAAAACACCGGAAGGCACAAACAAGGAATAAAGAATGATAACACCGCAGACGGATTCCTCGGCAGCATGAACACCGGATGGTAGAACACCGTTATCCAAGAAGGAAGCGAAACCCTGAAGGTACGACGGAAACCCAACCACGAGATGTCCTGGACTCGAAGAGAGAGAAGAGAGCGGATTCAAAACGCGTAGAGATAAGAGGAGAATAGCAGAGGGGTAAGAAGTAAAATCAGACCTAACCAGAACTATCCAACCGATTTTGCAAAATAGTTTTGACACTCTACTTCGGCCGTTAGCTAGGTTATCCTACAGGCTGGACTTGTGGGGTATCGCAACTGCTGAGCTCTAATACCACTCTGTAACACCCTCAGAATCGGCCCTATGCAAGTTTTAGCAATACTCGCCAAACCCGCATAGAAACGATTCGAAGGTGCCCACCAGGCACTTTCGTGCGGGTGGAAAGCAAAGTAATAACATTACACAACAGTCCTCGATGGGACCCACAGAACAGATATATATAAACATGACTCAAAGAGTCAAGAATACAAATATACGGTACAAAGATCCAAATCACCTTGAAAACGATGGGGCGTCCGACTACGGACAAGATGCAAATGGGGCTAAGAGCCCGAAGAATAACCAATGGCGCCCATAACCCCGCCAGCCAAGAAGGGTAACCACCTAACGGCGTCGATCTCAAAACCTGCTTAAACAAAAGGTGCCGACAAAGGGCAAAGGAAAAGAAGGAGCCAAGATCTTGAGGCCAAGACAGCGAGGCTAGAATTCGCGGTCCTCGCCTACATAGGTATGGATCGAGCGGCAGCAAAGATGCACTAAACAACCTATAGAGACTCGACACAATGGCGGCTATCGAGAGGGTAAGAAAGACCTATTCGGACCCAACACGATACTAGCATCAAACAAACCCATCTGGCGTTTCCCCTCGAGACCAAACGAGGAAGTCAACCGAGGAACTCACACGGTTGGCGGTTTACTTATTCGATTATAGTTGCGGCACTTTACTAGTCGTTTAGATAATCATCCCGATAAAGTAAGCGATGGGCACTTTTAGTTAACCATTCCGTCATAGTGGCAACACTTACTAGTCAGATACATTTAGCATGAGATAACCCCAAAACCCAGCAGTTGTTGGTACTTTTACTTAGCCATTCCGTTGTAGTGAAGCTGATTACTAGGCAAATCGAATACAAGTCAATTCATAACAAGAACTTTAGTTATAGTTGTCTATGATCAAGCATCGTGCTCCAAGTCGTCCATAACCGCGACACGGCTTCTCGAAAAGATTTAACCTGCAGGGTGCACCAAAGTATCCACAGCACTTGACCCTTTTGCGGATCGGTTAACATACACCCATCGGTATGTCGGCGGGCCTAAGTCACGACGCCCGCACCCAAAGCAAGCACGGGGCCACCCCACCGAGTCGACACCAACGGAGTCGGCCGGTCTCGAGACGGACTCGGGTTTGCGTCGATGGCGAGATGCTACCGCCCCAAACGGGACCGTCCATACCGCGAAATCACTCCGCTTCCTAAGCGACAGTGTGCTCCTCGCACAAACGTAATTAAAGCAGTAAACATGGCATAAGTACAGGATAGTAAAACACCTCAAACTAGTTGTGGCCCCCAGTACAATACTTTGAAATCAGGTAATTATCAATGGGGGGCCCATATCTCCCCACCTGTGGTTAGCGCGCTCGATCTCGGAACAGGTGTCAAGAACTCGGGTCCTACGGGACACAAGTGGGCGGTCGGAAACCAAATATTACCTATCACCCACCGATGCCTCTGCTTAATTCAATTTTAGTTGTTAAACAGAATTTAAAGTGAAACAATACTTAAAGCCATGATCATCTCCAACGTCAACATGCGGCAATTTTCCAACAAAGGTGGTACTTGACGACAAGCAAAACACTTGAGCAAGCGACTACGACACGCGGGTCCAACTATCTACCAAACAACAGGTAATAGGATGTGTCCAAGGCTATATATGGCTGCAAGGGATATCACGGGTACGAAAACTAGAGCATCGCAACACAGATAGCAAAGATCAACAGGAGGGAATAAATACTAGAAAAGTAAGATAGGCAGAAAGGGGGAGATGCTCGCCTGAAAACATTGTCGAAGGGTTCGTCCGAAGATCGGGGCGAAGCTCACATCAACTCAACGGCCTTATCCGCGAAGAAGCAAAACACTAGAAGAAACACCGGATGCAATATTTAATACACGGCAGAAGATCGGCATGATGCATGTATGATGTATGGCATGGCAAGGTGCGATGCAATTAGGTCAAATTAAGCGGAACCGGGGTCCCGACAATTAATTAGGTGGTTCATGTTATTTAGAAGCCCCGCAATTTAAATGTTGTTTATCCAAGGCAAAATAAGATACCGGTTCGCTACACAAGTTTAAATGAGGCCAATATACGGCTAGATTTGCCCGCATATGGGCCCCATATTTAATGATTAGGTGAATCGGCATAAGGCCCCCAAACCAATGCTATGCATGCGGGAATGACAATTTAATATGCAACAAATTGATATGTTATAAAATAGGGTTCGAGGAGAAGGGGTCACACATCAGAGGGGGCTCGACGATCTTGGGTTCCGGGGTTCGGGGTCGGTCTCAGGGTTCAGGGTTCGGCGAGGTCGGTCTCGACGGGATCGTTCTCGGACCGCGGAGGTAGGTCTTGTCGCATCCGGGAAGCCGAACTTGGGTCGGTGTCGGGACGCGTCGGATTCTTCCGGGTCGGAGCCGTTCTTATCGTCGCGTAGGTCTTGTCGGGTCCACGGGGTCGGTCTTGCCGTTGCGAGGGTCTTGTCGGGTCCGCGCCATCGAGGCGGTCTTGGTATCCGGGAGGGAGAACTTGGCGCTCCGCGGCGAAGTGCTTGTTGAACCGGTGGCGTTCTTGGCGGTCATCGGGTCCGGACGTCGCCCCCGGGAACGGGTCTTCAGGGTCTCGACGTACTTGGTGTTCCGGTATCTCCGAGCCGCGGATCTTGGCAACCGGGCCCTCGGTCATCGGTAGATTTGTCGCCCGAGTTCCGGGTGAGGTACTCCGGACTTGTTGGGTGGAGGTCACCAAAACCCGAGGGTCGCCACCGATCCATCTCCACGGGTCGCCACGCAAACATCTTCTCGCCCACTTTCTCTGAACATCACCAAAACACGGCACTGGGCAACCCATCGGTACTAGAGATCCCACTTGTACCAAACAACTCGGCAGCAACAAAGGGATGACGACGAGGCACGGGCTCGGGCACGGCAGAGGCGCCAAGGGCGGACAAGATCGGTCGGGACGTCGCGACGGGGCGAAGCGAGACCGAGGCGCGGCGGACGGAGGCTGCGGGCGAGCAGAGGCGCGTTGCGGAGGACGAGGCAAGGCCGCGCCGTTAAGGCGGAGCGGGCGCCGGGAAGAGGGACGCGAGGCCCAGTGAGGGCGACGAGGGCGAGCTGGGGCCGCGGGCGGAGCGGATAGCCGGAGACGGAGCTGGCGGCGGAGGTGGTCCGGCGGCGCCGCAAACGGATGCGGACGGGGTGGCACGGCGGAGGCGGCGAGAGGCGGAGCGCGGGTGCGGCTCGGCCCGAGGACGGCGACGGGGGCGGTGGAAGGGCGAGCTGGCGGTGGAGGTGTAGGCCGGGCGAGGCGGGCAGCAGGGGGAGGACGGTGGAGACAGTCTTGGCAAGGACGCTGGGAGGGCACGGCAGTGGAGGTCGGCGAGGTGCTGGGAGGACACCGCGAGCTCGCCCTGGGGCGGGCGAGAACCGGCCGACGCGAGCGGCCGGCGAGTGGTCCGGGGGTCGAGCGGCGACTCAAAGGGAGAGGGGTGGAGGCGTCGTGGAGGCGGGGTACCACGGCGGCCTTGATGGAGGGAAGCTCGGCGAGGCTGAGGGGAGAGGAGGAGGAGGAGGTCGCGTGAGGGTGGGGAGGGAGGGAGGAGAAGGGGAGGCGGGCAGAGCGTGCAGGAGGAGGGAGGTGGCGCGTGGGAGGTGGGTCCAATGGGGTGGTGGTCAAGCGGGTGGGCTGGCGTGCGTGAGTTGCTGGGCGCGGGTGTTGGCAGGGAGTGGGTGGGGCTGAGAGGGTGTGAGGGAGAGGGTTGGGCCATGTGGCATGCAGGGATAGGCTAGGGAATAGGGGAGGGGTGAGGTGGCGGTCGCTGAGTGGCTGGGGTGAGGTGGAAGGGGGCTGGGTAGAGTTGCTTGGGTAGCTTTAGGATTTAGGTAGGGCTGGCAGGGTGGACCGTTTGAAATTCTGGGGCGGTCGTTCGGGTCAATCGGCCCGTTCGGCTGCCCCACTAAAATAAATTAAATATTTTATTATTTATAAACGAGACTTTTGCAAACCGATACTAGACAAAATAAATAATCCGGACAAGCCCGGGTTTTGGGGTTTTGAATAAATACGGGGCGTTTAATATAGAAAACAAAATTAGGGTTTTTAGCAAAATGGTTTCAAACAAATAGATGCATGCTGATGTTATGCTGATGCACCGAGACAAGACATGCGATTATGATGATGCGATGCACAAAACCAACGCGATTTTCTAGTAGTGGTTTTGCGGGATGCCACAATATTTCGCCACCATAAACCCTAAAACTCCGCCACCACCTTCCTACCGCGACACGGATCCGATCACCTATCCTGCCGCGGCACGAGTCCGAGTTGAGTTATTGTTTTCTAGTTATTTCTTTTTACTTTTCTTCTTTGTTGTTTCCGTGTTAAGCTAAAGTCCGTGTCGAGCTCAGAGTTCGGTCGTAAGTCCAGAAGGAGAGCAAAAAAAAGTTTGAAACCGCCTTCAAAAAAAAATTCTGGCTATACTGTTTTTCGACCCCAAGGATCACTTTTCTCCATCGGCCGTTATAGCGACATTTTTTGGCGTCTGCGTGCTTTCCGGAGCATAATACAAAAATTTCGAAAAAGAATTTTGGGGCTAACCTATTTTTAGACCCCGTAGATCAGTTTTAGACACTCGCCATCATAGTGATTTTCAGCATCTCGGTTCGCTTTCCAGGGTGTCATATCATCATACATTGCTTGGTGTGTCGCATCGTGACATCGTTGGTGATCTAGACTCGCGTCTCTAGTACGGTCTAGCCTAGGACCAGCACAGTACCGTCGTAGAGCATTCTTTCAACTTTTGCATTGCTGTTTTGATAATTGCCCCTTTGCTAAGCCTTTCCAGAGCTCCACAGATATTCTCCACGTGCGGTGTCTCGACTCCCGGTAATCGCTCGGTTCAATCTCTGGACCCACTGATCCTCGCGGTTGCACATCGCTTTTTCCTGCTGTTTGGTAAGAACTTGTAAGAGCTTCGTATATTGCTTGACGGATTACGTGTGCCTTCCACCATATTTTCGTAGTATATACCTGTGCTTTTTAAAGGACTAACCATGACAGATACTTCGCGGAACCCTGCCATAATGACGAACCAAGAACTACATGCTCACTTCTCCGAGCTCTTGGTCGGTCGCGCTGAAGATGTGGATGCACGCCTAGGGGAGTTTGACACCAAGCTCACCAACGCCATGGACAAGATTGATGGGCTCGAGAAATCCTTCAACGACAAGCTTGACGCTCGGTTCAAGGAGGTTTTGGCCAGATTACCGGCACCCGTACCCGCACCCGTCCCATTGGCACCTCGACATGGCGCACGGCGCATTCCGATCACGGGTCGGACTGCTGGTTCGCTCTGCCAGCGGTTATCACCGCACCGACGCACTTCAGACTTCCGCATGGCCGCGACATTGGGGATAGACGACGGGTACTACTACGACCCCGACGACGACGATCTGTTTGACGAGGAGGTTGAACAACCTCCACACCCTGCTGGTCGTCCCCGACATTACCACCGCAACGCTCGACCACCGGTACGTGATGATGATCATGTTGCAAAGCTTAGATTAAATATTCCATCTTTTGAGGGTAAATATAATCCTGATGCATATCTTACATGGGAGATGGAAGTAGAACAACGTTTTGCATGTTTAAAATATCCTAAGAATATGCGTGTTAGTGCTGCTACATGTGAATTTACTAAATTTTCTTTTCTTTGGTGGTCTGAGTATTGTCGTTTAAATCCTACTACTATTCCTAGTACTTGGACTGCTTTAAAAACTGCTACGCGTGTTCGTTTTGTACCTCCCACTTATCAACGTGATTTACTAAAGAATCTGACACGTTTAGAACAAGGAAAAAATTATGTAGAAGATTATTATCAGGAATTGCAAACGGGGATGGTTCGGTGTGGTCTTGTTGAATCTACTGAACAAATGATTGCACGTTTCTTTGGTGGATTAAACAAGGACATTCAACACATATTAGATTATAAGGAATATAATTCTATCACTCGTTTGTTTCATCTTGCTTGCAAAGCTGAACGTGAAGTGCAGGATCGTCAAACACCATGGAGGAGGACTAATAATTCTGCAGGTCGCACATCCACTTGGACATCCCGACAATCAGCGCCTCCTTCTCGTGATTCGCCACCAGCTACTACCACATCCAAGGCCACCACAAGATTTCCAGCTGCTCCTCCATCGTCATCCAATGCTCCTGCTCGTAGTGCATCTTCTATGGCTTCCACGGGTAAAACAAAGGATATACAATGCCGCAAGTGCTGGGGTTTTGGTCATATTGAGAGACAGTGCACAACCAACGTGTGATGTTGGTGCGTGATGATGGTCAATATGATTCAGCGAGTGACTTTGATGAAGATACATTAGCCCTTATTTCTGCTCGAGATGGAGACAATTCTGATGTTGATGAAGAGACAGAGGTAATGGGAGCTGAAGCTGCTGATCAATACAAGAGCTTCATTAGACAATGTGTGTTGAGTGTGCAATTGAGCAAGTATGAGCAAGATCAACGCCACAACCTGTTCCAAACACGTGGTGTTGTCAAGGAAAGAGCTATACGGATCATCATCGATGGAGGGAGTTGTAATAATCTGGCTAGTGTTGACATGGTAGAGAAGCTTGCACTTCCAACAAGACAACGCACACATCATATTACATCCAATGGTTTGAGAGTTCTCGCAAGATCAAGGTAACAAGAACGGTACGTGTGCATTTTACTATTGGTACATATTCTGATTTTGTTGATTGTGATGTTGTACCTATGCAAGCTTGTTCTTTGTTACTTGGTAGACCATGGCAATTTGATAGAGAATCTGTTCATAATGGCAAAACTAATCACTATTCTCTTATGCATGATGGAAAGAAAATTGGTCTCAAACCTATGAATCCCAAACAAATTTTAAAAGATGATCTTGCTAGAGTTAGTAGAGCTAAAACTGAGGAGAAAAATAAAAGTGAGAATCAGATTGTTGCTGCAGATTTTGTACCACCAAAGAACACTAAATATGATTCTAAACATGCTACTGAAATTCGTTTGAAGAGTCCATGTATGCTTGCAAATAAAATTGATATTGCTGAACTAGATGTAAACAATACTCAATGTTATGCAATTGTCTGCAAAGAGGTTTTGTTTTCATTTGAGGATATGCCTCCTTCTTTGTCACCCGCTATTGCTAATCTTTTGCAGGAATATGATGACGTATTTCCCACTGAGCTTCCACCAGGACTACCTCCTATTAGAGGAATTGAGCACCAAATTGATCTAATTCCTGGTGCTACGTTGCCCAACCGCGCGCCATATAGAACCAATCCAGAGGAGACAAAGGAGATACAACGTCAAATTCAGGAACTACTTGACAGAGATCATATTCGTGAGTCCTTTAGCCCCTGTGTTGTTCCTATTATTTTGGTACCTAAGAAAGATGGTTCTTCGTGCATGTGTACTGATTGTAGAGCTATCAATTATATTACTATTCGATATCGTCATCCCATTCCTCGTTTGGATGACATGCTTGATGAATTGAGTGGCTCTACCATGTTTTCTAAAGTTGATTTGCATAGTGGTTACCACCAGATTCGTATGAAATTGGGATATGAATGGAAAACAACATTCAAAACTAAGTTTGGTTTATATGAGTGGTTAGTGATGCCGTTTGGTTTATATAATGCACCAGGCACTTTCATGAGATTAATGAACAAAGTTTTACGTGCTTTCATTGGAAGTTTTGTGGTAGTCTACTTTGATGATATTCTTATTTATAGCAAATTTTTAGAGGATCATTTGGACCATTTACGTGTTGTTTTCAATGCTTTACGTGATGCACGTTGTTTGGTAACCTTGAGAAGTGCACCTTTTGCACCAATCGAGTTGCGTTTCTTGGCTATGTTGTTACATCACAGGGTATTGAAGTGGATCCAGCCAAGATTGAAGCTATTGAGAATTGGCCGCAGCCCAAGACGGTCACACAAGTGAGGAGTTTTCTTGGCCTCGCTGGTTTTTATAGGCGCTTTGTCAAAGACTTTGGATCAATTGCCGCGCCGCTGAATGAACTTTCCAAGAAGGATGTGCCCTTTGTTTGGGGCGATGCACAACAACAGGTGAAAGGATCGTATGGGCACCTAGAGGGGGGTGAATAGGTGCTACTTCAAATTTTCTTCTTTTTCAAATTAAGGTTTGACAATAAGGTAAATTCTCTAGATAATGCAACTATGGTGAATTTACCTATATGACAATTATGCAAGGGCTACCACAACACAAAGTAGTAACAAGTAAGTAAGGTGCGATAAAGGATAGAAGTAACCGAAAAGTGGGCGCGGAGACACAAGGATTTGTTTCCCGTAGTTCCTTCCTTTTGAGGGAAAGTACGTCTACGTTTGGAGAGGGGGTGGTTTCAAACCACCAACGCCATGAGAGGCCTCCCTTGTTCTCCGATGAATCTCACCCCAACGGGATCAATTCACCTTCCACTATATCGGCAACCTTCAAGGTGGAAGCCGACACCGTTACAAGTTTGGGGCACACATCCACAACTTAATCGGAGGCTCCCAAATACAAGCAAGATGTCAAAGCAATCAAAGACAAGCTTGTAAGAACCAAAACAAGAACTAGGGTTTCCAAGAAAACACTAGAGCAAAGGGGCCCTCAATGAAATGAGGGGGAAATGAAGATCTCTTTTGGTGAAGTAGTAGATCGGGGCCTCCTCCTTCGATTCCCCAAAGATCAAGGACTTTGGGTGGTGGGATGAGGAGATCTTGAAGATTTGAGTGGCACCAATGGACTCCAATGGTGGTCTTTGACTTTAATGAGCTGAGCAATTTGTCCCAAGGTAGGTGGAGGGCTATTTATACCCCTCCACAAAATATGGCCGTTGGAGCATTTAATGTCTAGTAGTACTCAGATTGCCGGTAGTACAAAGCGTACTACCGGTCAAGTACCGGACGAGGTACCGGAGGTGCTTCAAAGATTCTTCGCATTTTGGGCGGTATCGCCTTGCAGTACTACCCAGCGGTAGTACCGGTCGTAGGACGCAGTACTACGGTTTGGCGTAGTACCTGGCACCGCTTTGGTACAAAAACGGAGAGGTGAGTTCTAGTCAAGATGCCCGTGCACGGTAGCGCACGACCGCCGGTAGTGCCGCTCCGTGGTACCGGGTGGTACTGACTAGCACACACCTTTATCAGCTTTGGACAGTGCCAACCGGTACTGGAACCGGTAGTACCGGTGTCAAGCGGTAGTATCGGTCGTAGTTCCGGTACTACCGATTGGCACCGAGGTTTTTTGCAAGGGGAAATGATATGCCAATATTTGTGCCACCTCTTATCAACCCTGTGATAAACTTAGCACACAGTTAAACCGATAAGTGTGTTGTTATCAAACATCAAAATCAGAGGGATAGGAAAATGCTCTTTCAATCTCCCCCTTTTTGTTGTTTGATGACAATACACTTTTGCAAGATGATTTTAATAGTAAGCATATGGTATTTGTAAAATAGAGACGGGACTCCCCCTAGATGTGTAGAAACAAACCTCCCCCTCTATTTTACAAACCCAACATGGGTGCACAAATATGGATACTAGCATTTGAAAACATACCTTTGCACAAAACATGTGATGAGGAATATATAGACAATAGATACCGCATAACATCACAAGATGGATCCAATGAAATAAACCACATAGTCTCATAAGATGGATCCAACCACATAGTCTCACACGATATAAACACATAGTCTCACACATAAATAGAGGGAAATCGAAGTTCACAAGCAATAAAAGGATCAAAGAGAAGAATGAGCTTGTGACTTCCCATGCAACACACGTGCCTAAAGTGCAACTTCTCCCCCTTTGGCATCAAGACGCCAAAAAGGGACAAGCGCAAAACTACCGTCCCGACGGTCAATCATCCTCCTCCTCCTCATCCTCATCCTCAAGGTCCTCCTCATCCTCGTAAAGGGGGGGCGCGGTGCGAGGAAGAGACATCATCGTCCCAACGGCTGTGCTGAGAGATCCACTGATCTTCTGGAGTGATGTTATTCTCGGACCCCTCGAAGATGGTCAAACCTTGAGCAGACATCATTTCCTTCTGTCGAGCACTGGCTTTCTTGGCATACACATGCGCCTCATACATGTGCTTCTGGTTGTCAACCTGGAAGAAGAAGATCTTCTTGAGCTTGACCTCCAACCTTTTGGCCCAAAAGGGCTTAGCATTATTGCGACGAGAGACAATATAATCAGTGTCATGACCATTGTCAGCATCCTCAGAGTCATCCTCATCCTCCTCACCCGCCGCAACGCGAGGTTTAGCATGTGTCTTTATCTTGAGTGCCTTTGGACTGTGCACAATGAGAGAGCGAGTGGAGAGAGTCCTAGCAATGACGGGGCACTTTGACACAATGAGGGCCATAATATAAGGAGCAAATGGTGGAACCCTCCGAGTGTGTGCAGCAGCAACCATTTCATTCCATATGAAGTCTGTCACATCAAGAGGATTGCCTGATTCTCGGTTGAGGAAGGTGTTGAACAGAAAGTCAACAGAGAACCCATGTATCTCATCCTTGTTGCCCGCACGAGGAGCAACAGTCTCACGGAAAATGCGATGGAGAATGTCATATGTGGGGAGTAGATCCTTGATCTTGACAGCAACCCCATGGCCTCGAATATATAAAGGTGTAAGAACATCCTTTTTAGAGGGATGCTCCCGCATGTGACAGCAAAAACCACAAGGAACATCCCGTCCGCGATCTTCATACCCAAGATTGCAGCAAACTCCGCAAGTGTAGCTTCCTTGACAACACCTTGAGTCATCCAGGTAATCTTCCGAGTGCGGCCATTGTGGAAATGTGCAGTGGCATAAAACTGGCAGATAAGGAGGGGATCATAGTCATACTGAAACTCCATAATGGGGAACAAGCCAAGGTGAGAGCAGATTTCCTTAGCTTCAGCAAAGTAGTCAAGATTCTTGTCAATGTGTCCCATGTCAATCCACTGCTGAGGCACCACCATCTGGATGTTGGTCAAAAGAACCTCATGATAAACACGCTCTTGGAAATCATCATAGAAGAGACTGTCTTCCCTTGCCTCACTCCGGTTGCGGGAGTATGCATTTTCAATCCGGAGAGCCCTAAACTCTGACTCAGAGATGTCTGACAGTTTCTTTGGCCCAGATGGCCCAGAGCTGAGACTTTTGGTACGCCTAGTAGAAGGGGGGAGAGAGGGAGGGCACTGCCATGCCCAGCTGAGCGCTTGGTAACCCCTTCACGACCCCCACGACCACCTTGAGTGGCAGGCAACTTGGAACGGTGTCTTGGCTGTGGCATAACCTCTTCCTCAGACTCCGTCTCTTCCTCAACAATCTCACGACTAGACTTGGAGCGCTTGCGTGCACCCTGAGAACCACCTGCATCTGTGAAAGCACGAGGGAGGATAGCAGGGGGGTAAGGGCACAAGAATCAAAAGAGGCAGACGAGAGAATCAAGTATTGAACAAAAAAATGCAGTCAGTTGGGGCCGGTACTACCGGACCTGACAACCGGTAGTACCGCTTGCAAGCGGTAGTACCGGAAAAGTTCCGGTACTACCGGTTGAGCGGCACAAGTTCGTCAGATCTGATGGGAATGGACCAAAATGATGGCATTAAACTGTAAATAGATGATTCTACTCGGTAACAAGGAAGCATATGGCAGTACAACCTTTCAAAAATGTCAATTCCTCCACAAATCTAAGCCAAACCTAGATATAATGGGGAAATCAAATGTAAAGAGAAAGGGCGGTTGTACTGGAATCCATGGCGGTGGAAAGGAGTGGGAGCCCGCCAAGAGGCCGAATCCAAGGGGAATCCGGAGAGAGGAGGGCGCGACAGGGCTCCGGTGGCTTCAAGATCTCCGGTGGCGGCGCAGGTTTGAGTGGAGGGCGTGGGGAATAATGAGGCACTGAGAGGTGCCTCTCCCCACGCGTCCAATATATACCTGGAAACCGTCAACCGGTAGTACCGGTTGTTGGAGCGGTACTACCGCTTATGTGATAATCTTGGTTCCACAACCGTAGTACTGGACCGTAGGACGGACATGTGGGCGTTCTGGAGCAGTTTTTCTAGGAGACGACCTGGGAACTTACCAGGTCCGGTAGTACCGCTCGCACATCCGGTAGTACCGGTCCCATCTGATTCCAAAGCCAGGGATCAAGGATGATTCTTGTGCGGATAGAGATAGGGTTTTCATGAGGGAGTACGGAGGCTTGGGTTAAGATAAGTGAGCTGAGAAGCACATGCACTCAAAAAAATTGAAGAAACAAATAAATACCAAACTAGAGTGCATGGGACTAAGAACGATGAAGACAATTCAAATAGATGACAATCATGAGTGAAAACCAATTAAACTAGGTGACAAACACGAGTAAGCACATCAACCTCTCGATTGAGAGGGGGCGGTGGCCTAGGACACCATATTTGAGTATACTCGGCTTGGCACCACGAAGATATATCTTGGGTCCATTACCGAAACTCATCATTGAGCTCACATATCACAAAATGATATTAAGAGGAATGATTTTGTTTACTTTAGCATAATGGGGAGGATAGTCCAATCAATTAGGACCGCACTCCCCCTATGTCCATGCCTACACCTACACCAAACATGGGTCGAGTATTAGGTGAGAGTGCAAGATAATCAAGTCAAACTCCTTGAATCTACGATATTTAGTTCATTCCTCAAGTAGCAAAACCTTGCTTCATCAAGTGGCTTTGTGAAGATAACGGCAAGTTGATCTTTGGTTGATACATAGGATAGATCAATATCACCTCTAGCAACATGATCTCTAATGAAGTGATGTCGAATCTCAATATGCTTTGTCCTTGTGTGATCCACCGGGTTGTATGCAATCTTGATGGCACTTTCATTGTCACATAGAAGAGGCACTTTGTCACAATGGACACCATATTCCTTTAAAGTTTGCCTCATACATAGCAATTGGGTGCAAGCACTAGCGGCAGCAACATACTCGGCTTCGGCGGTGGAGAGAGATATACAATTTTGCTTCTTAGAAGACCAACATACCAAGGACCTACCAAGGAATTGGCAAGCCCCGGATGTTGATTTTCTATCATCCTTGTCTCCCGCCCAATCCGAATTTGTGTATCCACAAAGAGCGAATGTTGAGCCTTGAGGGTACCAAAGACCATAAAATGGGGTATGAACTAAATATCGAAAGATTCTCTTGACCGCCATTAAATGGCTTTCCTTAGGAGCCGCTTGATATCTTGCACACACACCTACACTTAACACAATATCGGGTCTAGATGCACAAAGGTAAAGCAAAGAACCAATCATAGACCGGTATACCTTTTGATCCACATCTTTACCATTTGGATTGGAGCTCCATTCAAATCTTGCATTTTGAATCTCTTGAGTATACTTGGCTTGATTGAAGAATGTTCCTCCTCTAACTTGCTTGATCTCAAAGCCAAGAAATACTTTCAACTCCCCCATCAAAGACATCTGGAACCTACTAGTCATAAGCTTTGAGAATTCATCATTAAAAGCTTTGTTAGATGAGCCAAAGATAATATCATCAACATATATTTGGCATACAAAAAGCTCCCCATTGACCCTCTTAGTAAAAAGAGTGGGATCGATTTTCCCAACCTCAAAGCCATGGTCAAACAATAACTCTCTAAGGTGCTCATACCACGTGCGTGGGGCTTGCTTGAGCCCATAGAGCGCCTTATCAAGTTTGTAGACATGGTTTGGGAAGTTGGGGTCCTCAAATCCCGGGGGTTGCTTAACATATACTAATTCATTTAAAGGACCATAAAGGAATGCACTTTCTACATCCATTTGTTGCAACTTAAAGTTATGATGTGCCGCATAAGCAAGAAGGATACAGATGGACTCAAGGCGATCCACGGGTGCATAAGTCTCTCCATAATCAATGCCTTCAATTTGAGAATACCCTTGTGCAACCAATCTATCCTTGTTCCATACTATAATTCCGTGCTCATCTTGCTTGTTCTTGAATATTGTAACACCCTCAAAATCGGCCCTATGCAAGTTTTAGCGATTCCCGCCAAACCCGCATAGAATCGATTCAAAGGTGCCCACCAGGCACTTGCGTGCGGGTGGAAAACGAAGTAATAACATTACACAACAGTCCTCGATGGGACCCACATAACAGATATATACAACAGCGACTCAATGAGTCAAGAATACAGATATAATATACAAAGATCCAAATCACCTTGAAAATGATAGAGCGTCCGGCTACGGACAAGATGCAAATGGGTCTAAGAGCCCCAAAGAATAACCGATGGCGTCCATAACCCTGCCCAGTCCAAGACGGAAGGGTAACCCTGCTAACGACGTCGATCTCAAAACCTGCTTAAACAAAAGGGGTGCCGACAAAGGGCAAAGGAAAAAGAGAGAGCGGTCGATCGAGGCCGACACGGCGAGGCTAGAATTGCGGTCCTCGCCACAGGTATGGTGATCGCAGCAGCGCAGCATGCACTAAACAACCTATAGAGACTCGATATAATTGTCGGCTATCAGAGAGGGATAAGAAAGACCTATTCGGAACCAACCTGATGCTACCATCAAACAAACCCACCCTGGTGTTTCCCCCTCGAGACCAAACGAGGAAGTCAACCGAGGAACTCACACAGTTGGCAGTTTTATTTATTCAGTTATCGTTGCAGCAATTACTAGTCAAGTATAAATAACCATCCTGATATAATAAGCAGTGGGCAGTTTTATTTAACCATTATGTTGTAGTTGCAACACTTACTAGCCAGATACAATTAGCATGAGATATCCCAAAACCCAGCAGTTGTTGGTACTTTTATTTAGCCATTCCGTTATAGTTGCAATACTTACTAGTCAGGTACAATGGTAGCAAGCGACAACCCAAACAAGCAATTTTTGGCAATTTTATTTAGCCATTCCGTTATAGTGAAGTTGATTACTAGTCATTATCAAGTCAAATTTATAGCACTACTTTAGTTATAGTTGTCTATGATCGAGATACTGTGCTCCAAGTCGTCCATAACATGGACACGGCTTTGAAAGTTTTACCTGAGGGTGCACAAATAACACACACTCGATCAACCTCGGAAAAACCAAATCAAAACCCAACGAGGCATTCGACAAAGCAATCACAAGATTTAGAAATATTTGGGGCCACCCCATTAAGCTACCCATAACAAAGTTAGTGACTCAAACGGACTCAAGGTTTTGCGTCAATGGTCAGAACGACTGGGAACCCGAAGTGTGGTGGGCTTGTCGATACCGCGAAAACACTCCGCTTCCAAAACAGTACAAGTGCAGTACCTCACACAATTTAAATAAAGCAGTAAAGCATGGCATAAGTACAGGATAGTAAATAAAACCTCAAACTAGTTTGTGGCCCCAAGAAATAAGAATGAATCAAGCTCTGGCTCAGGGGGGTCCCATAATCCTCCCGGATGTGGATAGCGCGAATATTCAAGGAACAGGTATCAAGTACTCGGGGTCCTACGAGACACAAGTGGACGGTTAAAAAACCAAATAACATCTATTGCCCACCTGTGCCTCTGCATTTACCTACTTCAATTTTAGTTATTAAACAGTAATTAAAGCCATGATCATCTCCAACATTAAACATGCGGCAATACTCCAACAACTGTGGTACTTGACGACACGCAACGGCACTTGAGCAAGCGACTACGACGCGCAGGTCCAACTATCTACCAAACAACAGGTAATAGGAGGTGTCCAAGGCAATATAAGGCTGCAAGGGATAACACAGGTACGAAAACTAGAGCATCGCAACAGAGATAGCAATAGATCAACAGGAGGGAATAAATACTATAAAAATAAGATAGGTAGAAAGGGGGAGATGCTCGCCTGAAGAACATTGCCGAAGGTTCAACCGACGAACGGGCGTCACTCGCATCAACTCATCGGCCTAGTCCGTGAAGAAGCAAAACACTAGCACAAACACCGGATGCACTATTTAATACTACGGCAAAAGATCGGGCATGATGCATGTATGACGCACGACATGGCAAAGATGCGATGCAATTAGGCCATATTAAGCGGAACCGGGGTCCCGACATTTAATTAATAGGTTCATGTTGTTTAGATACCCCACATTTTAAATGTTGTCTTAACATGGCAAAAGATAGCACCGGTTCGCTACACAAATTTAAATGGGACCAATATACAACTAGATCTGCCCGCATATGGATTCCATATTTAATTATAAGGTGAATCGGCATAAGGCCCCCGAACCACACAATGTATGCATGCATGAACAATTTAATATGCAACAATTTATATAGTTGACAATTTATAAAATAGGGTTCTCGGATAAGGGAATCACATTAGGGTTCGGCGAACTTGGGCTCCGAGGGGTTTGGGGTCGGGTCTCAGGGTCCGGATCTGGGGTTCGGTCTCGGCGGGCTCGTTCTCGGATAACAGAGTAGATCTTGTCGCATCCGTGGTCTTCGGGCCCGTGTAGACGGTCATGGCGTTCAAGGGAGAGAACTTGGCGTTCCGTGTAGGCGACCTTGGCATCCGGGTTCTCGACTTCGCATCCTGGACGAAGGTCTTATCGCATGTGTGGTCGCCGGGTCCGCGAAGTGGGCTTCGAGTATGGCAACGCATGTCGAAGATCTCGTCGGTGGCCTTGGAGTGGTACTCTGGGCTGCTTCGGGTTCCTGGCGATGGTCTTGTCGGCTGAGATGGAGCACTTTGATGATCGGGCTCGATTGCCGAAGGCGAACTCGGTTCTAGTTCCGGAGACCTCCGGTGTAGATCTTGGCGTACCACCAGTTGAGAAGAACTTAAATCGTTATTGTCGGTCTTGTCGCACAAGGTATCTTGCACAACCGCCTCAGAACAACCACATCTTGTCACCAGGGGGACACAAACAGAGCACTTGCCTCGAGCTGGCCCTGAACACGCAGACATGCACGGGGAAGGTCGACGATGGCCCGCGACACGGTGGCGGCCGGGCGAGTGGGGAGGTGGGGACAGGCTGGCGGGTGCGTGCGGTGTGTGGCGTGTGTGGTGTGTGTGCGCTGGCGGGGTGGGGTGGTTTGGGGTAGGGACAGGTGGCGGCTAGGATGGGTGAGGTGGCGCGTGGTGATAGGGTTAGGGGTGAGGGTTGGTGAGGTGGCGAGACGGGGTTGGCCGGGGTGATGTGGCTGGGGACTGGGTAGGTTAGGGTTAGGTAGGAAAAGGATTTAGGACTAGATATTTGGTTCGGGTTTTCTTTACACATTTATTTTAAAGAACTTTTGTAAATCATTTAGTCAAAACAAAATATCTGAACAACCGAAGTTTGATTTGAATTAAGACGGGGGTGTTTGCAAAAACAAAATAGACCTTTGTAAAATAGTTTTTATCAAACAGATGCATGATGATGTCATGATGATGCACAACACAAAATACCAAGCGATTTTCTAGTAGTGGTTTTGCGGGGCGCCACAATTCGACACCACTAACAATGGATCTCGCCCTCGAGATCCGCCTCATGGTACAGGGAAGAAGGCCGACGATCTGATCCTTCGCGCTTCGTGTAGATCCTCGCGACACCACTAACAAGGGTTCTTTCTCAGCTTGAAAATGGCGACACCACCAACAAGGATTGTTCCCCATTCGTCGAGAGAACACTCCGGAGAACAAAGATGAAGGTAAAGGTCTCAAAAGGGTAAAGCCACCTCTAACTTTCGCGGAAGGAGTATAACTGCAATGATTCACCCTTCAATGTGCAAGAGCGAATGATAAGAGTAGTCGGATGGTGATCAGTCCATCGCGCACCCAAAGCATTACCCTACACATGAATAGGAAATTATGCAACCAACTCTCAGAATTTAGATTGTAGATCTCGATAAGCGAGGTTCAGAAACAAAGGAGTGATGCAGACTATGCATCGGATTTGGCGTAGATGATGTCGTAACGTCGGAAAACACTGGGAGGCACAAACAAGGAACAAAGGATGGTACCACAGATAAAGGACCACTCAGATAGCAGGAGGACCGGATGTAGAAACACCGTTACCAAAAGAGGAAGCGAGAACCCTGAAGGTACGACGAAAACCCAACCACGAGAATTCCTGGACTCGAAGGAAGAGAAGGGAGCGGATTCAAAACGCGTAGAGGTAAGAGGAGAATAGCAGAGAGGTAAGGACTAAAATTAGACCTAATCAGACCTATCCAACCGATTTTGCAAAATAGTTTTGACACTCTACTTCGACCGTTAGCTAGGTTATCCTACAGGCTGGACTTGTGGGGTATCGTAACTGCTGAGCTCTGATACCACTCTGTAACACCCTCAAAATTGCCCCTATGCAAGTTTTAGCGATTCCCGCCAAACCCGCATAGAATTGATTCAAAGGTGCCCACCAGGCACTTGCGTGCGGGTGGAAAACAAAGTAATAACATTACACAACAGTCCTCGATGGGACCCACAGAACAGATATATACAACAGCGACTCAATGAGTCAAGAATACAGATATAATATACAAAGATCCAAATCACCTTGAAAATGATAGAGCGTCCGACTACGGACAAGATGCAAATGGGGCTAAGAGCCCTGAAGAATAACCGATGGTGTCCATAACCCTGCCTGTGCCAAAGGAAGGGTAACCGCTAACGACGCCGATCTCAAAACCTGCTTAAACAAAGGGTGCCGACAAAGGGCAAAGGAAAAAGAGAGAGCGGTCGATCGAGGCCAAGACATGGCGAGGCTAGAATTGGCGGTCCTCGCCACATGTATGGTGGATCGCAGCGTGCAGCATGCACTAAACAACCTATAAAGACTCGATATAACTGTCGGCTATCAGAGAGGGATAAGAAAGACCTATTCGGAACCAACCTGATGCTACCATCAAACAAACCCACCCTGGTGCTTCCCCCTCGAGACCAAACGAGGAAGTCAACCGAGGAACTCACACAGTTGGCAGTTTTATTTATTCAGTTATCGTTGCAGCAATTACTAGTCAAGTATAGATAACCATCCTGATATAATAAGCAAAGGCGTTTTATTTAACCATTCCGTTGTAGTTGCAGTTACTAGTCATATACAATTAGCATGAGATATCCCAAAACCCAAAGCTTGTTGGTACTTTTATCTAGCCATTCGTTATAGTTGCAATACTTACTAGTCGTACAATGGTAGCAGCGACAACCCAAACAAGCAATTGTTGGCAATTTTATTTAGCCATTCCGTTATAGTGAAGCTGATTACTAGTCATTATCAAGTCAAATTTATAGCACTACTTTAGTTATAGTTGTCTATGATCGAGAATCTTGTCCAAGTCGTCCATAACGCGGACACGGCTTTGAAAAGTTTTACCCTGAGGTGCACAAATAGCAACACACACTCGATCAACCTCGGAAAAACCAAATCAAAACCCAACGAGGCATTCACGACAAAGCAATCACAAGATTCGAAATATTTGAGGGCCACCCCATTAAGCTACCATAGCGAAGTTAGCTGACTCGTAAACGGACTCAAGGTTTGCGTCAATGGGTAAACGATTGGGAACCGAAAGTGTGATGGGCTTGTCGATACATGAAAACACTCCGCTTCCCTAAGCGTACATGCGATACCTGCAATTTAAATAAAGCAAAAAGCATGGCATAAGTACAGGATAGTAAATAAAACCTCAAACTAGTTTGTGGCCCCAAGAAATAAGAATGAATCAAGCTCTGGCTCAGGGGGGTCCCATAATCCTCCCGGATGTGGATAGCGCGAATATTCAAGGAACAAGTATCAAGTACTCGGGGTCCTACGGGACACAAGTGGACGGTTAAAAAACCAAATAACATCTATTGCCCACCTGTGCCTCTGCATTTACCTACTTCAATTTTAGTTATTAAACAGTAATTAAAGCCATGATCATCTCCAACATTAAACATGCGGCAATACTCCAACAACTGTGGTACTTGACGACACGCAACGGCACTTGAGCAAGAGACTACGACGCGCAGGTCCAACTATCTACCAAACAACAGGTAATAGGAGGTGTCCAAGGCAATATAAGGCTGCAAGGGATAACACAGGTACGAAAACTAGAACATCGCAACACAGATAGCAATAGATCAACAGGAGGGAATAAATACTATAAAAATAAGATAGGTAGAAAGGGGGAGATGCTCGCCTGAAGAACATTGCCGAAGGTTCAACCGACGAACGGGCGTCACTCGCATCAACTCATCGGCCTAGTCCGTGAAGAAGCAAAACACTAGCACAAACACCGGATGCACTATTTAATACTACGGCAAAAGATCGGGCATGATGCATGTATGACGCATGACATGGCAAAGATGCGATGCAATTAGGCCATATTAAGCGGAACCGGGGTCCCGACATTTAATTAATAGGTTCATGTTGTTTAGATACCCCACATTTTAAATGTTGTCTTAACATGGCAAAAGATAGCACCGGTTCGCTACACAAATTTAAATGGGACCAATATACGACTAGATCTGCCCGCATATGGATCCCATATTTAATTATAAGGTGAATCGGCATAAGGCCCCCGAACCACACAATGTATGCATGCATGAACAATTTAATATGCAACAATTTATATAGTTGACAATTTATAAAATAGGGTTCTCGGATAAGGGAATCACATTAGGGTTCGGCGAACTTGGGCTCCGAGGGGTTTGGGGTCGGGTCTCAGGGTCCGGATCTGGGGTTCGGTCTCGGCGGGCTCGTTCTCGGATAACAGAGTAGATCTTGTCGCATCCGTGGTCTTCGGGCCCGTGTAGACGGTCATGGCTTTCAAGGGGGAGAACTTGGCGTTCCGTGTAGGCGACCTTGGCGTTCGGGTTCTCGACTTCGCATCCCGGACGAAGGTCTTATCGCATGTGTGGTCGCCGGGTCCGCGAATTGGGCTTCGAGTATGGCGACGCATGTCGAAGATCTCGTCGGTGGCCTTGGAGTGGTACTCTGGGCTGCTTCGGGTTCCTGGCGATGGTGTTGTCGGCTGAGATGGAGCACTTTGATGATCGGGCTCGATTGCCGATGGCGAACTCGGTTCTAGTTCGGGAGACCTCCGGTGTAGATCTTGGCGTACCACCAGTTGAGAAGAACTTAAATCGTTATTGTCGGTCTTGTCGCACAGGGTATCTTGCACAACCGCCTCAGAACAACCACATCTTGTCACCAGGGGGACACAAACAGAGCACTTGCCTCGAGCTGGCCCTGAACACGCAGACATGCACGGGGAAGGTCGACGATGGCCCGCGACACGGTGGAGGCCGGGCGAGTGGGGAGGTGGGGACAGGCTGGCGGGTGCGTGCGGTGTGTGGCGTGTGTGGTGTGTGTGCGCTGGCGGGGTGGGGTGGTTTGGGGTAGGGACAGGTGGCAGCTAGGATGGGTGAGGTGGCGCGTGGTGATAGGGTTAGGGGTGAGGGTTGGTGAGGTGGCGAGACGGGGTTGGCCGGGGTGATGTGGCTGGGGACTGGGTAGGTTAGGGTTACGTAGGAAAAGGATTTAGGACTAGATATTTGGTTCGGGTTTTCTTTACACATTTATTTTAAAGAACTTTTGTAAATCATTTAGTCAAAACAAAATATCTGGACAACCGAAGTTTGATTTGAATTAAGACGGGGGCGTTTGAAAAAACAAAATAGACCTTTGTAAAATAGTTTTTATCAAACAGATGCATGATGATGCACAACACAAAATACCAAGCGATTTTCTAGTAGTGGTTTTGCGGGGCGCCACAAATATCCACTTTGTTCCAATAACATTGCGGCAATCCTTTGGCTTCTCAACTAACTTCCACACTTTGTTTCTCTCAAAGTTGTTGAGCTCTTTGTGCATAGCTTCTAACCAATCCGAATCTTCAAGAGCTTCCCACACTTTCTTTGGTTCAATCATGGAGATGTGTGCTTGGTGTTCACTGAACCTCTTCAATTGTGCTCTTGTGGAAATTCCTTTCCTTAGATCTCCAACAACATTTTGGAGGGTGTGGTCCCTTATTTCCAACATTCTTTCCTTTCTAGCTTCGCGACGAGCGTGGATCTCCTCATTGTTTCTCGGAGGACCCTCTTCATCATTTTGATCCTCGTCTTGACCATCAACTTGACCTTGATCATCATTGGAGTCATCCTCTACATTGGGAGGCAAGGATTAACCTTGGTATTGATCAAGTGCTCTTCTAGCATCAATTTAAGCTTGTCTCAAAACAGTTTGGATGGATCTTCCTTGACAAATTGATTTGGCACCACTTGATAACCCATCGAATGGACCAAGCTCCCTTTGGCTATAGTTCACACATTGATCACTATGTTGAGGGTCCACATCTTGTCTTTGGCTTGAGTCAATGTCCTCTTCGGTAGATGGAGCATGTTGAGGTTGTGAAGATGAGGGCTCCACTCGAGTGGAGCATAGTTCTTCTCGATCTGCCATAAGGGGTTCCTCAACGGGGCGGATATGACCCACACCCATTCTTCCTATGGCATCTTGAGGCATTTCATCATCTACATCACAAGCATCAACACGCCCCCCTTGGGGACCATCATATTCTTCGAAGGTCACACTACAAGATTCTATGACGGCTCCGGAGAGCTTGTCATAGATTCTATAAGTGTGAGATTCGAGACCATAGCCAACAAAAATACCCTCTAATGCTTTAGACTCGAATTTAGACAAACGAACACCTTTGATGAGATAGAAACACTTACAACCGAACACCCGTAAATAAGATATGTTGGGCTTGTTACCGGTAAGTATATCATATGGAGTCTTGTTGATTTTCTTGCGGAGGTAGAGTCGGTTTGAAGCATGGCAAGCGGTGGAGACGGCTTCGGCCCAGAAGTTGTATGGAGATTTAAACTCCGCCAAGATGGTCCTAGCCATCTCAATAAGAGTCCGGTTCTTCCTTTCGGCCACACCATTTTGTTGAGGGGTGTATGCAGCGGAATATTGATGTTTAATCCCCTCATCACTAAGGAAATCATTCAAGGTGTAGTTCTTGAACTCGGTGCCGTTGTCACTTCTTATAATCAACACGGGAACATTGTGTTGCCGTTGAACCAAGTTGATGAAGTCGATAAAAGTCCTTTGAGTTTCACTCTTCAACTTGAAGAAATAAACCCAAGAGTATCTTGAAAAGTCATCAACAATCACCAAACAATATTTCTTCCCTCCAAGACTTGCATGAGATGGAGGACCAAATAGGTCCACATGGAGGAGTTCCAAAATCTTGTTAGACTTGATTTGGTTCGTGGGCTTGTGAGGAGTGTCATGCATCTTCCCTAGAACACATGCCCTGCAAACACAATCTTTGGCAAAGGAAACATTTTCTTTTAGTCCAACAATATGGCCCTCTTTATGGAGACTTTGCAAAGTTCTCATATTGACATGGGCTAGTCGGCGGTGCCATAGCCAACCCACATCGGCCTTTCCGTATAAGCACATCGTACCTGCAGTGGCTTGCCCTGAAAAGTCCACCACATACAAGTCATTTTCGATGTACCCAACAAAAGCGACCTTGAGAGACTTTCTCCACATGAGGACCACAATATCATCATCAATAAAGACGGCAAAGCCCATCTTTGCAAGAGCACGGACAGAAAGTAAATTGTATCCAAGGGTTTCAACAAGCATGACGTTCACGAGTGTAATGTCGTAAGCCACCACTACCTTGCAGAAACCCATTACCTTAGACTTTGACTTGTCGGCATATGTGACGGTGATTTGATCTTCATTTTACACCAAGTCCTTGACAATAGATGAGATTCCGATCATATGACTTGTGCAACCACTATCGATCACCCATTTTGACCCTCCGGAAGCATAAGTCTACAAAAAGATCAATCTAGTTTTTAGGTACCCATTTTTCAATGGGTCCTCTTTTGTTAGCAACAAGGGTCTTGGGAACCCAAATAGACCAAGAAATATAACCATCATAAGGGCCAACATATCGTGCATACACATCACCATAATAATCACACATTAGAACATAGTGAGGGTTAACACTTCCCGCAAAATCATCATGAGACATAGTTTTACCATTTGTGGTCTTACTCTCCACAATGGTGTTGTTGGTCTCTTGTGCGGGATTGTCCTTCTTCTTCTTATTGTTCTTCTTCTTTGTTTTGGAAACAAAACCAATGCCTCCTTTATCACCACTACGCCGTTGCTTGCTCAAAAGATCATCAATAGACTTGTTGCCTTGTGGAAATGTGGCCTTAGCAAGCTCCCCCTTCAACCTAGCATTCTCTTCAAGAATAGTTGTGCTACTAGATGGAATGAAGTTACTACGTGAAGGAATATTGGCCAATTGAGTTTGAAGAGTTTCATGGGACTTTGTGAGTGACAAGAGTTCACTCTCCAAGGCCTTGTGGGCCTTGTTAAGCAAGCTAAAGTCCTCGGCAAGTTTTTCATGAACCACACCAAACTCAATCTTGTCCTTTTTAGCTCTTTTATATTTATCAATAGCATGATCACGATCTTTGATGAGTTTGTTAACAATAATGTCATTGGCCTCATCAAGACCTTCAAGTTTTAATTCAAGTGACAACCTAGTTTCTTGTTCTTCTTCTAGAGCATTGTTTAGGGCATCTAGCTCAATCATATGTTCATGCCCAAGTTTAAATCTTACATCTAGAAGCTCTTGAGTATGTGATAGTTGATCTAAGATGTTTCCAAAATGTAGCTTAGCATCACCTTCTAGGTTAGTCATAAACTCATCAAAGGCAATTAATTCCTTTTTAACATCAAGAGACATCTCATCATCAATTTCATCATTATCTAGGTGAGTAGAGCGGGATGATGAAGATACCTCCGTTCCTCTTGCCATAAGGCAAGTGGCGTTCTTGGTGGAAGAGTTCTCGTTTGGAGAATCGAAGAGTGAGAATGTCGGAGTAGAGGTGGTGGCAAGAGCAGCCACACCATGAGAAGTTTCCTTTTCGTCATCTTCATCATCTTCATTGTCGGAGGAGTACTCTTCATGAGTGATCAAGACAATTTCTCCCGGCTTCTTGTTGATGGGATTCTTTTTGATGAAAGGTTTCTTGTACGGTCCCTTGAGAGTCTTCTTCAACACAAGCTTACCACCATGATCTTCTCTCTTCTCATAGGGGCAACTAGCCACAAAGTGGTAGCGGTCACCACAATTGAAGCAAGTGCTTAACCTTGCGGTATTCTCTCTTTTCCCATTTGGATTGCTTCTTCATTCCATTTCCATCTTGGCCTTGGCGGGGTTCTTCCAAAAGTTCTTTGCATAGAAAGCCATATATTGACCATGAGCAATATTGACTTCATCGGGATGGTCCATGGAAAGACCTTCATCACTATCATCTTCATCCCCATGGTCCACCACTTTGGACTTCAAAGCAACATTGACAACATTGCTCATACCAAGGGCACGAGCACGGGCATCTTTGGCATTCTTGGCGGCAACCTTGAAAGCAGCCATCTCTTGCATAACTTCATTTGAGGTCATGAGATGGTAGTTGTGTCTTCCTTGTAGGCTCTTCAAGCCGATGGGCTCAAAAGGCATGAGTGCACTCACATATTTCCTTTTTATCCATGCATCATCCACATGTGAGGCACCCACATTCCTAAAAGCAGTGGCGGTGGTCTTGAGCCTTCGGTACATGTCTTCGTGATCTTCACCTTCTTTCATGTAGAATCCTTCGGCTTCATTGCTTAGAGCATCATATCGGTTCCTCCTCATACTCTCATTTCCAATAAACAACACAGTGAGAGCATCCCAAGCTTCCTTGGCAATGCTAAAGTGCTCAATGTGTGGATAATCCTTTGTTCCCAAACCTTGTTGAATCATATGCAGAGCAGTGGCATTGAGTTGACTATTAACAATCTCTTTTCTTGTCAAGTTGTTTGGATCCCCAATAAAGAGTCCATGCTCAATGATGTTCTATAGTTCAATGCAAGAGCTGCGCATATGAGTTCTCATTAGTGATTGCCATTGAGCAAAATAGGGCTGTCAACAAGCCTAACTCGAGCGAACATTGTTAGGCTCGGCTCGAGCTCGGTAGAAGCTCGAGCCGAGCTCGAGCGAGCCGAGCTCGAGCGAGCCTAGGTTGACCTTCGAGCCTACATCTAAGCTCGAGTTCGGCTCGACCAAAGCTCGAGTAGGCTTGAGCTCGGTTCGTTGAAGCTTGGTAAGAAAATTTTAGTACATCGACATGCAGCTACATAGCAATAAAATAGTAAAGCTTGAAAACGGAATAGCAGAAATGGCTTGGAGTTTCATATAATAGTAATACAATGCCAACATGCCAGCATAATTATTTTAGCGGTCTTACAACAGATGGAATAATAATAGCAGTCTCAATTTTGCGATTGTACAAAAATTACGAGCTTTATCGAACTGTTTGAGTTCGGCTCAACTAAGCTCGCGAGCTCGAAAATAGGCTCGAGCTTGGTTTGTTAGAGAGACGAATCAAGCTCGATCCGAGCTGTTAACACGCCGAACTCGCACAGTTTGTCAATCCCGAACTTATTTTGACAGCCCTAGAGCAAAAGTAGCAGATTATTCAAGCTTAGGTGGGTCACCTCTATTGTATACATGAGGGTGAGGGATCAGAGGGTCGGGAGAGTACCATGAGTCATGGTGCTCACCCTTCCCACCATTATTTTGCGTGGAGGAATTAACATTGTCAATTTTACTCCCCACCACCATATCCTCGGGGGATACTGACGTATTCCCCTTAGGTAAAATGGATGGTTGATCCTCTTGAGGAGATGGGGGTGATGAGCCTTCTTTGTCTTTAAGAAGTTGCTCTAGCATCTTCTTGACTTTGTTGACCAAGGAAGATCTCAATCTTGTTGCCAAGTTTTTGAGATCTTCCATGGTCACCGTGGTTGGCTCACCATCACCATCCCCTTCGCGGCTACCCATATTCTCTTAGGCGGTAAAGCCCAAATAAAGAGCCGAAGCTCTGATACCAATTGAAAGGATCGTATGGGCACCTAGAGGGGGGGGTGAATAGGTGCTACTTCAAATTTTCTTCTTTTTCAAATTAAGGTTTGACAATAAGATAAATTCTCTAGATAATGCAACTATGGCGAATTTACCTATATGACAATTATGCAAGGGCTACCACAACACAAAGTAGTAACAAGTAAGTAAGGTGTGGTAAAGGATAGAAGTAACCGAAAAGTGGACGCAGAGACACAAGGATTTGTTTCCCGTAGTTCCTTCCTTTTGAGTGGAAGTACGTCTACGTTTGGAGAGGGGGTGGTTTCAAACCACCAACGCCACGAGAGGCCTCCCTTGTTCTCCGATGAATCTCACCCCAATGGGATCGATTCACCTTCCACTATATTGGCAACCTTCAAGGTGGAAGCCGACACCGTTACAAGTTTGGGGCACACATCCACAACTTAATCGGAGGCTCCCAAATACAAGCAAGTTGTCAAAGCAATCAAAGACAAGCTTGTAAGAACCAAAACAAGAACTAGGTTTCCAAGAAAACACTAGAGCAAAGGGGCCCTCAATGAAATGAGGGGGAAATGAAGATCTCTTTTGGTGAAGTAGTAGATCGGGGCCTCCTCCTTCGATTCCCTAAAGATCAAGGACTTTGGGTGATGGGATGAGGAGATCTTGAAGATTTGAGTGGCACCAATGGACTCCAATGGTGGTCTTTGACTTTAATGAGCTGAGCAATTTGTCCCAAGGTAGGTGGAGGGCTATTTATACCCCTCCACGAAATATGGCTGTTGGAGCATTTAATGTACCGGTAGTACCGATACTCAAGCGGTAGTACTACCGGTCAATCTTGGACGAGTCTGGGAGGTGCTTGATTCTTGACATTCTTGATTTTGGCGGTATCGCCCTTGCGGTACTACCCCCAAGCGGTAGTACCGGTCGTAGGACGCGGTACTACCGGTTTGGGCGGTGGTACCGGTCCCAAGTACCGCTTGGTACTGACAAAAATGGAGAGGGGTGAGTGCTAGTCAGTATGCCCCGGTATGGCCGAGCGGTACGACCGTGTCAAGCGGTAGTACCGCTTGTATCAAGCGGTACTACCGGTTGGACCGGTAGTGCCGCTTCGTGGTACCGGGTGGTACTGACTAGCACACACCTTTATCAGCTTTGGACAGTGCCAACCGGTACTAGAATCGGTAGTACCGGTGTCAAGCGGTAGTACCGGTTGTAGTTCCGGTAATACCAGTTGGCACAGAGGTTTTTTGCAAGGGGAAATGATATGCCAATATTTGTGCCACCTCTTATCAACCCTGTGATAAACTTAGCACATAGTTAAACAGATAAGTGTGTTGTTATCAAACATCAAAATCAGAGGGATAGAAAAATGCTCTTTCAACAGGCCTTCGTCATATTGAAAGATAAGCTAACACATGCTCCCTTACTCCAACTTCCTGATTTTAATAAGACTTTTGAGCTTGAATGTGATGCTAGTGAAATTGGTTTGGGAGGTGTGTTATTATAAGAGGGAAAACCTGTTGCATATTTTAGTGAGAAATTGAGTGGGGCTAGTCTGAACTATTCTACTTATGATAAAGAATTATATGCGTTAGTTCGGACATTAGAAACTTGGCAACATTATCTATGGCCTAAAGAATTTGTTATACATTCTGATCATGAATCTTTGAAGCATATTCGTAGGCAAGCTAAGTTGAATCGTCGTCATGCAAAGTGGGTTAAATTTATTGAGTCTTTTCCTTATGTTATCAAACACAAAAAGGGTAAAGATAATATTATTGCTGATGCTTTGTCGCGTCGTTATGTCTTGTTATCTCAACTTGACTTCAAAATAGTTGGATTGGAAACTATTAAGGAGCAATATGTGCATGATGCTGAATTTAAAGATGTGTTGCAGAATTGTAGAGATGGTAGAACATGGAACAAGTTCGTCTTCAATGATGGATTTGTGTTCCGTGCTAACAAACTATGCATTCCAGATAGTTCTGTTCGTCTTTTGTTGTTACAGGAGGCGCATGGAGGAGGATTGATGGGACACTTTGGTGTCAAGAAGACGGAGGATGTTCTTGCTGCACACTTCTTTTGGCCACGTATGCGTCGAGATGTTGAGAGATTTATGGCACGCTGCACTACTTGTCAAAAAGCTAAGTCTCGCCTTAATCCATATGGTTTATATATACCTTTTCCTGTTCCTAGTGTTCCTTGGGAGGATATTTCTATGGACTTTGTTTTGGGATCGCCATGAACATAGAAGGGGAGGGATAGTATTTTGTTGTTGTGGATCGGTTTTCTAAGATGGCACACTTTATTCCTTGTCATAAAACGGATGATGCTGCGCATATTGCTGATTTGTTCTTTCGTGAAATTGTTCATTTGCATGGTGTGCCAAATACTATTGTTTCTAATCGTGATACTAAATTTCTTAGTCACTTTTGGAGATGTTTATGGGCTAAGTTGGGGACTAAATTGTTGTTTAGTACTACATGTCATCCCCAAACTGATGGACAAACTGAAGTAGTAAATAGAACTTTGTCTACTATGTTGCGGGATGTTTTAAAGAAGAACTTAAAATTGTGGGAAGAGTGTTTACCTCATATAGAATTTTCTTATAATCGTTCGCTGCATTCTACCACAAAGATGTGCCCGTTTGAGATCGTGTATGGTTTTGTTCCTCGTGCACCTATTGATTTATTGCCTTTACCTTCTTCGGTGCAAAATAATTTGGATGCTACACAACGCGCTGAAATGATATTAAACTTGCATAAGACTACTAAAGATAACATTGAACATATGAATGCTAAGTATAAACTTGATGGGGATAAAGGGAGAAAGCATGTTATGTTTGATATTGGAGATCTTGTTTGGTTACATTTGCGTAAGGATCGTTTTCCTGATTTACGCAAGTCTAAGTTAATGCTGCGTGCTGCTGGTCCCTTTAAGGTGTTAGAGAAAATAAATGATAATGCATATAAACTTGAGTTGCCTGCAGACTTTGGTACGGTTAGTCCTACGTTTAACATTGCAGATTTAAAGCCTTACTTTGGTGAGGAAGATGAGATTGCGAGGACGACTTCAATTCAAGAAGGGGAGCATGATGTAGACATCCCATCTATTGATACAACCGTTGTACCTACAGCTACACACATACAAGAACCTATCACAAGATCTCGTGCCAAACAACTTAACTATTAGGTACTTTCGTTTCTTGGAACTATTCCTCACATACATGAGAATATGATGTTGCCTAAATCAGATGTATTTATTACTCTTAGGAATGATGGACCAAGCATGGACGAGAGAGACACGCATTGGAGCATGGCCATGCATGGAGATGGCAGCAAGCATGAGATGATTCAAGAGAAGGCCACGGATGAAGATTTCAGAACTTTGAGGCCACCATAATGAAGAAAGGAGGCTTGGACGAAATATGCAAGATTAATACTTCACAAATTCGTCCATAGCTTAATATGGTGTTGCGACACCTTTATTTTGGGCTAGGCTCATGTAATTTTTTGCAGGATTTTAAATAGCCACTTTTTAGAGTCCGTATTTAAGGGGAAGAGGACTTCTAGGGTTGGATTCGGCCACCACTTCTATGGCTGGCCGAAACCCCACCTTTTCCTCCTTAAATACTCCCATAGCCGTCACCATAGACTCGAATTTTGTTTAGACATTAAGTTAGCCTTCATAGTAACTTTGCCAAGGCTCGAGCGTCGCAGAGGCCTCTTGTACTTCGCACCTATACAGGATCCCACCTTTTCAATAAAGCTTTCCTTTTAATCCGCAATATCTTGATTGCAATATTAGTTCTTACCTGTTCTCGATTTTCAGGTAGGAATTAAGACCCTCGCTGGTCAAGCTGATCGTGTTCTCGCAGGATCGGTAACCTCCAAGAGATTGGCCTAGCGATTGCATTGGCGCTCGTGCTCGCACGTGTAGTCGGATCATCAAGCCCGAACTCCACCAAATCGACTATCACCATCGCATCGAAAGATCGGACACCTTTGCCCTATCATGTGGTGTTATTTCTACCTTGCATAAGATAGAGAGTTTGATTCCTGTTGCAAAATCTTTCATTTCACTAGTTTTTTGATGTTTGAACGATGCCTCTTAAAACTGATAAGGCTATCGGTTCAGGTTTTTTCTGGTCAAACCATCGAGGTTTTTAAAACTATAGTTTTGAGTCAGGTTGTGAGTGGGCACTGGTTGTTCACGACGTCGTCAACCATGTCCACTTAGGGACTGTTCGGCAACCCTCCACTTTTAAAAACTACTTTCTTCGGTCCATATTAATAGCCTCAAATTTATCTAGATTCGGATGTATCTAGTTAAGTATCTAACCTATTGTTGGATACTTAGTACGATGCTCCCCAAAAATCTGATTTGATGGATCGTCTGATAAGGAAGAATGGTTCAGATCTGTCTGTGCGTGCCCGCTCGACGTACCGTAGCGCTATATAAAAGGTGCGCGCGCCCCCGCGCCGCCACGTCCGCTTGGAAACCTAGCTGCCGCCTCCTCCTGCCCTCTCGCGCGCCCCTTCTCCTCCTGCGTGTGGCGACCGCGCCCAGCACATGACGCTGTCCTCTCCATCTCCACCCTCCTCCTCCACCACACCATCGCCTGGTTTCTCCATGGTTGGAAGGTGAGGCCCGTCTCCCGTGCGTCTCCCCCAATCCCCATCTCACCTCTCTCCCTTAATCCCATGCCGTCGTTCCACGCCCAGCCGCCACCGGCGAGCCGCCTCGACCGCGGCAGCAGCAATGCGCCATGGTCCCTGCTATTGGAGGGAGACAAGAGGTGCCATAGGGAGAAGGAACAACCAGAGGAGGTGGAGCAGCAATGACAGGAGGTGGTGGTCTAGAACCTCCATCCATGGCATCTCTACATGGAGCAGCGGCAACGAGCCACTTGTCCATCTTCCCTGCCTAGGTGTAAGAGGGGCTTGAGGAGGAGGAGCTCGCAGAGATTGGCCACGTCTTGAGGAGCTGTGTATTATGCCTACAATGTGTTTGACAAAATTCCGAGTAGGTTCTCATGTTTCGTTTCATACTCTTTTGATTATTTTGGTTCAGTAGAGATAAAGAGTTAAAACTGAACAGTTTGGTTAACCAACTTAGGTACTTTGTTATGATTCTATGGAGCTATATTGTTCTTGATTTTAGTCAACTTCTGGAGGAAGTGTATGCCTAGGCCGCTGCTGATCTAGATGAGGCCGGCCGCCAGTCTAGCAAATGCCCTCTTTACATATCACCTTTGTTTGTGTATAATTATGCACAACCAATGTTAATTGTGTAATAAGTAGATATATATAAAAATATGGTTACAATTTTAGTTCTATTTAACTCTACGGTATCGGCAACAGTATCTACAGTATAGGTAGATATATAATTTTGTATGCATATGCACCGTGATAGTATATCTTATCGTCATTTTTTCACTATACAAGACCATTCCATCTGCAACCAAGCGGCAAGGCAGAGCTACAACTGTTGATAATGGTGGTTCCAAGTTTACTATACAAGACCATTCCATCCGTGGCCAAGCGGCAAGGTGGACTGCAGCTACTGATTATGTTGGTCTGGTAGCTTGTGCTGAATAATTGGTTTGGTTCTCTCTTCGTACCACGAAATAGAAAAATATGTAATTTATAATCATACGTTCCTCTTTTGCTAGATACTTTCATATTCACATACTCTTGATAGTGGTACAATTTCTTGATATTGCTTTTATTAATTTCTTCTGTAATCAGTTTGTCAGTTTAAACAAGTTTGGGACCAATTATTTATTTTGTATATGCTTCACATTTTCTGATTTCCCTTATTTGCTTCTAGTAACTTTTTATCATTTATGTTAGTCAACTGGCCCATTAACGCAGACATATGTATCAACAATGTTTATTGACATTTCATGATTTTGATTTTGGCGTTTATATGATAGGATATGCAAACACTTATTGATAAGATCATCAGGTCAAATGCATCATGCCAAACATGATATTCTGGTGCATTGTAATTTGAGTTATCCTTTGGTTGTTTTCTTGATTTCGCTTGTAACTTGAGTGTATCAGGTTTTTCAAAATTATATTCGGTCGTGCACTAGGGAACTTGCTAAGAGTGTGCTAAGAAAAAGTCTAGATCACAAGCCAACTGTAATTTCTCAATAATCCTCTTAGATGCTACATTGTTATAGTTACTTTTTGAATAAGTTAATTTTTATATACGTAGTGATCTGATCGATGTAGGTGCAGCCCAATTTTTGTTGCAGCAAGATAATCATATTTTGGTTGAATCTCATATTTCTGCTAATTAAGAGTTATCTGTAATGTAGTAATAATTTATGGCGTCGAACACTATTTTATTTGCTGCTAAGAAAGTCCTGGATTTGTCTGCAGAGTGTTGACTTGTTCTTTGTTATAACGGTCTCAGTTATGCCCAAGATGCTAAAGGACATGGAAAGATCAGGTTGAAATTTCTTAAATCTGACTCTGTGAGCCATATGAGTACATATCCGTTGAAGTGTGAGGTTATTTTATAGAACTATACATGCGAGCAACATAATTTATAGGTTGTAGTTCAATTTCTCAAGATTATATGCTCTGTTCTTTTTAGAGCTATATGCTCTGTTCTTGCAACTCATCAACTAGATTGGTAAAGATGATACAAGATTCTTAGAAAACTCATGTCTAGTTGGTCTTGTGAGACTGTTGTCCAACTTGCTTTGCAATGTATGACCTCTATATATTATTTCCAATATGCAAATGGAATGTACTGCTGATATTTAAAATTGTTTGCAGATTCAAGTGGTAATGGCTTTTGATGCGCCAGTTTGTGCGAAAGAAGTCTTAATCCTGGATGCTTTTTTATTTAATAACTTTTCCATGTCAGGCTCATTTTGATACGTAAGTCCTATTGGAATGTTGTCTGAGATGAGGCTTTTGTTTTATTTTCTACATCTTTATATTTAGGAAAGGAGGGAAAAGGCACAAAACACATCTTTTCCATTTTCTTTTCATGATTTTATTGACAGTTAGATTTGGAGGCTATTTTATTAAGATTTAGTTCTCTTGTCTATTACCCCTCATAGCACATGCATACCTCTTGTTTAAGTATTTCTTATCATCATTTTCTGTTCTAGACATGCACTGTGACATGAATGTTTGTTTGTTGGCCAGAGTTATGGAGCTTTGTGAAAGATTACCGAAGATGTTCCACTTTGGGAGAAGAAGCTACAAAGGCAATGTATGTGTAACACCCTCAGAATCGTACCTATGCAAGTTTTAGCGAAACCCGCCAAACCCGCATAGAAACGATTCAAAGGTGCCACAGCACTTTCGCGGGTGGAAAAGCGTAATAACATTACACAACAGTCCTCGATGGGACCCACATAACAGATATATATATATAGCAGCGACTCAATGAGTCAAGAATACAGATATAATATACAAAGATCCAAATCACCTTGAAAATGATATGGCGTCCGACTACGGACAAGATGCAAATGGGGCTAAGAGCCCTGAAGAATAACCAATGGCGTCCATAACCTTGAGGCCAAGCGGAAGGTAACCCCGCTAACGGCGTCGATCTCAAAACCTGCTTAAACAAAGGGTGCGGCAAAGGGCAAAGGAAAAAGAGGCGTCGATCGAGGCCGACAGCGAGGCTAGAATTCGGCGGTCCTCGCCTACATAGGTATGGTGGACTGAAGCGGCAGCGGCAGCATGCACTATACAACCTATAGAGACTCGATGCAACTGACGGCTATTAGAGAGGGGTAAGAAAGACCTAGTCGGAACCAACCTGATGCTACCATCAAACAAACCCATCCTGGCGTTTCCCCCTCGAGACCAAACGAGGAAGTCAACCGAGGAACTCACACCATTGGCAGTTTTATTTATTCAGTTATCGTTGTAGCAATTACTAGTCAGGTTTAGCTAATCGTCCTGATAAAAGAAGCAGTGGGCCCTTTTAGTTAATCATTCCGTTGTAGTTGCAACAATTACTAATCAAATACAGATGGCATGAGATAAACCCAAAACCCAGCAGTTGTTGGTACTTTTATTTAGCCATTCCATTGTAGTTGCAATACTTACTAGTCAGATACAATTGTCGCAAGCGACAAACCAAACAAGCAAATGTGGGCAGTTTAGTTAGCCATTCCATTGTAGTGAAGCTGATTACTAGTCATTATAAAGTCAAATTTATAGCAATAAACTTTAGTTATGCTTGTCTATGGTCGAGATACTGTGCTCCAAGTCGTCCATAACCGCGGACACGGCTTTCAGAAAGTTTTACCCGGCCGGGGTGCACCAATAGCAACACACGCTCGATCAACCTCGGAAAAACCAAATCAAAAACCCAACGAGGCCTTCACGACAAAGCAATCACAGGATTCAGAAATATTTTGGGGCCACCTTGAGTACACCAGCAAGTTAGTGACTTGAGACGGACCCGAGGTTTGTGGGGCCGGTATGGCGACTAGGAACCCAAAACTGGCTTGTCGATACCGCGTAACGGGTCACAATTCCTAAAGATCAGTGTGCTCCTCGCACAATCAGAATAAATAAGTAGCATGGCATAAGTACATGATAGTAAATAAAACCTCAAACTAGTTTGTGGCCCCAAGAAATAAGACTGAATCAAGCTCTGGCTCAGGGGGGTCCCATATACCTCCCGGATGTGGATAGCGCGATAAATCAAGGAACAAGTATCAAGTACTCGGGGTCCTACGGGACACAAGTGGGCATTCGGAAACCAAATATTTTCTATCACCCACCGATGCCTCTGCTTATTTCAATTTTAGTTGTTAAACAGGAATTAAAGTGAACGATAAGTAAAACCATGATCATCCCCAACATCAGCATGCGGCAATACATCAACAACTGTGGCACTGGACGACACGCAACAACACTTGAGCAAGCGACTACGACGCGCAAGTCCAACTATCTACCAACCAACAGGTAATAGGGTGTGTCCAAGGCAATATATGGCTGCAAGGGAGATCACGTGTACGAAAACTAGAGCATCGCAACACAGATAGCAAAGATCAACAGGAGGGAAATAAATACTATAAAAGTAAGATAGGTAGAAAGGGGGGAGATGCTCGCCTGAAAACATTGTCGAAGGTTCAACCGAGGATCGGGGCGAAGCTCACATCAACTCAACGGCCTTATCCGCGAAGAAGCAAAACACTAGAATAAACACCGGATGCACTATTTAATACAACGGCAGAAGATCGGCATGTTGCATGTATGATGCATGACATGGCAAGGGTGCAATGCAATTAGGTCACATTAAGCGGAACCGGGGTCCCGACAATTAATTAAAAGGTTCAAGTTATTTAGAACCCCCGCAATTTAAATGTTGTTTTAACATGGCAGAAGATAGTACCGGGTTCGCTACACAAATTTTAATGAGGCCAATATAAGGCTAGATTTGCCCGCATATGGGCCCCATATTTAATTAGGTGAATCGGCATAAGGCCCCCAAACCAAAGATATGCATGCGAGATGACAATTAAATATGCAACAATTCATATAGTTGACCATTTATAAAATAGGGTTCTCGGATAAGGGGTTCACACTTTAGGGGGTCTCGACGAACTTGGGGTTACGGGGTTCGGGGTTGGTCGCGGGGTCCGGATCTGGGGTTCGGGGTTTGACGGGGTCGGTCTCGGATAGCGGAGTAGATCTTGGCGTTCCGGGAGGAAGCACTTGGTCTGGCGTCGGGGCATCGGACTCGCCCGGGTCGGGGTTGCTCTTGTCGTCGTGCAGATCTTGTCGGTCGCGTATCGGGTCGGTCTTCGGATCCGGGAAGAAGGCCTTCGGATCCTCGGGTCCGTGAAGGAGTACTTGGCGTCCGGCGGTAGATCTTGTTGGTTTCACTCCGAAGGGCTTGCTGTTCTGCAGCGGAGATCATGGTTCATCGGGTCCGTGCCGAAGGTCTTGGATTCCCGTGGCGACGATCTTCGGGAACGGGGTCTTGACATCCGTGAAGGAGTACATGAAGACGATGCCGGGGTTCGCACTTTGGTTCCGAAATGGCAAACTTGTTGTTCTGAGGGATTCGGATCTTCGGATTCCGGGGTTCGCGAAGGGGTCATGGCGATCCAAGATGGAGGTATTGGCGTCTTCGGGTCACAGGAAGAGGAAGCGCCGGGCCGACAGTGTCTCGCGACATGGGACTGGCTGCACCTTTGTTTTGACACGGCACCACGGCTCAAGGGCGTCACGGGGCGGACCTGCTCTTGGCAGAGGCGCCACGGCCGGAAGCGTCTGGCGGCGGCTTTCCGAGCGGAGGCCCGTCTTGAGATGGGGCGGCGAGCGCGAGGCAGGCAGGGCAGCGGAGGTGGAGGCGGGTAGTAGCGGTGGGTGGCGAGGCGGCGAGGTCGCCCGGTGGGATGAGCTCGGGTCGGAGGACGCCAATGAAGGCCTTCAGGCGCCCAGTGGGGAGGACGAGGGCGGTTGCTGGAGGAGGCAGGAGGGGCGCCGCGCGGGGAGGGAGAGGCTGCAGGCGCGCGTGCGTGGTGGGGGAGGAAGAAGGTGTGGGGCCGGGGGTTGGTGGGGATCGGGTGTGGCGTGCGTCTGTGTGCGTGTGTGTGTTGTGTGGAGGGTGTGCTGGGTGGGGCCGGCTGTGAGGTGGTTGGAGGGAGAGAGAGAGAAGTGAGAGAGGGTTGCTGATGTGGCAGCGCGGGATTGGGTGGGGGAGAGAGGAGAGGTGAGGTGGCGAGAGCTGATTGGAGGGAGTGATGTGGAGGGGAGGGCTGGATAGGTTAGTTGGTAGCTGTAGGATTAATGGGGTGGGCCGTTTGTATTATTCTGGGGTGGTCGTTCGGGTCATTCGGCCCGTTCGACTGCCCCACTAAAATAATATAATCTTTTATTTACTTTAATGCACCGTTTGCAAACCGATAGTAGGCAACAAAATATTCCGGTGACCCGGGTTTGAATTTGAAAACAAGGCGGGGCGTTTTAGAAAACAAAACAGACTTTGCGAAAAATAGTTTTAAGCAAACAATGCATGATGATGACGATGCAATGCACAAATTCAACGCGATTTTCTAGTAGTGGTTTTGCGGGATGCCACAGTATGCATATATATGCTTTGACAGGGGGATAACATAAATGGTCAAGGGTGCATTCCATTTTTAAAGGTAGTGAAAATATTGTTTTAGGGATACAAGTATGGAGGCTACCCCCATGCCCATGGGATGGGCGATGGTCAATACTGATGGTTCTCTAATGCTGCAACTAGAGAATAAGGTTTTGGTTTTATCTTACGTGATGATCTGGATCACTTCATTGCTGCCAGATGCACTCTGAAACTGGGGGTGATCGATCCTTTTATAAGTTATCTTTTAGCCTGTCGAGAAGGACTCGAAGATGCAAGAAAACAAGGTTATGCCAAAATAAAGCTACATGTTGACTCTCTCCAGGTTGAAACTCTCTGGAAGGATGAACGGAAACTGAACCTGTTGGTTGTCACATCCTAGATGAACTGAAGCAGTTGAGTACTCTATTTCCGAGTTTTGAGCTGTCGTTTATCAGACGTGAATCTAATTTTACTACACATTTATGTGCCATACAATTATTAGTGGAGCCTCTTCTCTTTTCATGACTTGACACGTCATAAACGTATCTATAATTTTTGATGTTCCATGCTTGTTTAGTATCTACTTTGTTTTGCTTTATCTTCACTTTGAGGTATTTTTATATGTTTTCTGGGACTAACCTATTAAAAAGATGCCACAGTGCCAGTTGCCTGTTTTTTTCTGTTTTTGGTTCCAGAAAAGGAAGAATATCAATATTCTTGGAATTGGACGGGATAAAGGCCAAAGTAAATATTTTACCGTGGGGAACACGGAGCCAGAAGATGAGACGGAGAAGAGCAATCAGGGGACCACACCCCCTGGCCGTGCGGCCTGCCCTAGCCCGCGCTTGGGGGTGCGGCCCCCTGGGTGCCCCCTGCCTTGTCTCTTCGGCTATAAAAAGCCCCCGATACCTAAACCCTAAGTACCCGATCAATATTCCACGAAACAGTCTGTAGTCGCTGCCACCACCGTCCCTAGATCGGGGGATCTGAATCTTTTCCCGGCACCCTGTCGGAGGGGAGATCATCCCGGAGGCCTTCTTCATCACCATGCCAGCCTTTGGTATGAAGCGTGAATAGTTCCACCTTATACTACGGATCCATGTAGTAGCTAGATGGTTGTTTCTCCTCCTTTGTGCTACCATGTTTAGATCTTGTGATCTCCGTTCATGATCAAGATCATCTATTTGTAATCATGCATGTTGTGTTTGCGGGGATCCGATGGATATTGAGATTACTATGTCATATTGGTTAATGATTCTATCTTATTGATTCTATCATGTCTGTGTTGTTTGTGATCTTGGATGCTCGCTGTTTCTAGTAGCTATCTTGGCCAAGTAGATGCTAGTGACTCCAAGAGGGGGTATTTATGCTCGATAGTGGGTTCATGCCTCTATTTAATCTAGGGAAGTGACAAAAATCTCTAAGGTTGTAGATGTGTTGTTGCTACTAGGGGGAACAACGATCTCTTGTTCATGGAACAAGTGGATTGTTTACCTTACACATTTTTCTTAAAGCAGTTAACCGTTGCTTGCAATTTAATACTGGAGGGGGTTTGGATGATAACCTGAAGGTGGATTTCCCAATAAAATCTCATAGGATCATGAATGTGTAGTATTGCATTGTTATGCCTTGCTCTGTCCTATCAATTGCCCCCCTGTAATTTGTTTACCCATCATGTCATGTTTGTTTATCTTTAGGAGAACACCTCTAGTGAACTATGGACCCCGGTCCAATCTTTACAATTGATACAACTTCCATTGTTCCTGTTTACTTTCTGCAAACCACCATTATCTTCCACACCAAATAGTTAATCCTTTGTTTTCAGCAAATCAGTGAGATTGACAACCTCACTGTTCATTGGGGCAAAGTCTTGAGTTTGTGTTGTGCAGGTTTCCAAGTTGCTAGCAACACCTTTGGGTCGTTTACTTCCTCTTACTGGTTCGATAACCTTGATTTCTTTCTGAGGGAAGACTTGCTGCTGTGCTCATCATACCTTCCTCTTGGGCTCTCCTAACGAAGCTCTACATTGGTCTGAGCGCATCAAGCAGTTTTCTCGCGCCATTGTCGGGGAGGCTATGGAAGGCTTCACAAGGGGAGTCCTTCACAACCTTTCTCTTTACTTTGTTTTTGTTTTGCTTAGTTTGTTTTGCTTGGTTTTGTTTCCCTCTTTTTATCAACAACTCCAAAAAAAACTAGTTTCGTTTGGTTGCTTTCTCTTATAAAAAACACACAAAAAATTAGTTCCTACTTCAAGTTGTTTTTATGTCTAGTTCTGCTACAGTTACTATTTCATTATGGATAACCCACTCGGTTTCCTATTTGGGAAAACTACTATCACTGCTAAGGTAGTAGAGGAAACGCCTCCTGCTAGAACCTCCATGGAAGATTTTATAAGGTATAGAGAATCTTATAAGGGTAAAGTCATGAGAGCCGTGTTAAAAAGGTTAGATCTAATTGCTAAATTTTTGCTTAAACGCCATGATATAAATTGTTGCTCTGAACAGGATACTAAACATCTTAAATTCCAATGTGGCTTTAGTAAAGAATTTGTAATTATGAACTATCATTGGAATAACTATATTCATCTTGGATTTGAAGAAGTAGAACAATTTGTTTTGTTTATGGGAGCTTCTGAAATAGAATCCTTCATGTCTAAAAACTATGAAACCTGTGTTGCTTGTAAAGACCTTAAAGATATGGTCTCTTCTATCCTTGATCATTGCATAGAAAATTTCAGCAATAATTTTGTTATATCATTGATTATAAAGAGAGACTCAATCATGCACAAGAATGTGTCCACAATTTGCAGGAGCCTATGAAAGAAGAAATTGCTGAACCTGAAAGCTCATTAGATGAAAAAGAGGAGGAGAGTGATGAACAAAAGGAGGAAGAATGGATTAGCTACCCATGCCTACCTTCTAATGAGAGTAACTCTGTATCCCTTGCATTATTTGATTGTCCCCTATGCTTACCAAAGGAGGATGAATGTTATGTTCATGTGGATTCTTTTGAAATATCTACTATGGGTCAAACTTTTGATAATAATTATGCTCTTGTTATGCATGGTACTAAAGAGTTTTGCTTAGAAAATGTTTATGATAAAGCTCTAGATGATGGTCCTATATTGAATGATCAGTCACCTTGTTATAAAATTGTTAAAAGTGGGTTTAAAGGTTTTAATCCCACTATTTTTGAGCTTGATAAAAATTATGTGTTTGTAGATCATGAAAATCATGATTTATGTGATAGTTATATTGTCGAGTTTATTCATGATGCTACTGAAAATTATTATGAGGGAGGCAAATATGGTTGTAAAAGTTTTCATGGTACTGAAACACCTCTCTATGTGCTAAAAGTTTTGAAGTTACTCTTGGTTTATCTTCCTATGCTTGTCACTTTGTTCTTTATGAATTTATTTGCGTACAATATTACTATGCATAGGAAGTGGGTTAGACTTAAATGTGTTTTGAATTTTCTTCTTGATGCTCTCTTTTACTTCGATTCATATTTCTTATGTGAGCATCTTTTCAAACTATCAAGCCTAACTTAAAGGCATTTAAAAATGTATTTCTTGGGAGATAACCTAATAGTTTTCTTGAGTCTTGGAAGTTATTGTAATAACCTCTCATTATCCTTTTTATTTGATTTTTGTGCTAAGAATAACCTCTAATGAGAGGGAAGTAAGATTTGGGGAGTTGGTATTCCGAAACAGATTTTTGTGCTCCATTGTAAAAAATCCGTGTAAAATCTCTGTAAGTCGGATTGAGCTGTCATTTTCTGAATAAATCCCCCAGGTTGTTAGCTAACTTTCGTTATTTCAATACTTTTTGATTTGAGCAATAGAAGGTCTTCGAAAAAATCGGTTTTTACCTGATGGTCTGTTTTAACAGATTTCTGCCATTATTTGCATTTGCTTCTTATTGATTCCTTTTTGGGTTCTTTTTGGGAAATAGAGATTTTGGGGGAATTTCTATAGTATCTTGTGTTTTTAGTGAAAGTTTTGCTGTTTTAAAACTAAACCCCAAAGGTCTATTATCTTTTGAATACACTATTGTTGCTAATGAAGATTGTGTGAAGTTTTGTATGAAGAACAAATTGCAGGTGTAGAGAAAGAATGATGTAATGAGATGAAGAATGGACAAAATCTCAAGATTGCGGATGCCACCCCGTGTCACCCCAAGAAATACTCAAGAGTTACAAGCGTCAAAGCTTGGGGATGCCCAAGGCATCACCTTCTTCATCAATAAAAATCTCACGTCTTTCTAGACACTTCATTTTTATTGTTTCATGCACAAGTTGTGTTGTTCTTGGAGAATCTTAGTTTTTGTTTTTGGTTTTTGTTTGCTTAATTTACTTGAATAAATTAGTTTGGACCCCCATTCTCCCTGTGTTGTTTCAAATAAGTTGATTGGTGTTGGAGAGGAGTAGGAAGTTCTTGCTTGAATAGTACAAGAGGAGCTTGCTTTGACTATGACTTAGACTTTATCATGTCATGCTAGATGTTGTTTTGACCTTATGATTAGTGAGTATTGCTGTAGAGTGACTTGTTCCAAACAATTAGGATTGCTTAATGTGCCTTGAAGGAATCATGCGTTGTTTTTGCGTATAAAAGCATAGTATTGTGGTATTCTCCTTTGATGCTTTGTTTGGGTTGACTTGACACATGCTGACACCATGTTACGACTATGAACCATTCACCATAGCCTCTATGATCATTTAGTCCTTGACTTGTAGTACCACTTTATGCTTTGATTAGTAATGTTTTGTCGCTCTACATGATTATGGCCATCATTTCTCTCTTAGTTGGTCGCTCCCAGTCTTTTGCTAGCCTCCACTTGTATGAGTAAGCTCTACTCATGCATCCAACTCCCAAGAAACCAAGTTATTACAAAGTGTCCACTATAAATTCCTATGCATGGTGTGTTACACCATTCCAAGTATATTCTTTTTTCATCTACCTTCCAATTAAAAAAGTTACTTTGTTATGTGAAAACTTAGTGATTAAAGCTCTCACAAACTTGATGGCACACTTTATTTTTCTTGCCCCTAATAAACTTGAACCATTGTGTCATCTATGTTGTATATGCTTGCAATTATACGTTGGGATTAGCAGAACCATGCTGTCATGGGGAACGCTTTCAACATTGCACTTGTACATTGTACACAGTTGATATCATGCTCTTTTGTTTATGGATGTCGCCGGTGTGAAATAAAAGGGGAGCTTGTAAGTCCATGGAGTTATGTATGTGTGTTAGAGAAACGCCTGGGCTGCTAGCCTAAGCCATGCCTATAGATAAACGCCTAGGCCGCTAGCCTAAGCCATGCCTAATCATGGTGGAAACTTGCAGCATCACCATAGTAAGCAATCTATGAAGCTTTCTTCTTATAAAACAAGAGACTGATGGCGCGTGGTAGCGCTTCGTTGGGAGACCCCTAGAGCAAGGTGTGATGAGCACAGCAGCAAGTCTTCCCTCAGTAAGAAACCGAGGTTATCGAACCAGTAGGAGGAAGGAAACAACTCAAAGGTGTTGCTAGCAACTTGGAGACCTGCACAACACAAACTCAAGACTTTGCCCCAATGAAGAGTGAGGTTGTCAATCTCACCTGTTGCTGTAACAAAGGATTAACTGTATGGTGTGGAAGGTAATAGTGGTTTGCAGAAAGTAAACAGTAACAGTGGAAGATGTATCAATGGTAAGGATTGGACCGGAGTCCATAGTTCACTAGAGGTGTTCTCCTTAGATAAACAAACATGGCATGCTGGGTAAACAAATTACAGCAGGGCAATTGACATGACTGAGCAAGGCATAACAATGCAATACTAGACATTCATGATCCTGTGAGATTCGATTGGGCAATACAACAATATACATAGACCGCCATCCAACTTCATCTATGACTAGAAATCCACCTTCAGTTATCATCTGAACCCCCTCTAGTATTAAGTTGCAAGCAACAGATAACTGCTTTAAGCAAAGTGTGTAAGGTAAACAATCCACTTATTCCATGAACAAGAGGCCGTTGTTTTCTCCCTAGTGGCAACATGACATCTTCAACCTTAGAGATTTCTGTCACTTCCCTTAGATTAAATAGAGGCATGAACCCACTATCTAGCATAAATACCCCCTCTTGGAGTCACTAGCATCTACTTGGCCAATATAGCTACTAGAAACAGAGAGCATGCAAGATCACAAACAACACAGACATGATAGAATCAATAAGACAAAACCATTAATCTATCTGACATAGTAATCTCAATATCCATCGGATCCCCTCAAATACAACATGCATGATTACAAATACATGATCTTGATCATGAACGGAGCTCACAAGATCTAAACATGGTAGCACAAAGGAGGAGATACAACCAACTAGCTACTACATGGACCCGTAGTCCAAGGTGGAACTACTCACGCATCATACCGGGGGCTGGCATGGTGATGAAGAAGGCCTCCGGGATGATCTATCCCCTCCGGAAGGGTGCCGAGAAGAGCTTCATATCCCTCCGATCTAGGGACGATGGTGGCGGCGGCTACGGAATGTCATGGAAGATGATTAGGTACTTAGGGTTTCTGCATCGGGGGGTCTTTATAAGCGAAGAGGCGAGGCAGGGGTGGTCACACCCTAGGCGCTAACTCTAGCCGCCAGGGGTGGGCCCCTCGTGCCTCCCTCTCGTATCAGCTTCGTGTTCCCCACGGTAAACTATTGACTTTGGCTTTTTCCCGTCCAATTCCGAGAATACTGATTTTCTGCCTTTCTAGAACCAGAAACAAAAGAAAACAGGCAACTGACACCGTGGCATCTTGTTAATAGGTTAGTAGCAGAAAACATATAAAAACACCTCAAAGTGTAGAGAAAGCAAATCAAAGTAGATACTAAACAAGCATGGAACATCAAAAATTATAGATAAGTTTCCGACGTATCAAGCATCCCCAAGCTTAACTCCTGCTCGTCCTCGAGTAGGTAAGTGATAAAAAGAATAATTTTTGAGGTGACATGCACCATCAAAATCAAGATCAAACCATTTGCAAGCATTGAAAGCTAGGATCAAAGAACTCTAAACATGAGCATGAAAGATGGAGTTCTAAAAGTAAGACAAAGTAACTATGCATACAACATGAAAGGCTACAAACAAAGATCATGAATAACATGCATTGAAAAACGTTTGTTTGTTTCACACACAGAAAACATGGCATAGTGGCATTCAACTTGTCCCTCATGGAGTAGCAAATAGATGCATAGGACACCTTCAAAGTTCATAAGAGTGACTAGATACAAATAGCACAAGAACAAGTAATATCAACAATATGCATCAATCAATAAGTTTTGGGACAATGCACATAGAACTAAGAATGGCAACTATGCTCTCTTAATTGGTGCCTCAAGATAGAAGGCGGAGACTCAATATAAAGGTGGAAGAAAGGCCCTTCATAAGGGAAGCAGGGATTTGAAGTCTCAAAAAGAGCTTCCAAAAATTATGGTACTAGTTATCTTTCAACTCTCATTGCCCCCATCATAAGCATCTTGAAGTGATTAAGTTTAAAGTGAACAAACTATGGAGTATATGCTTGACAAAGTATAAGTTGGCAATCTCATGTCCCTTGAATACGAGGGCCGCTCCTCATGCTACTCAACTTTAGTCACCTGTAAGTTCTTGTCATAGTAAGTCCATGTGTATCATAGAGAACCGCCAACGGGGTACCCCTTGCACATGATACAAGAGCTATCCCATAATCAAAATGACAAGGCAAGCATACAATGAGAATCTCAACAATCTTCTTATTTACCATGGGAAAATGGTTCTTTTTCTCTCTCTTTCCTCTTTTCAATGTGTCTCTTTTTTTATAAGAAGAAAGCTTCATAGATGTCATTATGGTGATGCTGCAAGTTTCCACCATGAATAGGCATGGCTTAGGCTAGTGGCCCAGGCGTTTCTCTAACACATATACATAACTCCATGGACTTACAAGCTCCCCTTTTATTTCACACCGACGATATCCATAAACAAAAGAGCATGATATCAACTATGTACAAAGTACAAGTGCAATGTTGAAAGCGTTCCCCGTGACAGCACGGTTCTGCTAATTCCAATGTATAAGTGCAAGCATATACAACATTGATGACACAATGGTTCAAGTTTATTAGGGGCAAGAAAAATAAAGTATGCCATCAAGTTTGTGAGAGCTTTAATCACTAAGTTTTCACATAACAAAATACTTTTTAATTGGAAGATAGATGAAAACAAGAATATACTTGGAAGTGTAACACACCATGAATACGAATTTATAGTGGACACTTTGGAATAACTTGGTTTCTTGTAAGTTGGATGCATGAGTAGAGCTTACTCAATACAAGTGGAGGCTAGCAAAAGACTGTGAGCGACCAACTAAGAGAGCAATAATGGCCATACTCATGTAGAGCGACAAAACATTACTAATCAAAGCATAAAGTGTTACTACAAGTCAAGGACTAAATGATCATAGAGGCTAAGGTGACTTGTTCATAGTCATAACATGGTGTGAGCATATGCCAAGTCAACCCAAACAAAGCATCAAAGGAGAATACTACAATACTATGCTTTTGTATGCTAAAACAACGCATGATTCCTTCAAGGCATAGTAAGCAATCCCAATTGTTTGGAACAAGTCATGCTACAACAATAAGCACTAATAATAAGGTCAAAACAACACCTAGCATGACATGCTAAAGTCTTAATCACAGTCAAAGCAAGTTCCTCTTATACTATTCAAGCAAGAACTTTCTACTCCTCTCCAACACCAATCAACTTATTAGAAATAACACAGCAAGAACGGGGGTCCAAACTACTTTATTCAAGCAAATTAAGCAAACTAAACGAAAACTAAGATGCTCCAAGAAAAACACAACTATGCATGAAACAATAAAATGAAGTGTCTAGAAAGACTTGAGCTTTTTATTGATGAAGAAGGGGATGCCTTGGGCATCCCCAAGCTTTGACGCTTGTACCTCTTGGATATTTCTTGGGGTGACACGGGGTGGCATCCCCAATCTTGAGATTTTGTCCATTATTCATCTCATTACATCATTCTCTCTCTACACCTGAAAATTTTCCTTCATACAAAACTTCACACAATCTTCATTAGCAACATTAGTGTATTCAAAAGATAATAGACCATTGGGTTTAGCTTTAGAACATCAAAACTTTCACTAAAAACACAAGCTACTGTAGTAATTCCCTCAAAAAGCTTAATTTTCCAAAAAGAACCCAAAAAGGTATAAATAAGAAGCAAATGCAAATAATGGCAGAAATGTGTCAAAACAGACCAGTAGGTAGAAACTGATTTTTTGAAGACCTTATGTTGCTCAAATCAAAAAGTGTTGAACTAGCGAAAGTTAGATAACATACTGGGAGATTTATTCCGAAAATATCAGCTCAATCCGACTTACAGATATTCCTCACGAATTTTTACGGTGGAGCACACAAATCTGTTTCGGGACAACAACTCCCAAATCTTACTTCCCTCTCATTAGAGGTCATTCTTGGCACAAAAAGCAAATAAAAAGGATAAGGAGAGGTCATTACTGAAGTAATAACTTCCAAGACCCAAGAAAACTTTTGGGTTATCTCCTAATAAGTACTTTTCTTTAACTCCTTTAAGTTAGGCACAAGAAGCAAGAATCAAATATTTTCAAATGAAGAAGCATTAACATCAACTCTCTTGCTCCTACCTTTCTTCTTCTCTTTAGGTAATATATGATTGCTTATTGGATAAGCAAAATGCATAATGCCTTTTCCCACATCTATTATTGCTCCAAGGTGTTTCAGCAGGGATCTTCCAAGTGTAATTTGTCCTTTTCCTACACATTCAATAACAAGATAATCAGTAGACACCACTTTCCCTGAGATTTTTGTAAACACACCTTCAGCTATTCCAATGGATAATAAAGTAGCATTATTGGTAAGAGATATTTCTTTTCCTCCTTCAGAAAGTCCCCAAAGTGTTGGAGATATGCCCTAGAGGCAATAATAAAAGTGGTTATTATTATATCTTTGTGTTTACGATAAATGTTTACATTCATGCTATAACAGTATTAACCGGAAACATTAATACTTGTGTGATTTGTAAACTAAATTAGAGTCCCTAGTAAAGCTTCTTTGTAATACTAGCTTGTTGGTTAATAGATGATCGTGGTTTCCCGATCAGGAACATTGAGATGTTGTTAACAACAAGATCATATCATTAGGAGAATGGTATGATGGACATACTCCTATAGATAAGCGTAGCATTAAGATCAAGTCATTTCAATAGTTCATTTGCTATAATCTTTCTGATACATATTAACCTAATTCCTTCGACCATGAGATCATGCTAATCACCATCACCGGAAGGATGCTTTGATGACATCAAACGCCACACCTTAACTGGGTGGCTATAAAGGTGGCATTGAGTGTTCAGAAAGTATCTGTTGAGGCACATGGATCAAGAGTGGGATTTGTCCATCCATATGACAGATAGATATACTCTGGGCCCTCTCGGTGGAATGTCATCCAATTGGCTTGCAAGCATGTGACTGGCTCACAAGGGATCACATATCACAGGAACGAGAAAATAGTACTTATCGGTAACGAGGTTGAACTAGGTATGCAGAGATACCGACGATTAAAACCTCAAATAAGTAAACTATCGTGAGACAAAGGGAAATTGGTATCGTATGTAAGTGGTTCATTCGATCGCAAAGTAATCATTGAAATATGTGGGAGCCATATGAATTTCTAGATTCCTCTATTGGTTATTTATCGGAGAAGTTTCTCGATCATGTCCGCATAATTCACGAACCATAGGGAGACACACTTAAGGATTAGATGTTGTTTAGTAGATATGGAATGTTAGTAGGGATACCGAATGTTGTTCAGAGTCTCGGATGGGATCCGGGATATCACGAGGAGATCCAGAATGGTCCGGAGAATAAGATTCATATAAGGAAAGTCTGATTTTAGAGTTCGGGAAAGATTCCGATGTTTTCATCGGAGAGGTTCTAGAAGGGTCTAGAAGGTTCACTAGACCGGAAGGGGAATGGTCCATGAATATGTCATGGATAAGTGGAATGATTGGATCATATCCTAGGTCACTTGGTTTGGGCATTTGCAAGAGAGAATTAAAGCTCTAAATTGAAAGTCAAACGGGAAGTTTGAAAAGTCAAACTGGAACAATGGTTTCCTAGTGGAAGAAGGAAAGAGTCCTTCTCTCAATCCAACTTGGGTTTGGGTTTGGATTCAAACCCACCCCTCCCAAGGTTGCCCCCATATCATAAATAGAGGGGGAGGGTTGCCCCACACACACAAGACTTATCCCTCCCCACACCCATGCGCCGCGCCGCCAAGACACGCCGCCGCCGCGCCGCCGCCGCCTCGCGCCGTCTCCGCCGCCCTAGCCACCACCGACACCTCCTCCTCCTCCCGGTCTTCTAAACCCTAGATCACTGGGAAACCCTAGATCCACCATAACTTGAACTGGCTTAGGCGAAGCCCTGCGGGATCTTCCCTCTACTTTTGACCCCACGCCGTCGTGCTGCCGGAATCACTAGGGAAGAACTACAACCTTCGCTGCCTGCTAGAACAAGGGAGAGGAAGGTATTCATCGAGTACCGAACGTGTGACTGACTGCGGAAGCGCTGCCGAAACGCAGCGCTAGAAGGATCGTCTACGCGATCTTGAGATCGGCAAGTGTACGACTATATCACCCACGAGAATCTGCTCTCGTTAACCGCTTTGGAATCTTCGAGGGTGAGTGCTTCTATCGACTCGTTGCTAAAATCTAGTAGATAGATCTTGGCTTGTTTGTGTGCATGCGGTAGAAAATTTTGTTTTCCATGCTACGAACCCCTACACAAAGATTCAAAGACTCATATATATCTTTAGGCATAAGGCAAAATTTAGACATGATATCACAACGAGCATCAAAAGTTTCACTATTTATAGCAACTTTTATTGTAGGAAACCATTTTGAAGGCTCAGAATTTATTGGAACATAATCATGGTGCTCTCTAAGCATGTTATAGCAATTATTCAAAGCAACTGTGCTGGTATCAAGAGTGTTCACCCTAGCATAAATGTTTATAAAGGAAGAATCAGACTTTCTAGGCATATTATAAATTATAATCAACTTCTTTATGGCATACAAAGCTTCATCCTCAGTACATCGAAAAATATCTTTCTCAGCTACAACATCCAAAGCATATCTTTAACAAAGAGCAATACCGATGTAGAAACTATTAATAACCAAGATAAGACTCATCTTAGGCTCAGTTTTTCTTTGTAAATCGGAGATTCGAGACCAAGCTTCTTTGAAACTCTCTTCACTTTCTTGCTTTCAAGTAAATATCCTTTCCATAGGTGACACAGGGATTGGACCAAAACCACACATGGTAGCAACTAGAGCAGGAACTATTTTTTTTGTGTTTTTGAAAAGAGAAAGCAAACCAAGATAAACTATTTTTTTTGGAGTTTTTGATAAAAAGAGGCAAACAAAACCAAGAAAAAGAAACTAAGCAAAACAAAAACAAAGTAAAGAGAAAGGTTGTAAAGGACTCCCCTTGTGAATACGTCCTTATCCTCCCCGGCAATGGCGCCAGAAAACTTGTTGATGGCGCGTGGTAGCGCTTCGTTGGGAGACCCCTAGAGCAAGGTGTGATGAGCACAGCAGCAAGTCTTCCCTCAGTAAGAAACCGAGGTTATCGAACCAGTAGGAGGAAGGAAACAACTCAAAGGTGTTGCTAGCAACTTGGAGACCTGCACAACACAAACTCAAGACTTTGCCCCAACAAACAGTGAGGTTATCAATCTCACCCGTTGCTGTAACAAAGGATCAAATATATGCTGTGGAAGGTAATAGTGGTTTGCTGAAAGTAAACAGTAACAGTGGAAGATGTATCAATGGTAAAGATTGGACCGGGGTCCATAATTCACTAGAGGTGTTCTCCTTAGATAAACAAACATGACATGCTGGGTAAACAAATTATAGCAGGGCAATTGATAGGACTGAGCAAGGCATAACAATGCAATACTAGACATTCAAGATCCTATGAGATTCGATTGGGCAATACAACAAGATACATAGACCGCCATCCAACTTAATCTATGACTAGAAATCCACCTTCAGGTTATCATCCGATCCCCCTCCAGTATTAAGTTGCAAGCAGCAGATAACTGCTTTAAGCAAAGTGTGTAAGGTAAACAGTCCACTTGCTCCATGAACAAGAGAGCGTTGTTTTCTCCCTAGTGGCAACAACACATCTACAACCTTAGAGATTTCTGTCACTTCCCTTAGATTAAATAGAGGCATGAACCCACTATCTAGCATAAATACCCCCTGTTGGAGTCACTAGCATCTACTTGGCCAAGATAGCTACTAGAAATGGAGAGCATGCAAGATCAGAAACAACGCAGACATGATAGAATAAATAAGACAAAAGCATTAATCAATATGACATAGTAATCTCAATATCCATCGGATCCCCGCAAACACAACATGCATGATTACAAATAGATGATCTTGATCATGAACGGAGCTCACAAGATCTAAACATGATAGCACAAAGGAGGAGATACAACCATCTAGCTACTACATGGACCCGTAGTCCAAGGTGGAACTACTCATGCATCATACCGGAGACTGGCATGGTGATGAAGAAGGCCTCCGGATGATCTCTCCCCTTCGGCAGGGTGTCAGGAAGAGCTTCGGATCCCCCCGATCTAGGGATGATGTTGGCGGAAGCTACAAACTGTTTCGTGGAATATTGATCGGGTACTTAGGGTTTCTGCATCAGGGGGTCTTTATAGGCGAAGAGGCGAGGCAGGGGGCGGCGAGGGTGGTCACACCCCTAGGCGCGGCTAACCCTAGCCCACGCCGCCAGGGGTTGTGGCCCCCTGGTGCCTCCCCTCCTTCTCGTACTCTGGCTCCGTGTTCCCCACGGTAAAATATTGACTTTGGCTTTTGTCCCGTCCAATTCCGAGAATATTGATTTTCTGCCTTTCTGGAACCAAAAACAAAAAGCAGACAGTGACACACTTGATATCTTGTTAATAGGTTAGTACCAAAAAACATATAAAAACACCTCAAAGTGTAGACAAAGCAAAGCAAAGTAGATACTAAACAAGCATGGAACATAAAAAATTATAGATACGTTTCCGACGTATCAGACATAGTGAAAAGAGGAAAGAGAGAAGAAAGCACCATTTCCCATGATAAATAAGAAGATTGCTGAGATGCTCATTGGCTGCTTGCCTTGTCATTTTGATTATGGGATAGCTCCTGTATCATGTGCAAGGGGTACCCCGTTGGCGGTTCTCTATGATACACATGTACTTACTATGACAAGAACTTACAGGTGACTAAAGTTGAGTAGCATGAGGAGCGGCCCTCGTATTCAAGGGACATGAGATTTCCAACTTATAATTTGTTAAGCATATACTCTATAGTTTGTTCACTTTAAAATTAATCACTTCAAGATTCTTATGATAGGGGCAATGAGAGATGAAAGCTAACAAGTACCATAATTTTTGGAAGCTCTTTATGAGACTTGAAATCCCTGCCTCCCTTTATGAAGGGCCTTTCTTCCACTATTATATTGAGTCTCCACCTTCTATCCTCAGGCACCAATTAAGAGAGCATAGTTGCCATTCTTAGTTCTATGTGCATTGTCCCAAAACTTATTGATCAATTCATATTGTTGATATTGCTTGCTCATGAACTATTTGTATCTAGTCACTCTTATGAACTTTGAAGGTGTCATATGCATTAATTTTCTACTCTATGAGGGACAAGCTGAATGCCACTATGCTATGTTTTCTATATGTGAAACAAACAAACGTCTTTTAATGCATTGTTATTCATGATCTTTGTTTGTAACCTTTCATGTTGCATGCATAGTTACTTTGTCTTAATGTTAGAACTTCTTATTGCATGCTCATGTTTAGAGTTCTTTGATCCCAGCTTTCAATGCTTGCAAATGGTTTGATCTAGATTTTGATGGTGCATGTCACCTAAAAAATTATTCTTTTTATCACTTACCTACTCGAGGATGAGCAGAAGTTAAGCTTGGGGATGCTTGATACGTCGTAAACGTATCTATAATTTTTGATGTTCCATGCTTGTTTAGTATCTACTTTGCTTTGCTTTGTATTCACTTTGAGGTATTTATATATGTTTTCTGGGACTTACCTATTAACAAGATGCCATAGTGCACGTTGCCTGATTTCTTCTGTTTTTGGTTCTAAAAAGGTAGAAAATCAATATTCTCGAAATTGGATGGGACAAAAGCCAAAGTCAATATTTTACCGTCGAGAACATGGAGCCAGAAGACGAGACGGAGAAGAGCCACCAGGGGGCCACACCCCCTAGCCGCACGGCCTGCCCTCGCCCGCACCTAGGGGGGGTGCGGCCACCCTGGGTGCCCCTGCCTCGCTTCTTCGCCTATAAGAAGCCCCCGATAACTAAACCCTAAGTACCCGATCAATCTTCCACGAAACAGTCCGTAGCCACCGCCACCATCGTCCCTAGATCGAGGGGATCTGAAGCTCTTCCCGGCACCCTATCGGAGGGGAGATCATCCCGGAGGCCTTCTTCATCACCATGCCAGCCTCCGGTATGAGGTGTGAGTAGTTCCACCTTGGACTACGAGTCCATGTAGTAGCTAGATGATTGTTTTTCCTCCTTTGTGATACCATGTTTAGATCTTGTGAGCTCCATTCATGATCAAGATCATCTATTTGTAATCATGCATGTTGTGTTTGTGGGGATCCGATGGATATTGAGATTACTATGTCAGATTGGTTAATGCTTCTATCTTATTGATTCTATCATGTCTGTGTTGTTTGTGATCTTGCATGCTCTCTGTTTCTAGTAGATATCTTGGCCAAGTAGATGCTAGTGACTCCAAGATGGGGTTTTTATGTTCGATAGTGGGTTCATGCCTCTATTTAATCTGGGGAAGTGACATAAATCTCTAAGGTTGTAGATGTGCTGTTTCTACCAGAGGGAAAACAACGATCTCTTGTTCATGGAACAAGTGGATTGTTTACCTTACACACTTTGCTTAAAGCAGTTATCCATTGCTTATAACTTAATACTAGAGGGGGTTCGGATGATAACCAGAAGGTGGATTACTAGTCATAGATGTAGTTGGATGGCGGTCTATGTATCTTTTTGTATTGCCCAATCAAATCTCATAGGATCATGAATGTCTAGTATTGCATTGTTATGCCTTGCTCTGTCCTGTCAATTGCCCTACTGTAATTTGTTTACCCAACATGTCATGTTTGTTTATCTTAAGGAGAACACCTATAGTAAACTATGGACCGCGGTCCAATCTTTACCATTGATACATCTTCCTCTGTTCCTATTTACTTTCTACAAACCACCATTACCTTCCACACCATACAGTTAATCCTTTGTTTTCAGCAAACCAGTGAGATTGACAACCTCACTGTTCGTTGGGGCAAAGTCTTGAGTTTGTGTTGTGCAGGTTTCCAAGTTGCTAGTAACACCTTTGGGTTATTTTCTTCCTCCTACTAGTTCGATAACCTTGGTTTCTTTTTGAGGGAAGACTTGCTGCTGTGCTCATCATACCTTCCTCTTGCGGTCTCTCAACAAAGCTCTACATTGATCTGAGTGCATCATGACTTTATTTGAGTTCCTTGCTGAGGCTCTCTAGTTGGACCCGATCTCTATCCATGTATAATAAAGAAGTGGTTCAATAAGAAAAAAGTACTACAAATAACGAAAGTCCACACATTATTAAGCTTATTACCCATCAATCAAACGTTCATTTGCTTGTGAAGGATATAATCTATGATATCTTCAGGAAATGGATGGTAAATTGCAACCATTCACAAAGTCAACAAAAAAAATAAGATACTAATACATCTCATCAACCAATTCTTTGAACTTCGACACCCCCTCGAGAAGCACCACAGATACTGACTCTTTCAGATCTGCTAATCCTGATGCCACAAACGAAGCTAGAACATCAACAGGTCTAGCAATGCTGTACTCAAGAGGCTTTCCAGAGTACGACGCCAACTCACTGTAATAGCTTGCTTCATATGCTTGGTCGAGGATTTGTAGAGTACGACGCCAACCCACTGCAAGAGATCTTAGTATGCAACGGTTCAAGTTTTGGCTTTCAAAAAGAAACAAAACATAGCTTATGTTATAGTTTTTGTTAAACTCATTGATGCCATCGTTTCTTAATTCATTTTGTTAATAATGAAATCTTAGACAACAAAATCTGAAAGCTTCATGAACTAATGCTAAATAGATGCGCAACCTACGGGAACTAATTACATTGTGTGTAATATACTCTCCTATGTTTGGTACCTGTATTTGTCTAAGTATTATGATGTAAGCAATATATGTACAAATAGAGATGAGAAAGAAGATTAGAAAAGTTTACGAGAAGAAAAAGACAAGTGTGGAAATTGTTGAAAATTTTTCCTTAGTGGTTTCTAATCCAATCCTAGGGTCATAATCCTACAGGAAACACAGTGCTCTGATACCATCTATGAGATCCCCACCTTTATAAAGGTAAAGGTCCCCGTGATTGCAATGCTAGTCCCTTTTTCAATTGCTAGCATCCATAGTTTAAGATGAAGTACACAGAAACAAAGGTCATTATTACATCGTCATTCCAGAGATAACATAGTCTTTTACAACTCCATAGCCATAGGCTATTACAAGAGTTTAACTTAGCAATAAAAATAAAAGTCTTCATCTTCATGTGCCACAGGCAAGCATGTTGAGTGTAGACTCATAACCCCTAATCATCATCAGAGTAACCTGCACATTACAAGTTACAGCCACAGTGGGTCAATACATTGGAATAGTATTGGCAAGTGATACCTTAGTAGAATATTAGCATCTAGTTACTACATGAATTTGGCTAAGTGTAGCTTAGGCTTGCTTTGCTCAAAATAGGTTTTACCTATCAGTTGAAAACACTTAGTTTTTGTTTTGCAAAAAATCCCAAGGAACCACCAATAGAAATTGGTGAACCTTCAACCTTGTTCAACCACAAGTTTTAACTTAGAAAAATTGGGATGAGGAGATTCTTGATAGCTTCCATGTCTTGATGCTCAAGTTGTCCATTACCGGGGACACGACTAAGTACTTAGTTTTCTTCCTTCTGTAGAGGTGGTGCACTTTCCCCACAAGACTTGATTTTCACCAAGACAGGACCTTTCAGAAGCCTTCCCTTAGACCAAATGGATGCGTTCCAACCTATCATCCCACTACCACCAACTGTCCAAATTGCTAAGTTATTGCAACCTATATGATCCAGGCAGAGCCCATAATGCCATGTGGCTGCACTAGAAGCTTCTTAACATTTGGCATCTCAAATACCTTTGTTCCTGGGTGGCAATCCACAAGTGAGATACACAAGGTAAACCATATAAATGGGCCTTGTGTTACCACTCAATCAAAAACCACCAAGCAATTACCAATCCACCCAGGTGTTTCATTCACTTAGTTGTTTTATTAGGCAAAAACATAAGTCAAATACTTAGCAATATTTTTCCATAGCATGTATATAATTCACCCTTGGTTGCTACTAGCTTGGCTAAGCATGTCATTAGCAAGTATCTTAACTTAGAGAAAATTCTAAAAATTCTACAACTACTAGGATTTCCCAAGCATAGCATATAGATACTTAGCAAAATATTCATGCAAGCCCTATACAAAATATTTCTAATGAATAGTCAAAATATTGGGACAAAAACATGAAGCACCACTTGCCTTGGTAGTTTGGGGAGTAGCAACAATCTTCACAATCACAATCACCACTAGCACCAAAATATACACATAAAATGATAGCACCAAATTCACATACCAAAATAAACAAGCATAATTATATGAATGCATGCAAATGCCATGTTATGATTTTGCTAAATCAAGCAAGACAAGTGGAACAGTACTGAACCATAAACTAAATAACTATACACTAAATAAAATTAATTTGGACTTTAAAACATTTTCCATATAATTTTTATACACAAAATAAGCTTACAAATGTCTCTGCAAAAACAACTAAGTTTACAGAAGCAATCCATTAAAAAAAGTGCATGGTTGGATAGAATTCTTTCTCCTGATTCCAATGATATAAAATTTGCAAAATTTGAACGTGTGGATCAAAAGTTATGAATTTTCCAAGTTTGAACTTTTAATAGATCTAAATCCAGATTTTAAATCAACTACAGGCCACGCGGCGCTATCTGATTGGTCGATACCGTTTCACGCGGATCAGGTTTTCTGGATCGTTGGATTAAAACTGCATCACACGGCTCAGATCTAAACTTACCACTTTGCTTAAGTGATCTAACACACGCGTTGGATCTAGATCTAACGACTCAGATCCAATAGACCATAAGTGAGCGGCGCTGGCGGCGGCGAGTGGCGGCGGCGTGTTCAGGTGATGGTGCTGCCGGTGATACGGGAAGTGCTAGGGGAAGGGAATTAGCTCACCAGTCTCGCCGTGCAGTGCTGGTTCTCGAGGTTGTCGCCGTTTGTCGAGGGGCGCACGGGGTTGTCAACACCCGGATTTTTAATCCAAAATGCCTGTTATGCCATACATCGCAATCCTAGGATTACCATTTTTGCAAGACATAACAGATTTGGATACCACAATACATCATCCATTACAAACCATACATAAGGTCTTACACAAATACGGATCTCATGATCCAGTTCTTAATACAATTCAAGCAGCGGAATACGTAATAATAACGGCAGCGTAGGCGAAGCTCCATCTTCGGGGTCACAGGCAATGCTGACGATGGGAGATGATCCTAGTTGTCGTAACCTTCCTGGGTCCATCCTCCAGGTAATCCTCTTCATAGTCTGGCCACGGGAATAGCCAGGGACAAAGCCATGAGTACTCTTTAAGTACTCGCAAACTAATAGTAACAAGTGAAGGGGGTTTTTGTAGTAGGACACTAAGCTCTAGGGTTGTTTTGCAAAAAGCCAGATTTACATCTACTAAGTTTAGAAATGAAGAAAGCTAGTTGAAGTTTTATAACACCTAAGTGGGAACTTGTATCTCATGCCACAACTCTGTTGTGGTCAAGTCAAAGTCTCAATTCATTTCATAAGTCATTTTGAAAACATCTGATGGGGGAACAGTATGGCCAATCCAACTGTCCATAACCGCAGATGCGGCTATTCAAATAGTTTGACACTCTGCAGAGATTGTACACTTTCAACACAACATTCGATACATCCATCAGGAACAAATCCTGAAATTCACCATACTCAGTATGCGGATAATTAATCATAAACTTTCAATTACACGCCTTAGTATAAGCACCTCTCCCGTGAGTTTGGCCTCCCAACCATGACCAACTGTCACCTTGGGTACTGCACAGGTGGACAATCTTCACAAGGTAGCCTCAGCTCAGACCTTGGCTGTGAGGGATCTAATACTAAGGTATATAAGTTTCCAGTCAAGGCCTACCCAATTCTTGGGTATTGTGGTTGTACGGTAAAATTGGAATGGTATCGCATCTAGACAACCATCAGTTTTATAAAGGGTTAAGGCTCATGCCTCAACATTTTCATCACCATAAATCATCTGGTGTTCGGAAACACATGTCCGAAACATTTCAATAGAATGATCCATCATTCCATGGTTTTCATAACTATTTTTCCACCAAGTATTCCCATCTAAGTTGATCAAGTTTTATGCTTAGCACTAGCATCTACAAGTGGGGGTGAGTACTAATGAGGGGTGGTAAACTAGTGGAGTTTAACTAAGTTCAATCTCATGCCTTAGGATGATATAAAGATTATCTAGCTTAGGCCAAATTTTATGCTCTTTATGCAACCTTCAATTATCTTTAGCAAGCCTACATGCATGCAAAATATGGGCACCGTATCACAAACTATGCCACGATTCAACTTGATTGGGATGTAGAACAATGTTGCAGGAGGAAGTTTTCCTTTTCGTCGCTCGGAAAAGCCATTTTCCATTTTCCGCGCGCAAAAAGACGGGTCGTTTTGTGAAGCAGCCACCAAAATGCAGTTACAGAATGCTACCATCCCATTTTTCTAAAATAGTAGACCACATTACATGAACTATATCCCAACCGGGGGATCTCAAACCTTTCTATCCTTCCCAGGTGAAAAAGACAAATGTCTGCCGAATCGGTAGGAAGTGGGTCCGGTTTGAACTACAGGTACATGATCTAACGTCCGTGATTTTTTGAAAAAATCATTTTTAGACTCACAATATGTCGTTTTTTCAGAGATCCAATGCAAGTTATAATATTCTCATCTCCTATCTTTACGCACGCCGTTTTGACCTAAGTTCGAAACGACAAAAAATTCAAAACAGGCATAAAAAATTCAAAAAAGGTCCGAACAATGTAAATCCTTCGCGTGGTGTGATATCATGTGACATAGTTGCAAGGAAAAATATCAAACTTGGTATACTGATTATGTCTCCAAAAAACCTTCACAAAATGATCTACCATGTTCGAGGTTTCATGGCTTTCGGTCCAAGAGACGGATGTTATGTGTTGAATCGCGACATAGTTTATGATACAGTGCCCATATTGTGCATGCATGTGTATATTGGGATGTAGAACAATGTTGCAGGAGGAAGTCTTTCTTTTCGTCGCTCGGAAAAGCCATTTTCCATTTTCCGAGCGCAAAAAGACGGGTCGTTTTGTGAAGCAGCCACCAAAATACAGTTACAGAATGCTACCATCCCATTTTTCTAAAATAATAGACCACGTTACGTGAACTATTCCAATGCAAGTTTTAAAAAAGGTTTTAAAAAATGTTTTTGAAAAAAGTTTAAAAAAAGGTTTTGAAAAAGGTTTTTTGTTTTTAAAAAGGTTTTAAATAGGCATATAATAATTAACTCTAAAAAAGGTTTTGAAAAAGCTTTTAAAAAAGAACCTTTAGCCCCGGTTTGTAGTACAAACCTGGGCTAAAGGGTGCGGGGCTGCGCGCTAAAGGTCCTCCTTTAGTCCCGGTTTGTACTACCAACCGGGGCTAAAGAAATCGTGCTCCCGGTTCGGTGAAACGAACGAGCACCTGACGCCATGCTGCCGTCTTCCTCCTCATGATTCCATTGCTGCGCCGTCAACCACCGCGCCGCTCGCCATTGCCTCCCAGCCGTCAGGTGTCGCTGCGCCCGGCCGTCCCACTCGGTGCCGCTTCTTCCTGTGCACGCCACGAGCCCTTCAGCACGCATACCAAAGACGCCGACCGAGCCCTGGCGCCTCCCGCGCCTCGCACTGCCGCCCACCTCCCGAGCCGCCTCCCAAGGTAATTAAGCTCTAGTTAATTAGTAGTGTTAATTTTTTTAATTAGTGTTCATTTTGTTAGTTATTTTGTAAGTGTTAATTAGTTAGTGTATATAATTTTGTTACTGTATTTTAGGGTTAATTAGTTAGGGTTATTTTAGGGTTAATTAGTTATTAAGTTTAGTGTAATTTTTTCTTAGATATTTTAGTTAGTGTTTAATATATTTTATTTTGAGTTAGTGTAATTTAGTTAGTGTAATATAGTTTATTTTAGTTAGTGAATTTTTCTTAGTTAGTGAATTTTAGGATTTTAGTTGATACTATTTATTTTAGTGTAATATAGTTTATTTTAGTTGATACTATTTATTTTCATCATGTTTAAAGTATATAGGTTTAATTTAGTGTTTAGGAATGCCAATTCCTCATCCTCGTTCATTCGGCGTGACCTCCGGAGCGCTACTAGACAGTGTCACCGGGCATCCATGGGGCTGGGCTCCGCCGGGCTGGCACTGGGAGGTGCTACCAGCCAAGAGGCGTTGTCTCGTGAGGAATCCGGGTGTCATCGTCGACCCGGATCTTCTGTGGTGGCGGCCGAGTGGTCCAGGTGCGATGTAGAGGGAGCCGGCCCCCGACGAGGTGGTATAGCGTCGTGTCAGGGAGGAGGACGAGCACGTCCGGCGCTACATGCACATTTTAGGAGTCCGGGACGCCAATACCTGGTAGCTTCTTCAGGCACCTTACCCGAGATATTCTCCGGTGATGGTTCCTACACTTTGGGTGCACACCTCCCGCGGGTTAGTAGACAGGGCTCGACGTCTTCGCTAAGCTAGCTAGATGTGTAATAGGGTTGTATTGTTGTTTAATTGGTACTTTATTGTTGTACTAGCTGGATTATTCGAGATGTATTGTTGTTTAACTGGTACTTTATCTTTCTTTATCGCATTGTTTAATCTGGATTACTTTATATTCCTTTATTTTATCGCATTAAGGAAAATGGTTTTATCTTTCTTCTGTATTAGTTAAGTTATGGACGGTAGAGACAACAAAGAGCACATCATGTACAACATGATAGATGAGGGTACAGGAGGTTACAATTATGATGGAGCAGACGATGATGGATATGATGATGACTCCCAATACCTCAACTTGGATGAAGCCGACAAAAGAGACGAATTTGACGAATTCTTTGGTGGAGACGACGGTGGAACTGACGGTGGAGACACCACCATAGCAAAGACCGGCAAGGTATATAAAGCCTCTGCTGATCACGAGCTAGTAGATGCATTAGTTGATTTATATATATATATATATATATATGTACTAACGATTGTTTCTTCTCTTAGACCTCCACATCGGGCAAATCTTCTGCAAGGAAACGAGGCCCGACCAAAAAGTTGGCCGATGGTATGCGTTTCACCATTGATCTAGTGTCTCAGTTCGGTGAACCTTTGGAGCCGAAAGAGGCCTCAAGTGTATTTGTATACCAATGCGGAGCAATAGTCAGGGACGCCATCCCGATCACTACTCAGAAGTGGAATAAGCCAGGAAAGAAAAGTGATCGAGTTGGAGAAACTTTTGTCGATGATAGAGCCAAAGACGGTCTTTGGAATTCACTCATGGCACACTTCTCTCTGCCTGAATTGGACACTCCTGAACTCACTGAGGCATTGAGTTTGCAAGTTAGAAAGTGGGCCCTTAAGAAGATGGGCGGACAGTTCAAGGACTGGAAGAAAAGATTGTACAACAACTTTGCCAAGAAGCGGCTGACTCCGCCATTCACTGTCCCGCTAGAGAAGCAGCGGGATAACTGGACCCCATTTGTGAAATACAAGGAATCAGAAGAAGCTACGGCCAAGTCAGAAAAGAATAAGATAAATGCGGCCAAAAAGAAATATCACCATACTATGGGGACATGTGGCTACAAGACGGCCGCGCCGAAGTGGGAAAAAACCGAGGAAGAAATGCGTAAAAAAGGGGTCACGCTACAAATCGGTGGCCGTGAGGTCAAAAATTGGCTCCTTGGGCATGGGGTCGTATGACACTTTGAAACGGGAGATTATTGTTAAAAAGGAGGCCATTACTAAACCCAAAGATGAACTTGTTAAAGTGATACAACCGAGAAAAGATGGAAAGTTCATTCCGCGGAGAGAACGATGGTGACATATGCCCTCGGGAATCTGAAAAAGTCGGACGAACACGAGGCTTTGGCCCATCTGCTCCATGGAAGACAGGTTTCCCTAACATCGACACTTATAGAAGCGAAACGAAAACGAACCGGCGGAAGGAGGAGGCAAGACGGTTGAGGCGGTTGAAAAAAACGAGGAATTTCAAGCCATGTTCAAGCTGCGGCGAGGCAGTTAATGAACTTAAATCGGCAAGCAAGATCCTGCGTTAGATAGTCCGGTGGGCCCATCTCAGCGGAGAAGCATCATGGCTTCCACGGAGGTACAAGCTAATAATCCAATGCTGATGGACAATAATGCACCGGTGATAGATGATACGACCGGTGCAATGATGGTTCGCTACCCCGTGGATGAAGTCGAGGCAAGGACAGCTTGTGAGCTACATATCATAGTGAAGAACATTTCTATGAAGGTGGCTGTAACATCCCAAAAATACCAAACTTAGATCATCAAACACTAATCATCAAGATTAGGGTTAACAAAAACTTTTCTAAATAAATTCATGAATGCATGTATATGTGTATGCATGGATTTTTAATTTCTTTAAAAACCACCTTGTTTGTGTGATCCATTGCTTGTAAAATGTTTCTTAGGTGAAATAAACATCATCTAAAACATTTCCCACACTTTTCCTAAAGACAAGTAAATCAAAACAAATATATTAAGTGAATGGTCATTTTGACCAATTTAACTCCCATGCCTACTTTGGCTGTCTCAAACTTTCAAAACCTAATAGAAACTTTTCTGGATCTTTGCACCCCTTGAATGTACTCATAACAAGGTATCAAGGCCCACTTTGTGATCATCCAGAAACTTTCAAATGCATAGTTTAAATGACAATTCAAAATTGAATCTTCTTCATATGGGAAGATCCCACTTTTCCAAAACCCACTCAAACAAGCTCAACTTTCAAAACCCAAGCATCTGCAGACTCACCAGAACCAATCTAGCAAACCCACCAAAAATCATTTCAAAATTTAAAACTTGATTTCATACAGCCATTTCATCAAACAGGTTGCAGACACAAATCAAACAAAACATCAAACACTATAGTGTGCAATGTTTTGAGCCTAACTTGTTCCCTAGTTAGCTCATACACACCTCAGTAGATCATCTAGAAAGATTAGCCCAACACTAGCACCCCTGTGAGCTTGCCATTGTCATTAATGGTGAACAACCGAGCACCCCCATGTCACCCCATTGTGGACAGCAGGCTAGAGGAAGAACTAGCCGTTCCAACCTTGTCTGGGAGGCATCCCACCGTCCACCGCCACTCCCTGTCCCAGCATGGCGTTGCCAAGCCACAGACCACGCGCCAAGACACGCCAGACCATGCGGCGTGCGCCAGAGCGCCACCCTCGACCAGCATCCACAGACCGCGCGCCGCCCTCACCGCGTGCACACACGATCACCACCGACCCAGGAGACCGCCAGACATCCCCGTTTGCTGCCCCGTGCCATACAGCCACCGCCCGCCGTCGAAGACGCCGCCTCTGCCGCGTAGAGCACCGCCCGTTCCAGACCAAACCACACCGCCCCATGCCTCGCGACCATGTCGTTGAGCATCGCCAGGAGACACAGCACCGTCCCCTACCCTTGCCCATGCCATTAGCCGCCTGTAACGTCGCTTCGACGAGCTCACCGTCTTGACGGTCCCCTCGCTCGACTATAAATAGAGGCCACCCCCGCACGATTTCTTCACACCATATTACTCCCCTCTCCCCACTGATCGTGCCACACCATCCTCAGAGCAAGGCGAGCACCACCTCGCCGGAATTTCACCGGAGCCCGCCGCCTCTAGAGAAGAAGGGAGCCAGCGATTGGAGCCGCCCGTGAGAAGGAAGTTCGACTTAAATCGTTCGCCCCTCGCCAACCCTCGCCCGTACCCCGGTGAGCCCCCAGCACCCCTCACTGGCCGCGCTAGGTTTCGTTCTCGCCGGAGTTGTCTCGCATCGACGATGACCCCCAGCCGTTGGATTAGAACTAGATCAAACGATCCACGTTGCCCCATACCGCTTCGCCCAGCCCCGTGTCACTGACGAGTGGGGACACCCACTTAAGCAGCCCGCGGGAGCACTGCGCTTAGCAGGCCGGCCCAGTCAATTTTCTCGCGCAGCCCAACAATTCAAATTAAATCCTTTTCTATTTAAATTCAAACACACTTTAGCACCCAACTTCAAAAATCAACCCAGATCGATTCAGTACACCAAATTGGAAGAAACCAATTTTGTTGGAAAGGTCTGTGAATGCTTAATCCAAGCCCGTTGGATTCAAGTCATTTGGATCTATAGATCACCCATAGTAAAAATAACAAGGCATAAGCTTTTCTGCATTCAAACATTTTTCAAATTTAAACCATAAAAGCTTTTGAGTTGATTCCAACTCTCAAAAATCACATTAAACCATACCTTTCAGAACATATAAAAATATATATAGGTTTACTTGCAGAAATAATGTTCAAGTAATAAAAGAATGCTTCATAAGCATTTCTAGCCACTTTAATTAATTAAAATAAAAGGGTAAAACCTTATTAAATTGTGACACCACTTTAAATCACATTCCCATGGACTACAATATGTGGTGATGACATGTGTCAACATGATCCCATGTTTAGTTTGGAGAATATTAAATCTTAAGTAGTTTTTCAATGAGTAGAAATTACTTTTCTAAAAATAAAAAGTTTTAAACCAAGCTTTAACCTTGTAATGTTAGAGGTGATGCTAGATCATCTATAGGACCCTTGTGTGTGATGATTGCAAGTAGTTAAGTATTGTTTGGTGATTGTGTACCTCGTATTTATTCATAGACGCTAGTACCGACCAAGGATACGAGGAGGAAGGAGGATACTACGAAGAGGAAGCCGAGGAGAACTTCAACCACTGCTCTGCACAAGGCAAGCTAACACTTGAAATTTAGCAAGCTAATTACTATGCAAGCCTAATACTACTAGTGAATGTGCAAGCTAACCCTTGCCAGATACCCTACTGATGCCACAGACCCATACTTGTGATATGACTACTATATGCCTTAAGCATATGTGATCATACCCACTTGATAAACCAATCCTAGTTTTACTTGCAAGCTTCTTACTTTATTTCTTTATCAAATCTTACTTAGAGTCTACCTAAGAGTTTGGTAGATACTAGACAGTTGTGCTGAAGGTTGCATAAAGAGCATAAAATTTGGCCTAAGCTAGAAACCTTGATATCAGCCTAAGATATAAGGTTGGACTTAGTGGAACTCCACTAGTACCACCCCACATTAGTACCACCCCCACCTTAGATGCTAGTGCTAAGCATAAAACTTGATCAAGTTTTAGATGGGAATACTTGGTGGAAAAATGGTTATGAAAACCTTGGAATGATGGATCATTCTATTGAAATGTTTTGGACATGTGTTTCCAAACACTTGATGATTTTGGTGATGAAAATGTTGAGGCATGAGCCTTAGCCCCTTATAAAACTGATGGTTGTCTGGATGCGATACCATTCCAATTTTATCGTACAACCATAATACCCGAAGATTGGGTAGGGCTTGACTGGAAACTTATATACCTTAGTATTAGTTCCCTCACGGCCAAGGTCTGAGCTGAGGCTACCTTGTGAAGATTGTCCATGCGCATTCCAAGATGACGGTGGTCATGGTTGGGAGGCCAAACTCACAAGAGAGGTGCTTATACTAGGCGTGTAATTGAAGGGTTAGGATTGATTATCCATCTTGAGTATGGTAAATTCAGGATTTGTTCTGACGGATGTATCGAATGTTGTGGTGAAAGTGTACAATCTCTGCAGTGTCAAACTATTCGAATAAGCGTCCATGATTATGGAAAGTTAGATGCCATACTGTTCCCCCGTCAGACTTTTCAAAATGACTTCTGAAATGAATTAAGACTTTGACTTGACCACAACAGAGTTGTGACCTGAATTACAAGATCCCACTTAGGAGTTATAAATTTGTGACCAGCTTTGGAACTTAGTAAAGATAAACCTGGCTTTTGCAAAACAACCCTAGAGCCTAGTGTCCTATTATCCAAAACCCTTACCGTTAGTATTAGTTTGCGAGTACTTAAAGAGTACTCATGGCTTTGTCCTGGCTATTCCATGGCGGACTATGAAGAGGAGTACGGAGGATGGACCCCAGGAAGGTTACGACAACTAGGATCATCTCCCATCGTCGGCATTGCCTATGACCCGAAGATGGAGCTTCACCTACGCTACTATTCCGTATTCATTATTGCTGATGTTGTATTAAGAACTGGATCATGAGATCCCTATTCGTGTAAGAACTTATGTATCGTTTGTAATGGATGAAGTACTATGGTATCCAATTCTATTATGTCTCGCAAAAATGGTAATCCTGGGATTGCGATGTATGGCATAACAGGCATCTAGGATTGAAAAATCCGGGTGTTGACAAGTTGGTATCAGAGCCATCCTGACCATAGGAGACCCTAGTTAGACTGGACATTGAACCAAAAACTTAGTTTCAAAACCAAATAAAAACAAATATTTACAAAAACCTATTCTCATTCTTACCTCTTTAATTATTTAATAAAACTTCATGTTCCTCAAAAACTCTTGCAAAATAGATAAAATTTTGACACACTTGATCACTCTGCTAATCTACTCATCCTCTATTTTTATAGATGGACGTGAAGTACAACAAGTTTTACCAACTTGGGAATGGAGGAGACCTTATCTTTGAGAGGGATCTGGATCAGCTTTCGGAACTTCTGGAGCGTCCGCATCCCGAGTTCTTCGGAGCTTAGCTCAATGATAAAGGAGGAGAAGATCTGCAGTGGCTAATTGTTGCAAGTCTCCGAGGAAAGATTGAACCTCCCACTGCGGAGGGAATTCAGTTTACCTTAAGGGAAAACAACTGGCTCGATGGACTTGCCAGAGCAATACAGGAAGCTCTTTCCCGTCTGTATGGGAAGAGCATCAATCAGATCAAGGGTACTCGCTTTGAGTTTTGCCCAAGGCGTGATGCAAATGGCCAACCACTGGAAGCCCCATACCACCCCGAGCTGAAGACTCAATTGGACCACTTTAGCTTCATGATGTATGATCGTCAGCAGGAATTGGACAACTGCCGTGACTATTGCAACCACAAGTCTGCCATCATCAAGACGAAGGACCAGACCATCGCCATGCTAGCAAAGGATCGCAAGTCTCGCCGCCGTCATCTCGACAAGAAGGAGCGCATTATTGCCCGTCTTCGCCATCGCATCTCATATCTGGAAGAGACCATCCACGAGAGAGACATGCAGTTAGAGGAAAGGGAGAATGCTGGAGAGGATCTTCGTGGAGACCCTTACTCCTATCTCAGCGATGACGATGATTTTCTGGAGGATCAGGCCATGGACTTCTTCACCGATGAGGATGATTTCGCCTTCATCGATGATGAAGCCACAGACTCCGAGGAGTAGTAGCACTGAGCACTAGCGTAGTGAGTAGTAGTCGGTCCCACTTTATCGTAGTTTCCAGAATGGTTCTTAAAACCATCTGTTTTTCCTTGTTGTGGTGTGTGTTGTATTGTGTGCTATGAGTGAATGAAGGAAAAAGCAAGTTGCAAGAAAAACCTGAGTCAAACTCTAAAAACTTTTCAAAAACCCAAAACCTTAGAAATTTCCCTCTTTTCTCATGATCTATATCAATCTTCAGATGCCACGTGGAGGAAGTGGTTCAGCCCCGGACCCGATGTTGCAGATCCTGCAAATGTTGACTTCGACGAAAGCTGAAAGAGCGGAACGTCAAGCCAACCTAGCCACTCTGCAACAGATAGGCCAGCTAGCCCACAACAACCAAGGCCGTGGAAATCAGGACAACCATGGATCTAAGCTCAAGAATTTCCAGAATACCAACCCACCCGTTTTCACCAAGTCGGAAGAACCCCTAGACGCCGATGATTGGGTGCAAACCATGGAAAATAACTTAGAAGTAGCCGGAGTGGAAGCCAACGAGAAAGTCTTGTTCGCCACCCATTATCTAGCCGGAGATGCCAGGGCTTGGTGGAATAGTGTTCGTGCAATGACCGGAGGCCAGATGATGACCTGGGAGGAATTCAAAGTCAAGTTTAGCAGAACCCATGTGCCACCAGGTTTGATCAAGAGAATGAGAGACGAGTTCCAAGAATTTAAGCAAGGAAGGATGACTGTAGTGGAATACCGTGACAAATTTTTGTCATTAGCTAGGTATGCCCCGGACGAGATAGACACCGAAGCCAAGAAGAAAGAAAGATTCCTGAATGGTCTGCATGACGAGATGCAGACAGTGTTAGTCAATATCCCCTTTGTTGATATTGAAGCCCTTGTCGACTCTGCTATCCAGATGGAAGGAAAGATCAACCAAGCCAACGAGAACCGCAAGCATCGCATGATGCATCAACCAGGAACCCATCAGACCCCAAAGTATCGCCCCAACCCATCTCCAGGATTTGCCCCTAGAACCAAAAGACCCCCTATGACCCGTCCGACCTACCCCAACCGTGGAAACCCTAGACCAGGAGGAAATCACAACAACCCCGGCAACTCTAGCAATTTCACCCATGCCCCACCCAAGTTCAACACCAACAATGCTACCGCCAACCCCAACACCGCCCCGAGGACTGGAGGCAATCTTGTGCTGTCATGACCAAGGACAAGTCACAAGTGACCTATTATGATGTGGAAATAAAGGCCACTATTCCAACGAGTGCCCCAACAAGAAGAATGCTACAACCCTAATACCAATGTCCCAGCTCGGCAGCGTCGTTTCAACCAGGAGAAGATTTTCCCCGAATTCACTCAACGCAATGGCCGTCTTTTTCTCATGCATCTTTGAAGAAGCTCAGGAAGCGCCAGACGTCGTGCTGGGTATGTTTTCTGTTAATTCAGTACTTGCAAGAGTGTTGTTTGATTCTGGTGCATCGCATTCATTTGTCACCGAAGAATTTTCCTGCACTAGTAAAATTCAACCAACCAAATTGAAGCATGTGATGATTGTACAAATTCCCGGATCAACCACCAAGGCTAGGCAAATTTGCAAGGCCGTCCCTATCCGAATCCATGGCATAGATTTTTATGCTAACCTAATAGTACTCGGAACTAAAGGTTTGGAAGTAGTACTAGGAATGGATTAGATGTCCAAACATAAAGGATTGATTGACTGTGCCAAGAAAGCTATTACCATGACCAGTACCACCGGAATATCAGTCGAGCATATATCTGAAACCTTACCTCGCCAATTCAAGTGTAACAAGAGTCTAGCCCAACCTACCATTGACCAAGTCCGGATAGTCTGTGAATACCCCGATGTATTTCCAGATGTTTTGCCCGGTATGCCCCCAGATCGGGATATCGAGTTTATCATCGAACTAATCCCCGGAACATGACCCATAGCCCAGAGACCCTATAGTATGAACCCGTCAGAACTAGAAGAACTAAAGAAGCAACTGGATTCCATGTTGGCAATCGGATTGATTCAACCAAGTGCGTCCCCATGGAGATCACCTGTCTTGTTTGTGGACAAGAAGGATGGAGGTAACCGTTTGTGTACGGATTATAGGAAGTTGAATGATGTCACCATCAAGAACAAGTACCCCTTGCCTAAGATAGAAGATTTGTTTGATCAGTTGACTGGTGCCCAAGTGTTTTCTAAGATTGATCTTAGAACTGGCTATCATCAACTCAAGATTCATGCAGAGGATATTCCAAAGACTGCCTTTACCACCAGATATGGATTGTATGAGTATACAGTCATGTCTTTTGGATTAACCAATGCCCCCGCTTATTTCATGAACCTCATGAATAAGATTTTTATGGACTTCCTGGATAAGTTTGTCGTTGTTTTCATTGATGACATTCTGATTTATTCCAAATCAGAAGAAGAACATGAGCTACACCTAAGGACCATTCTTGGAACCCTTAGGGAGCATCAGCTGTATGCGAAATTTAGCAAATGTGAATTCTGGTTATAGGAAGTTGGATTCCTCGGTCACATTGTATCATCCGGAGGAATTGCCGTTGACCCTGCCAAAGAGAAAGATGTAGAAGATTGGCAAGCCCCAACCACTCAAACCCAAGTTCGTGCTTTTCTCGGATTGGCGGGATATTACCGCAAATTTGTAGAAGGATTCTCTAGTATCGCCCGACTCATGACCCAATTGCTGAAGAAGGACAAGAAGTTTGAATGGACCGACAAATGTGAAGCGAGTTTTCAAGAACTCAAAAGGAGATTAATTTCAGCCCCAATCTTGATTATGCCGGATATCACGAAGCCCTTCGATGTGTATTGTGACGCATCCAAGATTGGTCTCGGATGTGTGCTAATGCAAGAAGGCAAAGTTATATCTTATCTATCACGACAATTGAAGCAACATGAACAAAATTACCCAACCCATGACCTCGAACTCGCAGCCGTAGTTGTAGCCCTGAAGACATGGAGACATTACCTGATGGGAAATCGTTGTGAGATTTATTCGGATCACAAGAGCCTAAAGTATATATTCACTCAGAAGGAGCTGAATATGAGGCAGAGAAGATGGATTGAGATAATCAAGGATTACGACCTGGACATTCACTATCACCCTGGTAAAGCCAATGTGGTAGCCGATGCCCTTAGCAGATTGCCGTGCCGCTTGAACTCCATGATTTTGAAGGAGCAACCAAGTTTGCACAAAGAGATGGAAGATTTTCGAATGGAATTAGTAAGTGAAGGATTTTTGGCTAGCATAGAACTTCAGCCACTTTGATCGGTCAGTTAAAGAGCGCGAAAGAAATGCTAGTATCGATGGAATCAGCGTCGTGTCGGTCAGACAAAGTACCCGGATTCACCGAGACGAAGAAGGAGTTTTGTGGTACAAGGCGCCTTTGTGTACCATCGATTTTGAGTTAAAAGAAGTTATCTTGAAAGAGGCTCATGATACTCTTTATTCTATCCATCCGGAGGAACTAAGATGTATCAAGATTTGAAAGAGCAATTTTGGTGGCATAAGATGAAGAGAGAAATCGGAAGCTATATCGCCAAGTGTGATATATGTCGTGAGTCAAGGCGGACATCAAAGACCCGCTGGATTGTTGCAACCTTTGCAATTCCGGAATGGAAATGGGATTCTGTAGGAATGGACTTTATCACTGGACTACCTACTTCTAGTAGGGGAAATGACTCTATTTGGGTCATAGTGGACAGATTGTCCAAAGTCGCCCATTTCTTGCCCGTCAAAACCACCTATCAGAGTTCGAAGCTAGCAGAGTTGTACATCGCTAGAATCGTTAGTTTGCATGGAGTCCCCAAGAACATCGTATCGGATCGAGGAACTCAGTTTACCTCGAGATTCTGGAAGAAAGTCCAAGAAGGTTTGGGAACCCTCCTAGATTTCAGTACCGCGTATCACCCTCAGACCGATGGACAAACGGAGCGAGTAAAACAAATACTCGAAGATATGCTTAGAGCATGTGTGCTATAATATGGATCCAAGTGGGAAGACTGTCTGCCGTTTGCAGAATTTTCATACAACAACAGTTACCAAGACAGTTTGCAAATGGCCCCATTTGAATTTATGTACGGAAGAAAGTGCCGCACCCCTTTGAACTGGTCGGAAGTAGGAGAGAGTCAGATTTTCGGACCCGACATCCTACGAGAAGCAGAAGAGAAGGTTCACAAGATTCGTGAGCACCTTAAGACCGCCCAATCCCGACAGAAGAGTTACGCCTACAAGAGACGTCGAGACATCGCCTTCAACATCGGAGATTTTGTTTATCTGAAATTGTCGCCATTGAAGGGAATGCAGCGTTTCCAACTCAAAGGAAAGTTAGCCCCCAGATATATCGGACCTTTCAAAATTTTGAACCGTCGAGGAGAAGTATCTTATCAACTGGAACTACCTGAAGAGATGTCAGCTGTGCACAATGTGTTCCATATCTCGTTACTTCGCAAATATCTCGAAGTCCCCGAGAAGACCGAAGTGTTCAAGAATATCGATCACCGGACCATAGAGATCAACGATGACCTAACCTATCCCGAAGTACCCATCCGTATTTTGGAAGAAGCCTTTCAAACTACCAGAACCCGAAGCATCAAGTTTCTCAAGACTCAATGGAGCAACCACACAGAAGAGGAAGCTACCTGGGAACGCGAAGATCACATCAGGACGGAGTTTCCAGATCTCTTCAAATCCTAGGTAATCTTTTCGTCCTTTTTCAAATCTCGGGACGAGATTTTGTTTAAGGGGGGAAGGTTTGTAACATCCCAAAAATACCAAACTTAGATCATCAAACACTAATCATCAACATTAGGGTTAACAAAAACTTTTCTAAATAAATTCATGAATGCATGTATATGTGTATGCATGGATTTTTAATTTCTTTAAAAGCCACCTTGTTTGTGTGATCCATTGCTTGTAAAATGTTTCTTAGGTGAAATAAACATCATCTAAAACATTTCCCACACTTTTCCTAAAGACAAGTAAATCAAAACAAATATATTAAGTGAATGGTCATTTTGACCAATTTAACTCCCATGCCTACTTTGGCTGTATCAAACTTTCAAAACCTAACAGAAACTTTTCTGGATCTTTGCACCCCTTGAATGTACTCATAACAAGGTATCAATGACCACTTTGTGATCATCCAGAAACTTTCAAATGCATAGTTTAAATGACAATTCAAAAGTGAATCTTCTTCATATGGGAAGATCCCAGTTCTCCAAAACCCACTCAAACAAGCTCAACTTTCAAAATCCAAGCATCTGCAGACTCACCAGAACCAATCTAGCAAACCCACCAAAAATCATTTCAAAATTTAAAACTTGATTTCATGCGGCCATTTCATCAAACAGGTTGTAGACACAAATCAAACAAAACATCAAACACTATAGTGTGTAGTGTTTTGAGCCTAACTTGTTCCCTAGTTAGCTCACACACACCTCAGTAGATCATCTAGAAGATTAGCCCAACACTAGCACCCCTGTGAGCTTGCCATTGTCATTAATGGTGAACAGCCGAGCACCCCCATGTCACCCTATTGTGGACAGCAGGCTAGAGGAAGAACTAGCCGTGCCAACCTTGTCTGGGAGGCAGCCCACCGTCCACCGCCACTCCCTGTCCTAGCCGCGAGCGTTGCCAAGCCCTGGACCACGCGCACAAGACATGCCCAGACCATGCCGAGCGTGCGCCAGAGCGCCACCCTCGACCAGCATCCACAGACCGCGCGCTGCCCTCACCGCATGCACACACGATCACCACCGACCCAGGAGACCGCCAGACATCCCCGTTTGCCGCCCCGTGCCATACAGCCACCGCCCGCCGTCGAAGACGCCGCCTCTGCCGCGCAGAGCACCGGCCATTCCAGACCAAACCACACCGTCCCATGCCTCGCGACCATGTCGTTGAGCATCGCCAGGAGACACAGCACCGTCCCCTACCCTTGCCCATGCCATTAGCCGCCTGTAACGTCGCCCCCGACGATCTCACCGTGCACCCCGATGGTCCCCTCGCTCGACTATAAATAGAGGCCACCCCCGCACGATTTCTTCACACCATCTCACTCCCCTCTCCACACTGACCGTGCCACACCATCCTCAGAGCAAGGCGAGCACCACCTCGCCGGAATTTCACCGGAGCCCGCCACCTCTGAAGAAGAAGGGAGCCAGCGATTGGAGCCGCCCCAGGAGAAGCCACCGGTACCAAGAGGTTCGCCGTCGTCGACTTCGTCGTTCGCCCGCCTCGCTGACACTCGCCCGTACCCCGGTGAGCCCCCAGCACCCCTCACTGGCCGCGCTAGGTTTCGTTCTCGCCGGAGTTGTCTCGCATCGACGATGACCCCCAGCCGTTGGATTAGAACTATATCAAACGATCCACGTTGCCCCATAACGCTTCTCCTAGCCCCGTGTCACTGACGAGTGGGGACACCCACTTAAGCAGCCCACGGGAGCACTGCGCTTAGTAGGCCGTCCCAGTAAATTTTCCCGCGCAGCCCAACAATTCAAATTAAATCCTTTTCTATTTAAATTCAAACACACTTCAGCACCCAACTTCAAAAATCAACCCAGATCGATTCAGTAAACCAAATTGGATGAAACCAATTTTGTTGGAAAGGTCTGTGAATGCTTAATCCAAGCCCGTTGGATTCAAGTCATTTGGATCTATAGACCACCCATAGTAAAAATAACAAAGCAGAAGCTTTTCTGCATTCAAACATTTTTCAAATTTAAACCATAAAAGCTTTTGAGTTGATTCCAACTCTCAAAAATCACATTAAACCATACCTTTCAGAATATATAAATATATATATAGGTTTACTTGCAGAAATAATGTTCAAGTAATAAAAGAATGCTTCATAAGCATTTCTAGCCACTTTAATTAATTAAAATAAAAGGGTAAAACCTTATTAAATTGTGACACCACTTTAAATCACATTCCCATGGACTACAATATGTGGTGATGACATGTGTCAACATGATCCCATGTTTAGTTTGGAGAATATTAAATCTTAAGTAGTTTTTCAATGAGTAGAAATTACTTTTCTAAAAATAAAAAGTTTTAAACCAAGCTTTAACCTTGTAATGTTAGAGGTGATGCTAGATCATCTATAGGACCCTTGTGTGTGATGATTGCAAGTAGTTAAGTATTGTTTGGTGATTGTGTACCTCGTATTTATTCATAGACGCTAGTACCGACCAAGGATACGAGGAGGAAGGAGGATACTACGAAGAGGAAGCCGAGGAGAACTTCAACCACTGCTCTGCACAAGGCAAGCTAACACTTGCAATTTAGCAAGATAATTACTATGCAAGCCTAATACTACTAGTGAATGTGCAAGCTAACCCTTGCCAGATACCCTACTGATGCCACAAACCCATACTTGTGATATGACTAGTATATGCCTTAAGCATATGTGATCATACCCACTTGATAAACCAATCCTAGTTTTACTTGCAAGCTTCTTACTTTATTTCTTTATCAAAGCTTACTTAGAGTCTACCTAAGAGTTTGGTAGATACTAGACAGTTGTGCTGAAGGTTGCATAAAGAGCATAAAATTTGGCCTAAGCTAGAAACCTTGATATCAGCCTAAGATATAAGGTTGGACTTAGTGAAACTCCACTAGTACCACCCCTAATTAGTACCACCCCCACCTTAGATGCTAGGGCTAAGCATAAAACTTGATCAACTTTTAGATGGGAATACTTGGTGGAAAAATGGTTATGAAAACCTTGGAATGATGGATCATTCTATTGAAATGTTTTGGACATGTGTTTCCAAACACTTGATGATTTTGGTGATGAAAATGTTGAGGCATGAGCCTTAGCCCTTTATAAAACTGATGGTTGTCTGGATGCGATACCATTCCAATTTTATCGTACAACCACAATACCCGAAGATTGGGTAGGGCTTGACTGGAAACTTATATACCTTAGTATTAGTTCCCTCACGGCCAAGGTCTGAGCTGAGGCTACCTTGTGAAGATTGTCCACCTGTGCAGTACCCAAGATGACAGTGGTCATGGTTGGGAGGCCAAACTCACAGGAGAGGTGCTTATACTAGGGCGTGTAATTGAAAGGTTAGGATATATTATCCGCATACTGAGTATGGTAAATTCAGGATTTTTTCCTGACGGATGTATCGAATGTTGTGGTGAAAGTGTACAATCTCTGCAGAGTGTCAAACTATTCGAATAGCCGCGTCCGCGGTTATGGACAGTTGGAGTGGCCATACTGTTCCCCCGTCAGACTTTTCAAAATGACTTGTGAAATGAATTGAGACTTTGACTTGACCACAACAGAGTTGTGACCTGAATTACAAGATCCCACTTAGGAGTTATAAAGTTGTGACTAGCTTTGGAACTTAGTAAAGATAAACATGGCTTTTTGCAAAACAACCCTAGAGCCTAGTGTCCTATTATCCAAAAACCCCTTACCTGTTAGTATTAGTTTGCGAGTACTTAAAGAGTACTCATGGCTTTTTCCCTGGCTATTCCCATGGCCAGACTATGAAGAGGAGTACCTGGAGGATGGACCCCAGGAAGGTTACGACAACTAGGATCATCTCCCATCGTCAGCATTGCCTGTGACCCCGAAGATGGAGCTTCGCCTACGCTACCGTTACTATTACGTATTCCGCTGCCTGATGTTGTATTAAGAACTAGATCATGAGATCCCTATTCGTGTAAGAACTTATGTATCGTTTGTAATGGATGAAGTACTATGATATCCAATTCTGTTATGTCTCGCAAAAATGGTAATCCTGGGATTGCGATGTATGGCATAATAGGCATCTAGGATTGAAAAATCCGGGTGTTGACAGTGGCGCTCGGATTTGCTTTACCTTGTCCACCGGAATCGACCTTCCATGGAAGTCAGATTCCAGCTGGCTATGCTCGTGTCGGTGTGGATGAAGTTGAACTGACATGTCGATCACTTGAGCTTGACATCCCTGCAGGCGAAGGGGAGAAAACACTTGGAGAAGTGGAGGGGGGATCATTCTTTGGAAAAACAACACATCGTGTTTCCAGGATGGGCGCCAAGGAAATCTTCTCCTCCGAGAAGCAATCCATCACCTCCAAGGCCACCATCACCTCCGAGTCCACCGTCTCCACCAAGAAACAATAGTCCACCCTTCCTGAGAGGGATCACAGCGCGACTGCATCTCCATATCCGGCGCCTCCGCCTCCGCCCACTGAATCAAAGGGAAGAAAGCGGAAGAATAACACCGCTATGTTGAGGGAGACCCGACGCCAAAAACGACAAGATCCCCTCCCAAGAGTACCGCCGTCTCCTCTCAAGTTATCTTATCACCGGACTGATGAGGAAAGCGCGGTGATCTCCCAGGCCGAAGTGAAGGCCCATTTTGCACCAAAACAACCCGATCCACAGGTGCTAGTTGATCCAAAAGTCAAGAAGCAATTCAAGGCATTCCTTGAGCAACCACCCCAACATGTGTTAAATAGGAAATATGACTATACACGTTGTCTTACGAAGACACTAAAAGAGAAGTCATCAAGCAGTACTGCAAGTGGGATAAAATCAAAACAAGTTGCCCAGCTCGGCAAACAAGCAAAACAATCCATTGCCCCGCTCAAGGTGTTACCCCAGCCCACACAAGGTGGAATAGATATGGAATTAGCTATTAAATTAGCCAAGGAGTGTAACGTCTTGGCGGAAGCACTTCTAGCCGGCGGAGATAATGTCGCCAAGGGACCAATAGCAGGAAAATTTGTCTACGGGGAGCCTCTGGTCAGCGATGAGGTATTCGATGATCTGCCAACACATATGCGACTGTTGCATATCTGGTACTTGAAAGTCACAAAGGAAGGGAGACAATTTCTCCTATGTAAAGTTGGCGAGGAGTACTTCCGTCTAGACGAGATCTCCATTGAACTTTGTGAACTATTTTAGTTATTCAACCTAGACGCCCTCGACAAGTCCCTCCTCAGCATACATTGTCTGTATGTAATTAAGTCACTAACTCAGCTCGTTTAATTCATTTCCTGTCGTTATCCTCACTATAGCTCCTTATGTATGCTATTATATATGCAGAATGAAGATTCAAGAATGTAGAAGAAAGTCAATCTACATCATTGGGTTCGTTGACCAAAACAGAGTAAATGGACATAAGCTAATAAATAACCTCGAGAAAACAGAGGATAACTTGCTAATGTTTTTAATGGAGCAACATTACAAGACACCAATACTATTTCCTTACAACTATGGGTAAGAGTCTTACTGTCTTGTACACATTCAATTTTTGTTTACTCGATTTTAAGTGTATATAAACGTGCACAGCTTCCACTGGATTTTTCTAAACATTGACGTTGACCTGCAAAAGTTGAAATCTCGGACTCGTTAAAGAAGCCGATGGAAGACTACCGCAACATAATTGATTGCCTCCAAAAGTAATTTCAATCACTATATCTGTCTCTTTCGTTCATTCTCTGAGATGTAAACTAATTAATAACTTATTCATTTCTTTTTTGCCGGACAGGGTTTGGAAAAGGTTCACGAAGGAGGTTCAGGGTGAATGGCGTGAGGAGCTCACTTTTCGTACGGTCCCGGTAAGTAGTACGAGAGCTAGGGGACTAATTTATGTGGATATTACAATTATCATTCTTATAATTATCATGCTTGATTATTATTTGATTGAATTATATTCTCGATCGAAAAGTGTGCGACGTAGCCACATGGGCCTAATTTATGTGGATATTATGTATGTGAGTTCATTCGTGGATGTATGGAGCAGGACATAGACTTTCTTCAAGTACGTAAACAATATATTCGCAATTTATTCAATACCATAGTTTTTGTTGAGTTCCATTCATAATGATCTACTTCTTTATATATAGTTGGATGCGATGCGGGATAAGCTCCTACCACATGAACGCCTACTAGCAATTCAAGAGGAGTTGTCGGGATTTTTGCTCAGGGACGTCATAAACTCAAAAGGAGAGTACAACGTAGATAGACCTTCGTTTAATCGTGGATAAACACAAAAGGACAGTATCTGTTGTAATGATGATCTTGGTGTAAATCAACTAGACGAGCTCTAGTCTCGGTTGTGTATATATTTATATATATTTATGTTATCGTGAGTGAAATTATATTATATATGCATCAATGTATACAGCATGTAGTAGCGTAGAATAATATGTATATGAAAACACAAAATGAAAATTAATCAAACACAAAAAAACAAAACACTAAAACCCCACCTCCTGTCGCGACAGCAGTTTGGTGCAAAACGCTGCCGCGATAGAAGAACTTTAGTCCTGGTTCGTGTTACGAACCAGACTAAATATCCTCCAGACCAGTGCGCACAGAGCGGCCACGTGGAGACAATCTAGTCCCGGTTTGTAACAGAACCGAGACTAAAGGCCTAACTTTTAGTCCCGATACGTTAGTCCCGGATTGCAATCCGGGACTAAAGCCTCTTACAAACCGGGACTAGTGTCCTGTTTTATACTAGTGTGTAGACTCATAACCCCTAATCATCATCAGAGTAACCTGCAACATTACAAGTTTCAGCCACAGTGGGTCAATACATTAGAATAGTATTGGCAAGTGATACCTTAGTAGAATATTAGCATATAGTTACTACATGAATTTGGCTAAGTGTAGCTTAGGCTTGCTTTGCTCAAAATAGGTTTTACCTATCTGTTGAAAACACTAAGTTTTTGTTTAGCAAAAACTCCCAAGGAACCACCAATAGAAATTGGTGAACCTTCACCCTTGTTCAACCACAAGTTTTAACTTAGAAAAATTGGGATGAGGAGATTGTTGATAGCTTCGACGTCTTGATGCTCAAGTTGTCCATTAACGGGGACACGTCTAAGTACTTAGTTTTCTTCCTTTTGTAGAGGTGATGCACTTTCCCCACAAGACTTGATTTTCACCAAGACTGGACCTTTCAGAAGCCTTCCCTTAGACCAAATGGACGCGTTCCAACCTATCATCCCACTACCACCAACTGTCCAAATGGCTAAGTTATTGCAACCTATATGATCCAGGCAGAGCCCATAATGCCATGTGGCTGCACTGGAAGCTTCTTAACATTTGGCATATCAAATCCCTTTGTTCCTGGGTGGCAATCCACAAGGTAAACCATAGAAATGGGCCTTGTGTAACCACTCAACCAAAAACCACCAAGATATTACCAATCCACCCAGGTGTTTCATTCACTTAGTTGTTTTATTAAGCAAAAACATAAGTCAAAGACTTAGCAATATTTTTCCATAGCATGTATATAATCCACGCTTGGTTGCTACTAGCTAGGCTAAGCATGGCATTAGCAAGTATCTTAACTTAGAGAAAATTCTAACAATTCTACAACTACTAGGATTTCCCAAGCATAGCATATAGATACTTAGCAAAATATTCACGCAAGCCCTATACAAAATATTTCTAATGCATAGTCAAAATATTGGGAGAAAAACATGAAGCACCACTTGCCTTGATAGTTGGGGGAGTAGCAACAATCCTCACAATCACAATCACCACTAGCACCAAAATCTACACATAAAATGATAGCACCAAATTCACATACCAAAATAAACAAGCATAGATATATGAATGCATGCAAATGCCATGTGATGATTTTTATAAATCAAGCAAGACAAGTGGAATAGTGAACCATAAAATAAACAACTATACACTAAATAAAATTAATTTGGCCTTTAAAACATTTTCCATATAATTTTTATACACAAAACAAGCTTACAAATGTCTCTGCAAAAACAAATAAGTTTACAGAACCAATTCATTAAACAAAGTGCATGGTTGGATAGAATTCTTTCTCCTGATTCCATGATATAAAATTTGCAAAATTTGAACGTGTGGATCAAAAGTTATGAATTTTGCAAGTTTGAACTTTAATAGATCTAAATCCAGATTTTAAATCAACTACAGGCCACGCGGCGCTATCTGATTAGTTGATACCGTTTCAAGTGGATCAGGTTTTCTGGATCGTTGGATTAAAAGTGCATCACACGGCTCAGATCTAAACTTACCGCTTCTCTTAAGTGATCTAACACACGCGTTGGATCTAGATCTAACGGCTCAGATCCAACAGACCATAAGTGAGCGGCGCTGGCGGCAACGCGTTCAGGCGATGGTGCTACCGACGATACATGAAGCGCTAGGGGAAGGGAATTAGCTCACCAGTCTCGCCGTGCAGTGCTGGTTCTCGAGGTGGTCGCCGTTTGTTGATGGCGCCTGTGGTCATCGAGGATTGCTCACGGAGTTGCTTGATGCCGTCAGCACGGCTCGTCGTCAATGCTGGCGAGTACAGAACATGCAGGCAAAATAAGCAAGGCCGATGCGTAAATTGATGCTGGTCACGCGAGTGTCAACGAGAGGGGGCGGTGCGGTCAGTACTAACCAGAGGAGTTCGTCGGAGAAGAGGCAGACGGCGACGCTGTTCTGGTCGAAGACGTAGTCAAAGTTTCTGGGCGCGCGCGAGTGAGCTGGTGGTACTGGGAGGTGCGCAAGGTGAAGTGGAGCATGCTCGTGTGAACCAGGAGCAGAGGGGTAGACGGGGTTGGCCGGAATTGGAGCTGCAGTCTGTCGGAGCAGCGGCGGCGTTTAGCGAAATAGGGGCAGCCTGGTGGCGGAGCGAGCGAGTGGAGTGAGGGGAAATGTGCGGGTTAGGGAGGGGGTTTTGTAGACGGAGCCGGGGAGAGGATCACGCACGGAAACGTCGGGAATTACTCGAGTTATGGCGCGACAGTGAAGGAGGAGAAACAGCCAGCGACGATGTGGTCACGGGCATGATTTGGGGAAGACGGAGATGAGCTGGCGAGGGTCCACCAGTCAGTGACCGTTTGGGTAGCACGGGTGCGGTGAAAAAAAAAACAGAGAGAGAGAGAGGGAAAACCCGGGTGGGCTGGCTAATGGGCTGCTTCTGCTATTGGGCTTAAATGCTCGCGCTGGCCTTTTTCCCTTTCTTTTATCCTTTTCTTTTTCTGATTGATTTTCCAGGAATTTTTTTCAAATGATTTTTAAAAGAGTTTGAATCCTAATACTTTCTGGATTTTTGTAAAGTGCAACATGTTCATAATTGTGTATACAGTATGGTTGCTCACTTAAATTTGTAATGGCCCAAAGATATTTAAAAAAAACCTTGCTCTTATCATTTATTTAAATAGAACATGAGAATGATTTTGAATTTCATAATTTGTTTTGAAAACCTTGAATAAGCCTTAGAAATAACACTCAAACTTATGTTCAAATCTTTACTGATTAAAGTAAGTATTTTCTTATTAGAAGGTAGCAATATGGCCATTGCCTTGCTTACATAAAATAATAGATCACAAAGTTTCTGTTTTTGAAGAAATGATCCTAAAATGATTATGAATGCATGAATGATATGCAAACTTTGAAATCATGATTTTTGGGATGTTACAGAAATGATACACACATGAACGCTTTTATTTGAGAGCAAAGTGGATTAGGTCAAACTCCCGAAAGCTTTACTGATTCGGTTGAGATCCTTAAAACCTTGTGAGACACCCCTATATAAGCCTCCCTAGGGTTCCCTTTGTATTCATGTGCCATTAGCTACCCCATCGGAGTAACTCGCCGCCTAGACACCGAGTGTGCTCCCTTGTAATCTCATTCACCATCAATACAAACAGGCAGGAAGTAGGTCTTTACCCTATGGGGGGCCTAACCTGGGTAAACCCCGTGTCTTGCCCAATCTCCATGTGCAGATGGCGACTCGCTCTTTCCCTTCTTCGACTCAATCGCTACCCCTGGTAGTGACTGTCATGACCATTCCCTCGACCGTGGCGCCCACCGTGGGGGCTTGGTGATTCAAGCCCTAGATCTGCGGTGAGGCACTTCACTCTAACTCGCTGATCTTCCGCTGTCGGCCGTGTTATCGCCACCAGCAGAAGCAACCCGTCCACGCATGCCGGCTCCATCAATTTCTTTGTCGGCTATGAGACCCTGGCGCATGGCTCAATAGGATTGATAGTATACTTATACCAACAAGTTGCAACTTATTTTTTGGAAGCTCATCTGAAAAGAAATCTAAAGATTCTATTGAGCTGCCAGGAGTGACAGCCGTCGGTCCAGAGAAGCCGGGGTGTTACAAGTGGTATTAGAGCTGATCCTCGCGGTTACACGGGTGTGTGCGGGTCAGTGGCAGACATGTGGCGCATGGCGCGTGTTGCCCAGAGTGGACATGGCATGGCACATGTGCCGGTACTAGACGCACAAACATGTGCCAATAGGGGATGTTCCTGGCTTGTGGTTGATCGATAAGGGCGTCGATCTTCTAAGGGTGGGTGTATGTGAGACCCTGGCGCATGGCTCAATAGGATTGATAGTATACCCATACCAACAAGTTGCAACTTATTTTTCGGAAGCTCATTTAAAAAGAAATCTAAGGTTAAGCGTGCTTGGTCTAGAGAAATTTGAGGATGGGTGACCGACTGGGAAGTGGGTACTGGGTGCACACGAGTGAGGACAAAGTGCGCAGAAAATACTAGTGTTGGTATGTGGGGTTAGTTTAAAGATCCTATTGAGCTTTCAGGAGTGACAGCCGTCGGTCCGGAGAGGACGGGGTGTAACATCAGTTTCATTGACGCCGTCGACCCCGTGGATTCCGCCGGATCTGCCACCAGCATCAAATCACCTCTGAGCGGTCCGTTCTCGAAGGATCAGATCCAATCGACCACCCTTATCGCATCCATTTGCGACTCAGAGGAAAGTTGTTCGGCATAGAGCAACTCCACCCTCGGTGACGACACCGATTTGGTAACGCCCACACTGGCCGCGGAATCTGTCGCCCTCGCGGTGAAAGCCAGCTCCATCACAAAGGTCTCCAACGCTAAAGAGTACGAGGACGAATCGATTCTAGCTCCTCGCCTATGATTCAGGGTCGGAGTCCCCAGATGAGATACACTTCGCCTCCCATCACGTCATCTACATTGCAAACAACAATGAATCGCCAGTGGACCCCTTCACCACCCCCACTACTAGGTAAATGGCTATAGGTAATTTACACATCCGTGGCGCACGTGCTAGTGGTGCCCCATGGATAAAATAGGCATGGCGCATTGTCCACAGGTACCCTATGGCTAACTGCCGTAAGCGTGGCGCATATGGGGGTGGTGCGCCACGGCTATGTATGGGCCAGGGCATAGGTGACCGCAACACACATAACCGTAGCGCACTAGGTCAAAGTGCGCTACGGATGTGAAACTTAGCCGTAGCGCACCTTGACCTAGTGCACTACGGGTATGTGTGCTACAGAAGCTGGATCAACTTAGCCGTAGGTCACTCTGCCCTAGTGCCCTACGACTAAGTGGCCTCCACCAACTCCACCCCCTCCCCTGTGGATCGCCTTTTTAGCTTTGCAAAAAATAAAAGAAAATGAAAAACACTTCAAAAAATAAAATCCTTTCATATTTAGGTAGATAATGTGGTCTAGTTTTTAGGAAAATTAACAAACATGAATTTTGACTTTTCTGCAAAAAAAAGTCATGCCACGGTAAAACGGCCATAACTTTTGCATACGATGTCGAAAAAAACGTTTAATATACCAAAATGACCAGAACGAGATTCCACATCCGCTTGCAACTCCTTTAGGTCGTTTAGATATTTTTGAGAATCTCAAAATTCGAAAATAGTAAAAATTTATGGCAAAAAAAAGATTTTTTCCTGCAGAAAAAAATTGAGGCAACTTACCCGTAGCGCACCACCACCTAGTGCGCCACGAGTAAGTTGGGCGGGATTAGAAACTTCGAATGACCACCCCACCCACCTACCCCTCTACTTTTCCCTCCCCCTTTTCCTTTTCCTTCTCCCTTTTCCTTTTCCTTTTCCTTCTCCTTCTCCTTCTCCTTCTCCTTCTCCTTCTCCTTCTCCTTCTCCTTCTCCTTCTCCTCCTTCCCCTTCTCCTCTCTCCGTCCACCTTGCTCTGGCGTCCTTGCTCTGGCCTCCTCCTCTCCTTGCAATGACGGCGGCGTGACGATGGCCTTATCTTCCTCCTCCTCGCAGCGACGACGGGCGATGGCGGCCTCCTTCTCCTCACCTACCTCCCTTCCTCCCTCTCTCCCTATCTTCCTCCCTCTCTTCCTACCTCCCTTTCTCCAACCACCTACCGCCTCGATGCCGGCGAGGACTAGCGCGGCCACGGCCTCCCACTCCTCCCTGCGGTGGTAGGTCGTGGCCACGACCATGCTCCGGCGAGGCGACATGACAGCGGCGCACGGACCCGATTGCTTTTGCAATTCAAAACGAGGGTGTTTTTTTACATTTTTTGTTGGTTTTCAAAAAACATAGGCGTGGCGCACATGGACCCCTTCTTGTGGCGCACTAGGTTGTGCGATACGGCGAAAACTTAGCCGTAGCGCGCAGCTAGTGGCGCACTTCTAGTGCGCTACAGATGTTCTCTTTAGGTGCACCACAGATGTGCCTTTTCCTGGTAGTGCCCCTCCCTCCAACCGCGACTATTTACGAGATCGAACGGCACCGTGTGGCCCTGAACGAGGCCAGGGAGAAGGAGAAAACTAAGCGCGAGAAATTCCGCGTTGAAAATGAGACCGCACCACAACTTTCGGTCTACCACCATCAATGAGTGGCACTATGACTCCAACTCTCCATTACGGGTAGGGTTCCGAATTTCAATGACAAAAACGATCCTACGTGAGCGCCCGACCACGAGGCCTGCGACAACGCGATTCCTAGAGAAGGAGGCCGCCCGCCAGCTTGGTCGACCGCGCATGGAGCCCCACCTCCACCCCACCACGTGCCCTCTCCGAACCAGCCGCGAATAGAAGTCGTTCCATGAGAGTACGACGCCAATGGCCTCCCCCTCTACTCGACTCCGATGGACAACGTCATCGCGAGTCAGGCGACGGTCGCCAACCTAAAACCTACGGGAGATGGCACGATCCAGATAAAATATGCGCAAGCCCTGCTGGCTAAATTCACCAAGTTGCAAAACACGGGGTGCGACTCGGCGGGGCGAGTCTACTTCAGATCCACAGATAGAAGGCAGTGTCGTCTAATCGCCCAAGCGAATGAATGGTGGCCAATGAAAGTAGCTTTCCTTCTCCCGCACCAGAACAAATCCAACCAGCGATCTCTAACCCCCTCTCCAATTCGCCAGCCGCAACAGCCTCAGCCGAGTTGGGCATGCATGCTTCAGACCAATGGTCCGAGGCGAAAACTATCCATCAAATTTTCGAGGGTCGAGGGACATTAAAAAATATGATACCGCGCTCGACCCCAAGGTGTGGATCGACACGTACCTCATGGCGATGGGAATCGCCGGCCACAACAAGCTACTAGCAACTCGATACCTCCCCTTGATGATGGAAGGTTCCACTCATTAGTGGATTAACACCCTCCTCGAAAACAGCATCGACTTGTGGGAGGAAATGAGCGAAGCCTTCGTCAAACACTTCGAGAACTCCCACTCATGCGCGACCACAATCAAGGACCTGGAGCAATGCGTCTAGGGGCCAAGCGAGTCGAATAGACCCGACATTGGGTTCAACACTGGTAAGACCTGTGGATCAACGCCGCAGGCATCCTCCTAGACACGACTATCCACTGCTTCAAAAAATGCGTGTCGGTATGAACCGCTAGTCGCCAATATCAAGCGGACCTGAATGCTCAACACCATACCGGATATCCTCGAGATCGCCAAGTGTTACTCGGAGGAAGATCCAATACAACAGAACGACGACGAGCTGGGCGGCAGGCGTCGCACAAGCGGCTATAGCAGCGGACAAGCCCGCGACCTCCGCTACAGCAACACACACCCTTATACAAAACGGCGCCTCGATGGCAGGCCAGACTTCATTGCCAACGCCGGACGTGACTCACGCGACCCAGCCAAAATTCGGAGCGAATGGAGTAGTCTATGTGACAGCTCCGTGGCCTGGCCGAAATTAGACCCCGCAGCTCTATTAAACCAACCATGCTTTTACCACAACAGGGAAGGCAGACCCGCCACCCACAAAACCGCCGACTACTAAATGCTCAAAGAAATTGAGCACAGCAGGCCAAAGAGGGCTGGAACCCCAACCAGCCACGGGAGCATGGCAACATGGGAGCATTTGGGAATTCCGTTGGCTCGCTCCATACGTTGACCGGCACAGGGACCAGGCGTGAGAAGAAGGTACTCGCCCGCACCTTCGCCGTAAATGCGGTGCAGCAAGACAATAACCCCCGCTGGTTAAGTTGGTCAGAACATAGCATCACATGGAGCTGTGAAGACCATGCGCATGATCGAGTACCCAGGGCGATTCGCCCTGGTAGTTAAGCCAAAGGTGGATGATTAGTGCCTGCCAAAGACCCACATGGACGGAGGCAACTCCATTAACATCCTGTACCTCGATACATTCAGGCGGCCGCAACTCACGCAGTCAATGGTGGTATCCACCCTTTGCACTTTCCACGACATCGTCCCGGGTCGAAAAGCATACCCGATTGGGAAGGTGACATTGCTAGTCACCTTCGGCACAACAGCCAACTTCCACATAGAGCGGATCACCTTCGAGTTGGTAAATTTCAGTATCCCATACCATTACATACTCGGGAGACGGGCTTTCGCCAAGTTCATGGCGACCCCACACTACGCCTACAACACGATGAAACTCTCGGGCCCCCATGGCATAATCACCATGTGCGGCGACCCGGACATGGCCGCTGAATGCAAAGAAAACAACGCCTAGCTCGCCGAAGAAACAAACCACACCGACGAGATCGCCAAATATACCCGCGGGATCGACAATGACGACCCTTCGATCCTAAAAACGCCAACAATGGAAAATTCCGCACCCGCCGCATTTGAAGCCTCCACACACACTCTCCAGTTCAAGCTCGTCCCTGGCGTGTCGAGCCAGCGAGTCACCATGGTCTGAAACCTCACTCCCGCATAGGAAGGCATTCTTATCGAGTTCCTCCGTGAGAATCGTGACATCTTCGCATGGAAGCCATCTGACATGCCAGGTGTCCTGAGGGAACTCCCTGAGCACAAACTAAACGCCTACGCCAAAGTACTGCTGGACAAGCAGTCGCTGAGGCCCTTCAACGAAGAGCGTCGCCATGCAATCTTCAAAGAGTGCAGCGGCTACTCACTGCGGGATTTATTCGACCAATCAAGTACTCCAAATGGCTATCAAACCCAGTCCTCATGGTAAAAACGAATAACACCTGGAGGATGTGTATTGACTACACCAATCTCAACAGCTCTTACCCCAAAGAGGAGTTCGTGCTGCCTCACATCAACCAACTCATTAACTCGACCGCAGGGTTCGAGTCACTCTGCTTCCTCGACGCCTACTCCGGGTATAACCAGATTAAGATGGAGGTTGAGGACGAGGATAAAACGGCGTTCATCACGCCATTCGGAGCATTCTGCTACACCACCATGTCCTTAGGCCTCAAGAATGCCGAAGCGACCTATCAAATATGTATGCAGGAATGCCTGGCGAGCCAAATTAGCCGCAACATACATGTATATATCTACGATGTTGTCGTCAAGTCAACTCGGCAGGACAATCTAGTCGCCGACCTCGTGGAAACTTTCACAAATTTGCGAAGATACAAGATAAGGCTCAACCTAGAGAAGTGCATGTTTGGTGTCCTCACCGGATAGCTACTGGGATATGTCGTCTCCAAGCGGGGAATCGAGCCGAATCCAACCAAAATCAGCACCATCGCGTGGCTCGGCAAACCCGAGTGCCTGCGTGATGTACAAAAGCTAGCAGCACGAGTGGCGGCACTTAGTTGCTTCATCCCCCGACTAGGCGAAAAGGTAATGCCCCTTTACCGCCTGATGCGCAAGAACCCCATGTTCGAGTGGGACAGAGAGGCCGACAAAGCACTCGCCACACTCAAAGAGGTGCTACTCGCGGAACCTTTGCTTGCTTGTCAACACCTGGATTTTTAATCCTAGATGCCTGTTATGCCATACATCACAATCCCAGGATTACCATTTTTGCGAGACATAACAGATTGGTATCATAGTTCATCATCCATTACATACCATAATAAAGTTCTTACAAATAAAGGATCTCATGATCCAGTCTTAATACAATCAACGCAGCGGAATAATAATAATAGTAGCATGGTCGAAGCTCCATCTTTAGGGTCACAGGCAATGCTGACAATGTGAGATGATCCTAATTGTCATAGACTTCATGTTGTCCATCATCCTGGTAGTCCGCCTCATAGTCTAGACATAAGAATAGCCAGGGACAAAGCCATGAGTACTTTTTAAGTACTCGCAAACTATCACTAATAAGTAAAGTGGTTCAAGTAGGAATCCTAAGCTCTAGGTTGATTTGCAGAAAGCCAGGTTTATCTCTAACTGAGTTTAGAAGTAAAGAAAACTAGTTTAATGTTTTACAACACCTAAGTGGGAACTTAGTTTTCATGTTCACAACCCTGTTGTGGTCAAGTTAAAGTCATAGTTCATTTCACACGTCATTTTGAAAACATCTGATGACGGAACAGTATGGCCACTCCAACTATCCATAACCGTGGAAGCGGCTATTCGAATAGTTTGACACTCTACAAAGTTTTATCTAACTTATCCAACTATCATTCATGCATGCATATAGTTTTGAGATCAATTTCTAACTCATTACAAGAAAAACAGAAGCACATAGTTCTATCATTTTATGTGATCAAACTTAAATCAAATGGCCATCCCCATTTGAGAGCTTGAATGTTTTAAACCAAGTTTGTTTGCTTCCCTTGTTGATTGGATTGAGTGTGGAATTTGAACCAAGTTTTACAAAATAGAAATGGCTCCAAAAACCATTTTCAAACATTTGCAAACCAAGTGCAATGTCACTGTTATTTTGTCTTTCCAAAAATGACCAAGCCAACTCAAAGTGACCACATGGTTTTATGCCAAGCATTGTGACTATTGCACACTGCAAAAGTCCAGAAAAGATTTGAATTCAAATGGGGTTTCAATTCATTTGAAAACCAATCCAGAAAATCAAAATAGAAAAAAGAAAAGGAATAAAGGAATGGAAAAGGGCCGGCGCCAGGAATAGAGCCCAGCAACAGACTGAGCCCATTTAGCCCACCCGGGTCCCCTCTCTCTCTCTCGCACGCGCGGACAGACCCACGCAGTCACTAACGCTCGGACCCTACTGTGGCATCCCGCAAAACCACTACTAGAAAATCGCGTTGTCTTTGTGCATTGCATCATCATGACCGCATGCTCATGTCATCATGCCACCTTGCATCTGAGCATTGTCATCATCTTGCATTTGCTTGCATAAAACTATTTTCGGAAAAACCTATTTTTGTTTTCTAAACGCCCCGTCTTTGTTCAAACACAAAACCCGGGTCTCCGGATTATTTTGTTTTGTCTGCCATGGTTTGCAAAGGGCCGTTTAAAATAAATAAAATATTTAATTATTTTTAGGGGGCAGCCAACCGGGCCGATCCGACCCAGTTGGCCACCCCCAATACAAAACCAGCCTACCCGAATTCCTTTTGCCTACCTACATCTAATCCTACCCATCCCCTCCACATCACCCCCACCAACCAGTGCCCGCCACCTCACCTTTCCCTCCACCTCATCACACCCACAGCCACCTCACCAATCCTCTCTCTCACCCCCACTCCCCTCTCTCTCTGCCAGCCCGGCCCCACCCGCAGTACACACATGCACCAACCCACACACACCGCACCCACCCCTCTCTCTCACCTCCCTAGACACGCCACTCACGCGCCTCCTCCGCTCGTGTCCCCGCCTCCCTGGCCCACCCCGTTCGATCCCCTCCCCCTAGCGTCTTCTCTCTCTTCCACCCCAACCACCGCTTCCATCCGCTCGTCACCGCCACCGGCCTCAGAGTCCCCGCCGCCGCGTCCCCTCGTCGGTGGCCCCCTCCCCGCCCTCTGCACCGTCCTCCCGAGCCGCCGCGCTCGCCCCACCTTCTTCTTCCTCCCTCCTCTGGCCCTCCTCGCCGCCGTTCCTCCAGCGACGCCCCCCTCCTCGCCTCCCCCTCGGCGCCGCTCCCCTCTCACGTCCCGCTGCCGGCCGCGCCTCCCAGGCAGACGCCCCGCCACCTGTCCTCCTCACCACCACCGCACCCTCGCCGCGGCGTCCCTTACCGCCTGCCGCCGCCGCTCGCGAACATCCTCCGGCCGGCCTCGCCCGCCTCGCCTTCGGCCGCCGCCAGCAAGCACAGAGCCGCGCCGTCCCCTACCCCAAGCTCCACCCGCGCCCTGCCGCCGTCCCATCCCCTCCGCGGGCCGCCGCTGGGGCCCGGGCACCCTCCACCGCGACCCCCTCCTCCCGCGTCCTCCCTCGAGCTCCCCGCCGCCGCGGTCAAGCGCGCCTGCCGCCTCTGCGTGCAGCCGTGACGCGGCCCTCCCTCTCCCCGCGAGTCGATCATCACCGGCGAGGCCGTTTCCTCCTCGAGCAGAGCCTACGCGAGCCCCGGACCCCGTCGAGCTCGTCGCCCCTGCAAGGTCGCCAGCGCCATGGCCACCTCCTTCTCGCGGACGTCGGCCTCTTGGTCGCGCGTGTGACATGCCGGGTCCATGCTCTGTCTTGGTGAGAGGTTGGTGAAGTGGACGTGGATACGACGGATGATGAACATGCGGCATCAACGATCTCTGATCGGATACTAAAAAGATACGAGTTAATGGTGTGTCCTTCCGCGGCATCGACAAGATCTTCCGGGTGCCAACGGCGCGGACGAACGGTACCCCTAGGCCTCCAACATGGTGCGACCTGTACTTCTACCGGAGCATAAGCCCGCGGAACCCTGATGCCGTCGACACGGAACCCCGAGTTCGCCATCACGGACATGTGACGCCACACCCCAAGATCTGCCTCACGGGACCGAACCCCTCGGAGCACCGAGGATGCCTTCTTGGGACGCCAAGACACCCCCGAACCCGAAGACTGATCCCGTCGAACCCTGAACCCTGAGACCCGACCCCGAACCCCTCGGACCCCAAGATCTCCCGAACCCAGATGTGTGACCCCTTTTCCTGAGACCCTTATTTTGTAAATAACATACAACTCGTTGCATATTAAATTGTTCATGCATGCATACTTGTCTGTGGTTTGGGGGCGTTATGCCGATTCACCTTATAATTAAATATGGGGCCCATATGCGGGCAAATCTAGCCTTATATTGGCCTCATTTAAATTTGTGTAGTGAACCGGTAACTATCTTGCCTTGTTATTACAACATTTAATTTGCGGGGTAGATAAATAACATGAACCATCCATTTAGTTGTCGGGACCCCGGTTCCGCTTAATCTTGCCTAATTGCACCGCACCTTTGCCATGCCATGCATCATACATGCATCATGCCCGATCTTTTGCCGTAGTATTAAATATTGCATCCGGTGTTTATTCTAGTGTTTTGCTTCTTCGCGGATAAGGCCGTTGAGTTGATGCGAGTGTCGACCGGATCTGCGGTTGAACCTTCGGCAATGTTTTCAGGCGAGCATCTCCCCCTTTCTACCTATCTTACTTCTATAGTATTTATTCCCTCCTGTTGATCTATTGCTATCTGTGTTGCGATGCTCTAGTTCCCGTACCCGTGATATCCCGTGCAGCCTTATATTGCCTTGGACACATCCTATTACCTGTTGTTTGGTAGATAGTTGGACTTGCGCGCCGTAGTCGCTTGCTCAAGTGCTGTTGCGTGTCGTCAAGTACCTCAGTTGCTGGAAGACTGCCATATGCTTTATGTTGGAGATGATCATGGCTTTAATTATCGTTTATTTTAATTATTGTTTAATAACTAAAATTGAAGTAGGTAAATGTAGAGGCACCGGTGGGTGATAGATAATATTTGGTTTCCGACCGCTCACCGGTGTCCCGTAGGACCCCGAGTTCTTGACACCTGTTCCGAGATCGAGCGCGCTAACCACATGTGGGATGTATGGGCACCCCATCGATTTAGTACCTGATTTCAAAGTACTGTACTGGGGGCCACAAACTAGTTTGAAGTTTTATTTACTATCATGTACCTATGCCATGCTTTACTGCTTTATTTACGATTGTGCGAGGAGCACACTGTACTGTTTAGGATCAGGACACCTTTTCGCGGTGTCGACAAGCCCAGTTTTGGGTCCCCAGTCGTTCACAGCCGTCCACCCAAACCCTGAGTCCGTCTCGGAGACCGGCCGACTTCGTTGCGGGTAGACTTAGTGGGGTGGCCCCCCGTGCTTGCTTTGGGTCTGGGAAACGTCATGACTTAGGCCCCGCCGACATACCGATGGGTGTATGTTAACTGATCTGGCAAAAAGGGTCGAAGTGCGTGTGGATACTTTGGTGCACCCCTGCAGGGTTTAATCTTTTCGAGTAACCGTGTCCTCGGTTATGGACGACTTGGAGCACAGTGCTTGATCATAGACAACTATAACTAAAGTTTACTGTTATAATTTGACTTGTATCCGATATGACTAGTAATCAGCTTCACTACAACGGAATGGCTAAATAAAAGTACCAACAACTGCTAGGTTTTGGGGTTATCTCATGCTAATTGTATCTGACTAGTAAGTGTTGCAACTATCACGGAATGGTTAACTAAAAGTGCCCACTGCTTATTCTATCAGGATGACTATCTTTACCTGACTAGTAATTACTGCAACGATAACTGAATAAATAAAACTGCCAACTGTGTGAGTTCATCGGTTGACTTCCTCGTTTGGTCTCGAGGGGGAAATACCAGGATGGGTATGTTTGGTGGTAGAATCAGGTTGGATCCAAATAGGTCTTTCTTAGCCCTCTCTGATAGCCACCAGTGATATCGAGTCTCTATAGGTTGTTCTAGTGTATGCTGCGCTGCCTCTTCAGTCCACCATACCTATGTAGGTGAGGACCACCGAATTCTAGCCTCGCCGTGTACTGGCCTCAGTACTGACCGCTCTCTCTTTTTCCTTTGCCCTTTGTCGGCACCCCTTTTGTTTAAGCAGGTTTGAGATCGACGTCGTTAGCAGGGTTACCCTTCCGCTTGGCACAGGGGTTATGGGCGCCATTGGTTATTCTTCAGGGCTCTTAGCCCCATTTGCATCTTGTCCGTAGTCGGACGCCCTATCATTTTCAAGGTGATTTGGATCTTTGTATATTATATCTGTATTCTTGACTCATGGAGTCGCTATTGTATATATATCTGTTCTGTGGGTCCCATCGAGGACTGTTGTGTAATGTTATTACTTCGTTTTCCACCCGCACGAAAGTGCCGGGTGGGCACCTTTGAATCGTTTCTATGCGGGTTTGGCGGGTTTCGCAAAAACTTGCATAGGGCCGATTCTGAGGGTGTTACAGAGTGGTATCAGAGCACAACAGTTACGATACCCCACAAGTCCAGCCTGTAGGATAACCTAGCTAACGGCCGAAGTAGAGTGTCAAAACTATTTTTCAAAATCGGTTGGATAGTTCTGATTAGGTCTGATTTTACTCCTTGCCCCTCTGCTGCTCTCCTCTCACCTTTGCGTGTTTTGGATATGTTCTCTTTCCTTCTTCAAGTCCAGGATTCTCGTGGTTGGATTCCGTCGCACCTTCAGGGTTTCGCTCACTCCTCTGATAACAGTGTTTCTACATCCGGTCCTCCTGCTATCTGAGTGGTCCTTTATCTGTGGTACCATCCTTTGTTCCTTGTTTGTGCCTTCCAGTGTTTTCCGACGCGACGACATCATCTACGCCAGATCCGATGCAGAGTCTGCATCACTCCTCTGTTTCCGAACCTCGATTCTCGAGATCTTCAGTCTGATTCCGAGAATGGTTGCACGCTTTTCCACTGATTGTGCGGAGTAATAGTTTGGGTGCGTGATGGATTGGCCCCCATGCCGACTACTCACTCTATTCGCTTGTGTACATTGTAGTGGATGAGAATGCATCGGTTCCCTCTTCCCATCGAAGCCAGAGGTGGCTTTATTTGTTGATACCTCTACCTTTGACCTTTTGTTCCCGGAGTGTTCTCTCGACGGTGACGGACAACGACCTCTTGTTAGAGGTTTCGCGAGGATCTACACGAAGCGAGAAGATGCAGATCACCGACCTTCTTTCCGGTACCATGAGGCGGATCTCGAGGGCGAGATCCATTGTTAGTGGTGTCGAATTGTGGCATCCCGCAAAACCACTACTAGAAAATCGCGTTGTCTTTGTGCATTGCATCATCATGACCGCATGCTCATGTCATCATGCCACCTTGCATCTGAGCATCGTCATCATCTTGCATTTGCTTGCATAAAACTATTTTTGGAAAAACCTATTTTTGTTTTCTAAACGCCCCGTCTTTGTTCAAACACAAAACCCGGGTCTCCTGATTATTTTGTTTTGTCTGCCACGGTTTGCAAAGGGCCGTTTAAAATAAATAAAATATTTAATTATTTTTAGGGGGCAGCCAACCGGGCCGATCCGACCCAGTTGGCCACCCCCAGTACAAAACCAGCCTACCCGAATTCCTTTTCCTACCTACATCTAATCCTACCCATCCCCTCCACATCACCCCCACCAACCAGTGCCCGCCACCTCACCTTTCCCTCCACCTCATCACACCCACAGCCACCTCACCAATCCTCTCTCTCACCCCCACTCCCCTCTCTCTCTGCCAGCCCAGCCCCACCCGCAGTACACACACGCACCAACCCACACACACCGCACCCACCCCTCTCTCTCACCTCCCTAGACACGCCACTCACGCGCCTCCTCCGCTCGTGGCCCCGCCTCCCTGGCCCACCCCGTTCAATCCCCTCCCCCTCGCGTCTTCTCTCTCTCTTCCACCCCAACCACCGCTTCCCTCACTCGTCACATGCGGCCTCGAGTCCCGCCGTCGCGTCCCCTCATCGGTGGCCCCCTCCCCGCCCTCTGCACCGTCCTCCCGAGCCGCCGCGCTTGCCCCACCTTCTTCTTCCTCCCTCCTCTGGCCCTCCTCGCCGTCGTTCCTCCGGCGACGCCCCCCCTCCTCGCCTCCCCTCGCGCGCTCCCCTCGCGTCCGCTGCCGGCGCCTCCTAAGCGCCCGCCACTGTCCTCCTCACCACCACCGCACCCTCGCCGCGGCGTCCCTTACCGCCTGCCGCCGACGCTCGCGAACATCCTCCGGCCGGCCTCGCCCGCCTCGCCTTGACCGCCGCCCGGCAAGCCGCGCCGTCCCCGACCCGAGCTCCACCGCGCCTGCCGCGTCCCATCCCCTCATGGGCCGCTGGGGCCGGACACCCTCCTCCGCGACCCCCTCCTCCCGCGTCCTCCCTCGAGCTCCCCGCCGCCGCGGTCAAGCGCGCCTGCCGCCTCTGCGTGCAGCCGTGACGCGGCCCTCCCTCTCCCCGCGAGTCGGTCATCACCGGCGAGGCCGTTTCCTCCTCGAGCAGAGCCTACGCGAGCCCCGGACCCCGTCGAGCTCGTCGCCCCTGCAAGGTCGCCAGCGCCATGGCCACCTCCTGCTCGCTGACGTCGGCCTCTTGGTCGCGCGTGTGCCATGCCGGGTCCATGCTCTGTCTTGGTGAGAGGTTGGTGAAGTGGACGTGGATACGACGGATGATGAACATGCGGCATCAACGATCTCTGATCGGATACTAAAAAGATACGAGTTAATGGTGTGTCCTTCCGCGGCATCGACAAGATCTTCCGGTGCCAGCGCGGACAAAGCAGTACCCTAGGCCTCCAACATGGTGCGACCTGTACTTCTACCGGAGCATAAGCCCGCGGAACCCTGATGTCGTCAACACGGAACCCCGAGTTCGCCATCACGGACATGTGGCGCCACACCCCAAGATCTGCCTCACGGGACCGAACCCCTCGGAGCACCGAGGATGCCTTCTTGGGACGCCAAGACACCCCCAAACCCGAAGACCGATCCCGTCGAACCCTGAACCCTGAGACCCGACCCCGAACCCCTCGGACCCCAAGATCTCCCGAACCCAGATGTGTGACCCCTTTTCCTGAGACCCTTATTTTGTTAATAACATACAACTCGTTGCATATTAAATTGTTCATGCATGCATACTTGTCTATGGTTTGGGGGCGTTATGCCGATTCACCTTATAATTAAATATGGGGCCCATATGCGGGCAAATCTAGCCTTATATTGGCCTCATTTAAATTTGTGTAGCGAACCGGTAACTATCTTGCCTTGTTATTACAACATTTAATTTGCGGGGAAGATAAATAAAATGAACCATCCATTTAGTTGTCGGGACCCCGGTTCCGCTTAATCTTGCCTAATTGCACCGCACCTTTGCCATGCCATGCATCATACATGCATCATGCCCGATCTTTTGCCGTAGTATTAAATATTGCATCCGGTGTTTATTCTAGTGTTTTGCTTCTTCGCGGATAAGGCCGTTGAGTTGATGCGAGTGTCGACCCGATCTGCGGTTGAACCTTCGGCAATGTTTTCAGGCGAGCATCTCCCCCTTTCTACCTATCTTACTTTTATAGTATTTATTCCCTCCTGTTGATCTATTGCTATCTGTGTTGCGATGCTCTAGTTCCGTACCCGTGATATCCCGTGCAGCCCTATATTGCCTTGGACACCTCCTATTACATTGTTTGGTAGATAGTTGGACTTGCGCCGTAGTCGCTTGCTCAGTCTGTTGCGTGTCGTCAAGTACCTCGATTCTTGGAAGAGGCGCCATATGCTTTATGTTGGAGATGATCATGGCTTTAATTATCGTTTATTTTAATTATTGTTTAATAACTAAAATTGAAGTAGGTAAATCTTGCAGGCACGGTGGGTGATAGATAATATTTGGTTTCGACCGCTCACGGTGTCCGTAGGACCCGAGTTCTTGACACTGTTAGAGATCGGTAGCGCTAACCACATGTGGGATGTATGGGCACCCCATCGATTTAGTACCTGATTTCAAAGTACTGTACTGGGGGCCACAAAATAGTTTGAGGTTTTATTTACTATCCTGTACCTATGCCATACTTTACTGCTTTGTTTACGATTGTGCGAGGAGCACACTGTACTGTTTAGGATCGGGACACGTTTTCGTGGTGTCGACAAGCCCAGTTTTGGGTCCCCAGTCGTTCACAGCCGTCCACCCAAACCCTGAGTCCGTCTCGGAGACCGGCCGACTTCGTTGCGGGTAGACTTAGTGGGGTGGCCCCCCGTGCTTGCTTTGGGTCTAGGAAACGTCATGACTTAGGCCCCGCCGACATACCGATGGGTGTATGTTAATTGATCTGGCAAAAGGGTCGAAGTGCGTGTGGATACTTTGGTGCACCCTGCGGTTTAATCTTTTAGAAGCCGTGTCGCGGTTATGGGCGACTTGGAGCACGATGTGATCATAGACAACTATAACTAAAGTTCTTGTTATAATTTGACTTGTATCCGATATGACTAGTAATCAGCTTCACTACAACGGAATGGCTAAATAAAAGTACCAACAACTGCTAGGTTTTGGGGTTATCTCATGCTAATTGTATCTGACTAGTAAGTGTTGCAACTATCACAGAATGGTTAACTAAAAGTGCCCACTGCTTATTCTATCAGGATGACTATCTTTACCTGACTAGTAATTACTGCAACAATAACTGAATAAATAAAACTGCCAACTGTGTGAGTTCCTCGGTTGACTTCCTCGTTTGGTCTCGGGGGGGGAAAACCAGGATGGGTATGTTTGGTGGTAGAATCAGGTTGGATCCGAATAGGTCTTTCTTACCCCTCTCTGATAGCCACCAGTGATATCGAGTCTCTATAGGTTGTTCTAGTGTATGCTGCGCTGCCGCTTCAGTCCACCATACCTATGTAGGCGAGGACCGCCGAATTCTAGCCTCATTGTGTCTTGGCCTCGATCTTGGCCGCTCTCTCTTTTCCTTTGCCCTTTGTCGGCACCTTTTGTTTAAGCAGGTTTGAGATCGGCGTCGTTAGCGGGTTTAGCCTTCGGCTTGGCACAGGCAGGTTATGGACGCCATTGGTTATTCTTCAGGGCTCTTAGCCCCATTTGCATCTTGTCCGTAGTCGGACGCCCTATCATTTTCAAGGTGATTTGGATCTTTGTATATTATATCTGTATTCTTGACTCATGGAGTCGCTGTTGTATATATATCTGTTCTATGGGTCCCATCGAGGACTATTGTGTAATGTTATTACTTCGTTTTCCACCCGCACGAAAGTGCCTGGTGGGCACCTTTGAATCGTTTCTATGTGGGTTGGGCGGGTTTCGCTAAAACTTGCATAGGGCCGATTCTGAGGGTGTTACACCTACTCCCTCTCTGTTTATTTCGCTGACAAGCGGGTCCTCTCCACGTCACTCCTTCTTCCGCAAAACGCGCCCGCAGACCACGTCGCCGCTGCCGTTGATGCCGGTAATGGCGCGGCGTAATTAGCCTTGATGCCGCGAGCGTTTCCTGTCGCGCTTCAGCCTATTTAAACCCCACCCCGCCGCGGTCATTTCTCCCCACGCTACACTCTCTTCTCGCCACCAGGCTGCCCCTATTTCGCGTTGCACTGCCGCAGCTCCGACGATCTCCGGCGAGATATTCCGGTAAGACCTCGTCACCCCTTGCTGCCTAAACTTGCCAGTACAATCTCCGTGACCATGCGCATCTCATGACCCCTCTGGTGCATGCTAGGAACATCCAGAGCCTCGGCAACATCGGCGACCACTCGAGACAGACGACCCCATCAACTACGGTGACCAATTGCGGTAAGCTCCGAGCGCCCCTTGCCCCTTCTTGCATACGAGGTTGCTCGCCACCGTCTTGCGCTTCTTCTAAACCATCTGGTTCGTGCTAGGGCGATGCGAAACCTCGGCAACAACTTCGACAGCAACCACCCGACGCCGTGCGCAACTCCGACGAGCTCCAGCAGCCCCTGCCGTGCGCCCCTTGCTAAGCCACATCCACGTTGAGCTTCGTCACGTCCTTGTGGTTACGTAGCGCCCCTCTCCTCCCGGCGACCTAGAAACGCCCGGCACCGCCAGCGGCGCTCGCCGCTCGCCGTCGTCGTGCGCCGCCAGATCTTGGTCGTTTGATCAAGAGCCGTTGGATCTAGATCCAACGCGCGTAATAGAATCACTTAAGCGAAGCGTTACGTTAGATCTGAGCCGCGCGATTAAGTTAGATCTAGCGGCTCAGAAGCGTGATCCGACGCGAAACGGTACGCGCCAATCAGAGCGCGACGCGTGGCTAGGGTTTAGTTTAAAAACATAATTTGAATCAGATTTATATCCAAATTTGATTTGCTTGTAACTTCTGATTCTCACGTTAGATTTTAGCAAATTTTATACCGTTGGAAGCAGGGAGACAAGCCCTTTCTGTTTATGCAATGTGTTTAGTGTTTAGCTTCTGTTAAAATGATTTTTATGGCAGAAACTTGTTTAGGACTATTTTAAGTATATGAATTGTTTAGGAAATTTTTTAGTGTCAAATAAACTTGGTTTAGCAAGTTTTTGACTTGTTTATGATTCAGTATTATGCACTTGCTTGGTTGAGTTTCAAAAACCATCACTTAGCATCTTGCATGCATGCATATATTTTTGCATGTATATGACTTGTATGTGATTGTGGTTATATTCTTTGTGTAGACTTTGGTGCTAGTGATTGTGATTGTGATTGTGAAGAGTGCTACTCTCCCAACTACCAAGGAAAGTGGTACTTCATGAATATTTCCATCCCTATATATTTTTGTACAAGCATTAGAAATATTTTTGCTAAGTCTTGCATGTTACTATTTTTGCCAAATGCCATGATGGGAAATCCTAAGTAGTTGTAGAATTGCTAGGAAATTTTCTAAGTTAAGTACTATCTATGCCATGCTTAGCCTAGCTAATAGCAAACAAGGGTTGGTAAAATATACATGCTATGGTGAAAATATTTCTAAGTCTTTGGACTTATGTTTTTCTTAATAAAACAACTAAGTCAATGAATCACCTGGGTGGAAAGGGACTTGATTGGTGGTTTTTGGTTGAGTGGTTACACAAGGCCCATGGCTATGGTTTACCTTGTGTATCTCACTTGTGGAAAGCCACCCAGGAACAAAGGGATTTTAGAGGCCAAGTGTTGAGAAGCTTATAGTGCAACCACTTGGCAATATGTGCTCTGCCTGGATCACATAGATTGCTAGAACTTAGCCATTTGGACAGTTGGTGGTAGTGGGATTGATAGGTTGGAACACGTCCATTTGGTCTAAGGAAAGGCTTCTGAAAGGTCCTGTCTTGGGAAACCAAGTCTGGTGGGGAAAGTGCACAACCTCTGCAGATGGAAAAATCTAAGTACTTAGCCAAGTCCATGGCAATGGACAACTTGAGCATCAAGACATGGAAGCTATCAAGAATCTCATCACTCCAACTTCTAAGTAAAAACTTGTGGGTGAACAAGGGAGAAGGACCTCAATGTCTATTGGTGGTTCCTTGGGAAAAGTTTTGACAAAGAAAAACTTAGTGATTTCAACTAATAGGAAAAACCTATTTTGAGCAAAGCAAGCCAAGCTACACTTAGCCAAAATGCATATAGTAATGTAGTCCACTTAAAATTTACTAAGGTATCACTTGCCAATACTATTCCAAAGTATTGACCCACTGTGGCTGTAACTTGTGATGTTGCAGGTTACTCTGATGAGGATTAGGTGTCATGAGTCTACACTCAACATGTTTGCCTGTGGCACATGAAGATGAAGACTTATATTTATTTACCTATTCAAACTCTTGTATTAGGCCTGTGGCCTTGAGTTGTAAAGACTATGTTTAACTCTGGAGTGGATGTAATAAATGACCTTTGTATCTGTGTACTTCATCTTAAACTGTGGATGCTAGCATTGATCCAAGGACTAGCATTGCAATCACATGGATCCTTTTCCTTTACAAAGGAGGGATCTTACAGATGGTATCGAACCTTTGTGTTGCTGTAGGATTATGACCCTAGGATTGGAAACCGCTAAGGAAAAAATTTCAACTACTTCTACACTTGTCTATTCTTCTCGTAGAACTTTTCTAATCTTCTCTCTCATCTCTATTTGTAGATGAACTCCATCAACGAAGCCGTAAGGAAAGGACCACTCATGACAATGACTTTGGAGTGTGAGACAGAATTCCCCAAGGCTCTCAAGGACCTCATGGTTGCATTAGAGATACAAGGTGCAGCTGTGTACAAGGGTTTTCCAGTGATGGATGAAGGAGTGGAATACTGGTGGGTGGAACTTCACTTGTATAAGAACAAGGAAGACAACCATCAGGAAAAAGGATTCTGCATGTTTACCAATTCAGTGGTGCACCCTACATTCTTTTAATCAACAAGGGATGCAGCTTGGAAGACCATCAAAGAACTTGGTGACAGAGTCAAGTGCAGAATGCTCAACCTCCAAAATGATCTAAGGAAAGAGAAGGAACATACCCAAGAGTTGGAAGCTACCAACCAAACCTTAAGAGGAGACATTATAGACTTAGTGATGGAATCATGTGAGCAAGATAGGCTTATTGCTTCTAGAAACATTGTGTTAACCAACAGATCCAATGAGATAGGATTGTAAACGTACTTCGTTAGTTGGACCACCACCTATCACCCTATTTTCCAAAATGTTGCTTTAAATAAGTTTGAACCTTGGTGTTGTAAGGGTTTCATGTATGCATGACTTGTGTGTTTTGCTTTCCAAGGATATGTATGTGATGTTTTGACTTTTGTTTTATCTTGAATTGTGTTGTTCTAACTTTTCTATCTTATAAATAGATGCCTATTACCATCAGCACCGTTGAGGAGTTCCAGGTTACCCGCTTTGGTCCTCGTATCGTTGAGCTTACCACTTTGCTCAATCTCCCTCTTCCCACCATCATGGTGCATCCTCTTACCAAGTTCGAGAGGAAGGACCTCTGGGGCTTCAAGGTGAACCAGCCCGGACGCCAGACAGAGCCTACTACGGAGGCCATCGTCTTCAAGCTTATGCACGATGACAGGGAGAGAGGCATGGAGGTAGTTATGCAGGATCTGATAGGACGTCTGCTAGGACGACACTCCCGACAGGTTAGAGGCACCCACTTCCACGTCTTCGGGAGACGTGATGAGGACGGAGAGTCCATCGACTTCGAGGACGATTCGAGGGACGCAACAGAGCCGATACGCCTGTACCTCTAGGACTTAGAGTCTCTCATTAGGCACGTGGACACGGACAGGACCAACGTCATGCTCAGCAATGACGAGCTCCAGGTGCAGCTTCACGAGAAGGATAAGCTCTTCGCGCAGCAGGACGAGATAGTCAAGGAAATGGAGGCGAAGTTCGAGACCCAGGATGGGAAGTTCAAGAGTCAGGAGAAGCGTGTCCAGGATAGGAACAAGAAGATCCGGGATATGACTGAAGAACTGCAGTCCAAGGACTTCGAGCTAGAGCAGCAGCAGACGGTGATAGAGAGGCTTGATTCCCAGAAGAGGGCTCTCAAGGCCAAGATAGAGTCCTTGACCACTACCATCGAGGAGAACAAGGTCGCGATGGAGAACGCAGGTCTTACCTTTGTCGAGGAGGAGATTGATGCCGATGAATAGACTTGACTACTCGTTTATCTTTTATTATCATACTTGTTATTTGAGAACTTGTTATCGGACCATCCGACATGTGGATGGCTTGCTACTTGTGTGTTTTACTTTGTGAACTTGTTATTTTGTTGTTGAACTTTTATCTTTGTGTTGCATGTTATGTGTTTGCTTATGTGATGTATTGTGCATGAAAGCATCTATGGGTATCTCATTCTTATCTCTATTTGAACAAACCACAGATGCCTCCCTGTCGTGCAAACCCCAACCCCAACAACAACAACAACATCACTCCAGAAATGCAACAAATGATGACTGCTCAAACACAGCTGATGCAGATGATGACAACATTCATCCAGAACCAAAACAATAACAACAACAACAACAACAATAACAACAACAACCCTCCGGGCTTTGATATGCTCACCAGGTTCTTGAGATTGAGGCCAGCTAAGTTCTCAGGGACGATTGATCCCATGGTGGCCAATGATTGGCTACGTTCTGTGAACAAGGACTTAGTAACTGTGGGCTGTACGGATGCTGAAAAAGTCAGATTTGCAGCACATCTGCTGGAAGGTCCAGCCGCCTCTTGGTGGTACAACTTCCAGATCACCACTCCTATAGATGAAGTGACATGGGCTATCTTTGAGGATGGCTTTCGCACTGCTCATATTTCATCAGGAGTGATGAGTCTGAAAAAGAAAGAGTTCCACAATCCGAAGCAGCGCCACCGCAGCGTGGCTGAATACATTGAGGAGTTCAACAATCTGGCGCGTTATGCACCGGATGAAGTTGACACCGATGCCAAGAGAAAAGAAAAATTTCTGGAAGGCTTGAATGATGAGCTGAATCTGCAATTGGCTGTGGCATATGTTCCCACTTATCAGTCGCTTTGTGACAAAGCTGCAATATTGGAGAACAAAATGAAGCAAGTCGAGAGTAGAAAGAGAAAGCACTCCGACAAGCACAGCTCGGGATCGTCTCACAAACGATCTCATTATGAGGACAACGGAAGCTCAGGATCCCACAAGCATGGGAAATTCAACAAGCACCACAACCACAACCGTCATGACAACAAGCATCACCATAGTCATGACAATGACAAGTACAAGAACCACAAGAGTGGACATAAGAGCCACCACAGTGGTATTGGAAGTGGAAGTGGAAGTCAGCCTGTTAAGAGAGACATCAGTCAGGTTGAATGCTTCAAATGCAAGAAGATGGGGCATTATGCTAATGAGTGCCCTGAAAAGAAAGTTGAAGGACCTATCAAGCCCAATCCTTTCCAGAAGGGACATGTAAACCACATCAATGTGGAGGAGGTCTATGAGGAGCCTGATGCTGTTGCTGGTAAGTTCAGACTCAATTCCATTCCAGCATTTGTACTCTTTGATACTGGTGCATCTCATTCATTCATATCAAGAGAATTTGTTGAAAGAAATGAACTACTAGTAGAAACTATTGGGTGTCCTATAAAAGTAAGTTCTCCTGGTGGAGAAATGATAGTGAATTTGGGATGTCATGATCTAGTCATAGAATTTGGGATGTATAAGTTTCCCGTTAACTTTATAATTCTAAACTCCCAAGGATTGGATGTCATTTTGGGAATGGACTGGATGAACAAGTATAAAGGAGTGATAGATTGTGCCAGCCATACTGTCTCACTCACAACTCCAGAAAATAAAAGGATCAGATTCAAGACCAGTTTTGAAGCAAAAAGGAGTATGCTTAATTCTCTTAAGGGGGTTAGCATGGACGGTGTGCCAATTGTGAGTGAATATCCGGATGTGTTTCCGGAAGAATTCCCGCGAATTCCACCAGATAGAGATGTGGCGTTTCTGATAGATTTGGTACCAGGGTCTGGACCAATAGCAAAGAGACCTTATAAAATGTCAGTTGATGAACTGAAAGAACTCAAGAAGCAACTTGGAGAACAGTTGCAGAAAGGATTTATTCAACCAAGTTCTTCATCTTGGGGAGCCCCAGTCTTGTTTGTGGAGAAGAAAGATAGAAGTCAAAGGTTATGCATAGATTACCGTTCACTCAACGAGGTAACTATCAAGAACAAATATCCTTTGCCTAGAATCAATGACTTGTTTGATCAGCTAGAAGGAGCATGTGTGTTCTCAAAGATTGATCTCCGGTCAGGCTATTTTCAACTCAAGATAAGGGAACAAGACATACCGAAAACAGCGTTCACCACAAGGTATGGATTGTATGAGTATACTGTGATGCCTTTTGGGTTGACCAATGCTCCAGCATACTTCATGAATATGATGAACAAGGTGTTCATGTAATTTCTTGACAAGTTTGTTGTCGTTTTCATCGATGACATCTTAGTCTACTCCAAGAGCAAAGAAGAGCATGAAGGACATTTGCGTTTGATACTTGAGAAGTTAAGGGAGCATAAACTTTAAGCCAAATTCAGCAAGTGTGAGTTCTGGTTGGAGGAAGTTGGTTTTCTTGGTCATGTTATGACGAAGGATGGTGTAGCAGTTGATCCTGATAAGGTTTCAGTCGTGACTGAATGGTAATCTCCCAAATCCGTGAAAGAAGTTCGTAGTTTCCTTGGCTTAGCAGGTTACTACAGAAGATTCATTGAAAAATTCTCTAAGGTAGCTAAGCCCATGACTGAATTGTTAAAGAAAGACAAGAAATTTGCTTGGTCTGAAGGTTGTGAACTCAGCTTTCAGGAGTTGAAGAAGAGACTTGTGACAGCACCAGTCTTGTGTCTTCCAGATTTGGAAAAAGATTTCCAAGTATATTGTGATGCATCTCATCAAGGTTTGGGTGCAGTACTTATGCAAGACGGTGAAGTTGTAGCTTATGCCTCGAGACAACTCAAAACTCATGAAGTGAACTATCATACTCATGATTTAGAGTTAGCCTCTGTCGTCCATGCGCTCAAAACATGGAGACACTATCTTTTGGGAAAGCGTTGTGAAGTGTTCACAGATCACAAAAGTTTGAAGTATATCTTCACCCAGAAGGAAATTAATATGAGATAAATAAGATAGATAGAACTTATCAAAGACTATGACTTAAGTTTGCAATACCACCCCGGTAAAGCAAATGTTGTAGCGGATGCTCTAAGTCGTAAGGTATTTGTGAATGGCCTTACCAAAGGAGAATTGGCAGATGATCTGTGCACCCAATTTAGGAAACTCAGATTGGAAATTGTGCCGGAAGGACATCTCATGTCTTTGGATGTTCAACCCACTTTATTGGACAAGATCAAAGAAGCCCAGAAGATTGATAAAGAAATCAAAGAGATCAAAGAAAAGATTGGCAAAGGAAAATCCAAAGGGTTCCAGGAAGACGAACAGGGTACTTTATGGCATGGGAAACGTATATGTGTTCCACAAGATCCGGAGCTACGGAAACTGATTTTGCAAGAAGCACATAACTCTTCCTATTCCATTCATCCGGGTAACACCAAAATGTACATGGACATGAAAGAAAGATTTTGGTGGAATAATCTCAAGAAGGACATCGTCGAACATATTGCTTTGTGTGATGTGTGTAGTAGAGTGAAAGTGGAGCATCAAAAACCAGCAGGTTTGCTTCAACCACTACCTATTCCTGATTGGAAGTGGGACAAAAATTGGTATGGATTTCATTACCGGATTACCAAGGACCAGGTCAGGATATGATTCCATATGGGTAGTATTGGATCGCCTAACTAAAGTGGCTCATTTCATACCCGTGAAGACAACCTATACAAGTGCTAAGTTAGCCAAAATCTACATGAGTAGAATTGTATGTCTGCATGGAGTGCCCAAGAGTATTGTGTCTGATGGGGGAACTCAATTCACTTCCCATTTTTGGAGACAGCTACATGAGTCATTGGGAACGAGGTTGGAATTCGATACTGCTTTTCATCCTCAAACCGATGGACAAACATAAATGACTAATCAGATTCTTGAAGACATGTTGAGGGCATGTGCCCTAGACTATGGAGCCAGTTGGGATGAAAGTCTGCCTTACGCATAATTTTCTTATAACAACAGCTATCAAGCCAGCATTGAGATGGCACCGTTTGAGTTTCTCTACGGAAGAAAGTGTACCACCCCATTGTTATGGAATGGTGTGGGAGAAAGAAGTTTATTCGGGCCAGATCTTATCAAAGAAGCCGAAGAGAAGGTCAAATTGGTTAAGGACAGGTTGAAGATAGCACAGTCCCGACAGAAAAGCTACGCAGATCCTAAGCATAGAGAAGTCACCTACGAAGTTGGTAATAGAGCCTATCTTAGAGTATCACCACTTCGTGGAGTAAAAAGATTCGGAGTCAAAGTAAAATTGGCACCAAGATATGTTGGGCCATTCAATATTCTAAGTCGCAAAGGAGAAGTTGCCTATGAAATTGAACTCCCGGAATCTTTATCAGCTGTTCATAATGTGTTTCATGTGAGTTAGCTTAAGAAATGTCACCCAGAAATGGAAGAAACTTCTTTGAAGGATACTATACCTTTGGAGGAGGTTCAATTGGAAAGTGATCTCACTTATGAAGAGAAACCTATCAAGATTCTTGAGACTGCAGAAAGAGTCACAAGGACAAAGACTATTAAGTTTTGAAAAGTGCAGTGGAATCATCATTCCGAAGAGGAAGCAACATGGGAAAGAGAAGATGATCTTCGGAAAGACCACCCTCACCTATTTGCTAGCCAATCCGAATCTCGAGGGCGAGATTCACCTTAAGGGGGTTAGATTTGTAACATCCCTAAAATCATGATTTCAAAGATTGCATATCATTCATGCATGCATATAGTTTTGAGATCAATTTCAAACTCATTACAAGAAAAACAGAAGCACATAGTGCTATCATTTTATGTGAGCAAACTTAAATCAAATGGCCATCCCCATTTGAGAGCTTGAATGTTTTAAACCAAGTTTTTTTGCTTCCCTTGTTGATTGGATTGAGTGTGGAATTTGAACCAAGTTTTACAAAATAGAAATGGCTCCAAAAAACATTTTCAAACATTTGTAAACCAAGTGCAATGTCACTGTTATTTTGTCTTTCCAAAAATGACCAAGCCAACTCAAAGTGACCACATGGTTTTATGCCAAGAATTGTGACTATTGCACATTGCAAAAGTCCAGAAAAGATTTGAATTCAAATGGGGTTGGAATTCATTTGAAAACCAGTCCAGAAAATCAAAACAGAAAAAAGAAAAGGAATAAAGAAATGGAAAAGGGCCGGCGCCAGGAATAGAGCCCAGCAACAGACTGAGCCCATTTAGCCCACCCGGGTCCCCCCTCTCTCTCTCTCGCACGCGCGGATACACCCACGCAGTCACTGACGCTCGGACCCCACTCCATCTCTGCTTATTTCGCTGACAAGCGGGCCCTCTCCACGTCACTCCTTCTTCCCCAAAACGCCCGTAGACCACGTCGCCGCTGCCGTTGATGCCGGTAATGGCACGGAGTAATTATCCTTGATGCCGCGAGCGTTTCCTGTCGCGCTTCAGCCTATTTAAACCCCACTCCACCGCAGTCATTTCCCCCCACGCTACACTCTCTTCTCGCCACCAGGCTGCCCCTATTTCGTGTTGCACTGCCACAGCTCCGACGATCTCCGGCGAGATATTCAGGTAAGACCCCATAGCCCCTTGCTGCCTAAACTTGCCAGTACGATCTCTGCGACCATGCGCATCTCATGACCCCTCTGGTGCATGCTAGGAACATCCAGAGCCTCAACAACATCGGCGACCACTCGAGACAGACGACCCCATCAACTCTGGTGACCAATTGCGGTAAGCTCCGAGCGCCCCTTGCCCCCTCTTGCATACGAGGTTGCTCGCCACCGTCTTGCGCTTCTTATAAACCATCTGGTTCGTGCTAGGGTGACACGAAACCTTGGCAACAACTTCGACAGCAACCACCCGACGCCGCGCGCAACTCCGACGAGCTCCAGCAGCCCCTGCCATGCGCCCCTTGCCAAGCCACTTCCACGTTGAGCTTCGTCACGTCCTTGCGGTTCTGGTAAGCACCCCCTCTCCTCCCCGGGCGACCTAGAACGCCCGGCACGCCATCGGCAGCGCTCACTTCGCCGTAAATCCACGCCGTCAGATCTTGGTCGTTTGATCAAGAGCCGTTGGATCTAGATCCAACGCGTAATAGAATCACTTAAGCGAAGCGTTACGTTAGGCGATTATAGATCTAGCGGCTGCGTGATCCGTGGCTAGGGTTTAGTTTAAAAACAGAATTTGAATCAGATTTATATCCAAATTTGATTTGCTTGTAACTTTTGATTCTCACGTTAGATTTTAGCAAATTTTATACCGTTGGAAGCAGGGAGACAAGCCCTTTCTGTTTATGCAATGTGTTTAGTGTTTAGCTTCTGTTAAAATGATTTTTATGGCAGAAACTTGTTTAGGACTATTTTAAGTATATGAATTGTTTAGGAAATTTTTTAGTGTCAAATAAACTTGGTTTAGCAAGTTTTTGACTTGTTTATGATTCGGTATTATGCACTTTCTTGGTTGAGTTTCAAAAATCATCACTTAGCATCTTGCATGCATGCATATATTTTTGCTTGTATGTGATTGTGGTTATATTCTTTGTGTAGACTTTGGTGCTAGTGATTGTGATTGTGAAGAGTGCTACTCTCCCAACTACCAAGGCAAGTGGTACTTCATGAATATTTCCATCCCTATATATTTTTGTACAAGCATTAGAAATATTTTTGCTAAGTCTTGCATGTTACTATTTTTGCCAAATGCCATGATGGGAAATCCTAAGTAGTTGTAGAATTGCTAGGAAATTTTCTAAGTTAAGTACTATCTATGCCATGCTTAGCCTAGCTAATAGCAAACAAGGGTTGGTAAAATATACATGCTATGGTGAAAATATTTCTAAGTATTTGGACTTATGTTTTTCTTAATAAAACAACTAAGTCAATGAATCACCTGGGTGGAAAGGGACTTGATTGGTGGTTTTTGGTTGAGTGGTTACACAAGGCCCATGGCTATGGTTTACCTTGTGTATCTCACTTGTGGAAAGCCACCCAGGAACAAAGGGATTTTAGAGGCCAAGTGTTGAGAAGCTTATAGTGCAACCACTTGGCAATATGGGCTCTGCCTGGATCACATAGATTGCTAGAACTTATCCATTTGGACAGTTGGTGGTAGTGTTATTGATAGGTTGGAACGCGTCCATTTGGTCTAAGGAAAGGCTTCTGAAAGTTCCTGTCTTGGGAAACCAAGTCTGGTGGGGAAAGTGCACAACCTCTGCAGATGGAAAAATCTAAGTACTTAGCCAAGTCCATGGCAATGGACAACTTGAGCATCAAGACATGGAAGCTATCAAGAATCTCATCACTCCAACTTCTAAGTAAAAACTTGTGGGTGAACAAGGGAGAAGGACCTCAATGTCTATTGGTGGTTCCTTGGGAAAAGTTTTGACAAAGAAAAACTTAGTGATTTCAACTAATAGGAAAAACCTATTTTGAGCAAAGCAAGCCAAGCTACACTTAGCCAAAATGCATATAGTAATGTAGTCCACTTAAAATTTACTAAGGTATCACTTGCCAATACTATTCCAAAGTATTGACCCACTGTGGCTGTAACTTGTGATGTTGCAGGTTACTCTGATGAGGATTAGGTGTCATGAGTCTACACTCAACATGTTTGCCTGTGGCACATGAAGATGAAGACTTATATTTATTTACCTATTCAAACTCTTGTATTAGGCCTATGGCCTTGAGTTGTAAAGACTATGTTTAACTCTGGAATGGATGTAATAAATGACCTTTGTATCTGTGTACTTCATCTTAAACTGTGGATGCTAGCATTGATCCAAGGACTAGCATTGCAATCACAGGGATCCTTTTCCTTTACAAAGGAGGGATCTTACACGAACCCCTACAGAGAGGAGCGTGCGGGGCTGGCGGCTAGCGACAGGTGGGGCCAGGGCGATCGATCAGGGTGGGGTGCTAGCAGCGTGTAACCTACGCGGGGTGCGTGTTACAGTACGCGGGGTGGGTCCACGCTCGAGAGGATATGTGATCGGGGTGGGCCGTGGCGGCGGCAAGGGATGTGGGCAGCAGGGGAATTTAGGGTTAGGTTTAGCTAGGGTTTCTCCAGGGGTGGATCTAGGTTTGGTTTAGATGGGCTGGGTGGTAGGTGGTCTGGTCTGGTTGGGCCTTTGGCCTGACCAGCTAGACTGCCTCCCCGATCAAAAATAGTTTTATTATTTTAATTAGTTTTAAAATATCCTTTACGTAAAATACTTTAGGCAAACAAAATATCCGGACAGACCGAGGGTTTTACATTTGAAATAGAGAGGGGGTATTTTAGAAAACAAAAACAGGCTTTTAGCAAAATAGTTTTAGATAAATAGATGCATGCTGATGTCATGATGATGCACATCTAGTAGTGATTTTCTCCGGGGTGCTACAATTCGACATCACTAACAATGGATCTCGCCCTCGAGATCTGCCTCATGGTACATGAAAGAAGGCCGACGGTCTGAATCTCCTTGCTTCATGTAGATCCTCACGACACCACTAACAATAATTCTTGCTCTATCTTGAAATCAGCGACACCACCAACAGGGGTCATTGCTCACGTCCATTGAGAGAACACTCCGGATAAACAAAAGACGAAGGCAGAGGTCTCAAAAGGGTAAGGCGACCTCTAACTTCCACGAAAGGTGTAATTCCATCGATCCGTCATTCAAGGTACAAGAGTGAATGATAAGAGTAGTCAGATGGTGATCAGTCCATCGCGCACCCCAAGCATTACTCTGCACATGAATTGGAGAATTATGCAACCAACTCTCAGAATTCAGACTGAAGATCTTGTCAATCGAGATTCAGAAACAAAAGGATAAAGTAGACTCTTCATCTGATCTGATTCAGAATTTTTTTAGTGGATTTTTGGGTCCACTGAAAGGTACAACAAATGAAAGATTCATCAGATAGCATGAAGACCGGATGTCGAAGCACCATTACAAGAGGAGGAAGCGAAACCCTGAAGGTACGACGGAAACCCAACCACGAGAATTCCTGAACTCGAAGAAAATATAAGAGAGCAGATTCAAAACAAGTTAAGGTAAGAGGAGAATAGCAGAGGGATAAGGAGTAAAAACAGACATAATCAGATCTATCCAACTGATTTCGCAAAATAGTTTTGACACTATAAAATGACCGTTAGCTAGGTTATCCTATAGGCTGGACCAGTGGGGTATCGTAACTGCTGAGCTCTGATACCACTCTATAACACCCTCAGATCGGCCCTATGCAAGTATTAGCGATTCCCGCCAAACTCGCATAGAAACGATTCAAAGGCGCCCACCAGGCACTTTCATACGGGTGGAAAACGAAGTAATATCATTATAGAATAGTCCACGATGGAACCCACAGAACATATATATATATATATATATATATATATATAACAACGACTCAAAGAGTCAAGAATACATATATACAGTACAAAGATCCAAATCACCTTGAAAACGATACAACGTCCGACTACGGACAAGATGCAAATGGGGCTAAGAGCCCTGAAGAATAACCAATGGCATCCATAACCCTGCCCAGGCCAAGCCGGAAGGGTAACCCTGCTAACGATGTTGATCTCAAAACCTACTAAAACAAAAGGGGTGCCGGCAAAGGGCAAAGTAAAAAGAGAGCGGTCAGTACTGAGGCCAGTACACGGCGAGACTAGAATTCGGTGGCTCTCGCCTACATAGGTATGGTGGACTGAAGCGGCAGCACAACATGCACTAAACAACCTATAGAGACTCGATACGACTGTCGGCTATTAGAGAGGGATAAGAAAGACCTATTCGGATCCAACCTAATACTAACACCAATCATACCCTCCTGGTGTTTCCCCCTCGATACCAATCTAGGAAGTCATACCGAGGAAACTCACACAGTTGGCAATTTTATCCATTCCCTTATAGCTGAGGCAATTACTAGTCAGATATAGATAGCATGAGTCATCCTGATAACATAAGCAGTGTGCAGTTTTAGATAACCATTCCGTTGTAGTTGCAATACTTACTAGTCAAATACATATACCATGAGACATTCAAAAACCCAGCAGTTGTTGGTACTTTTATTTAGCCAATCCGTTATAGTAAAGCTGATTACTAGTCATTCCAAAGGCAAATTAATAGCACTACTTTAGTTATAGTTGTCTATGATCGAGATACTCTGATCCAAGTCGTCCATAACCGTGGACACGGCTTTCAGAAAATTTTACCCTGCAAGGGTGCACAAATAGCAACACACGCACGATCAACCTCGGAAAAAACCAAATGAAAACCCAACGAGGCATCACGGTAGAACATTCGCAAGATTCATATTTGATTTCAGGGGGCCACCCCACCAAGCTACCCGCGACGAAATTGGCCGGCTCCAAGACGGACCCAGAGGTTTGTGCCAATGGCTGTAAACGACTGGGAACCCGAAAGTGTGACTAGGCTTGTCGATACCGCGAAAACATTCCACATTTGTTCCTAAATAGTACAGACGCTCCACGCGCAATAGTAAATAAAGCAGTAAAACATGGCATACGTACCAGATAGTAATAAAGCCCCAAACTACTTTGTGGCCCCAAGGAATTAAATATGACTCAAGCTAGGGTTAAGGGGATTCATGGTCCCACATACGGATAGTGCGAATATTCAAAGAACATGTATCAAGTACTCGGGGTCCTACGAGACACAAGTGGACGGTTAAAAACCAAATAACATCTATTGCCCACCTGTGCCTCTGCATTATTTACCTACTTCAATTTTAGTTATTAAACGGTAATTAAAGTCATGATCATCTCCAACATTAAGCATACGACAATACTCCAACAACTATGGAACATCGACGGCATGATGTAGCACCTGATCAAGCAACTACGACTCGCAAGGCCGATTATCTACCAAACAATAGGTAATAGGATGTGTCCATGGCAATATAAGGGTTGTAGGTAAGTATAACGGTGTACGGAATCTATAGCATCGCAACACAGATAGCAATAGGTCAACAAGAGGATATAAAGACTATAAATGTAAAATAGGTAGAAAGAGGGATAATGCTCGCCTGAAAACATTGTTGAAGGTTCATCCGAAGATCGGGTCGACTCTCGCATCAACTCATCGGCCTAATCCGCGAAGAAGCAAAGCACTAGAAGAAACACCGGATGCACTATTTAATACTACGACAAAAGATCGAGCATGATGCATGTATGATGTATGGCATGGCAAAGATTCGATGCAATTAGGACATATTAAGCGGAACCAGGGTCCCAACAATTAAGTATATGGTTATAGTTGTTTAGATACCACGCAATTTAAATGTTGTTTTAACAAGGAAAAATATAGCACTGGTTCGCTACACAAATTTAAATGGGGCAAATATTAGACTAGATTTGCCCGCATATGGCCTCCATGTTTAATTATAAGGTGAATCGACATAATGCCCCCAAAACCACATGTTAAGAATGAAATCCTGACAATTTAATGTGCAACAAGTTTATATTACAATTTATAAAATAGGGCTCGAAAAGGGAATCACACATGGGTTTGGCGATCTTGGGGGCTCAGAGGGGGTTAGAGGATCTCCGGATCGGTCTTCGAATCTAGCTTCGGATCGGGCTTCGGTTTCCATGTGGTTGTTCTTGGTGTCCGGGATGAAGATCTTGTTGGATCCATGCCGAAGGCCTTGGCGATACGGTATGGAGACCTCTAAGCTCGATGGCATCTCCTTAGGGTTCCTTCTTCGGTCTCTTGCGATGGACTTTGTTTGACACTGGCACGACGTCCACAAGCACACAAACAAAACCTGCACGCGCACATAGGGGAGCACCAAGACCAAATGCTGGGCCAACTTCACTGCAGAGGAACAACATCATAACGAGGCCCGGCCGAGCTCGGGCGCAACCAGCGACGGCTCCACGACTGCAGACGGCAGTACATCGGCCGACGCGAGGACAAGCACATGCAGTGGCGGAGCTTGGCGAGGGCGCGCGCGGCGGTCGCTGGCAAGGGTGGCAAGGGACGACGGCATCCTGCGTCGGTGAGGACGAGGCCTGGTAATACAGCACAGGCCGACGGTGTCGGGGACCTCGCGGAACGGTGGCCAGGGAGACAGGAACTAACGACTGGGAGGCGGGCGCAGCCGCGGTTCGCTACCAGGGGCACGGCCTGCAGGAAGAGGAGACGAGGGCGGGGTACCGCGATGGCTTCGGTTGAGCGGAGCAGCGAGGCCAGTGGGCAGGGAAAGGTTGGCGATGGAGGCCGACGTGGAGGCGGCAGGGTCCACAGGGCGACGCCGGGCGGACGGCCGGACGCGGGCGAGGACGCGAGGGAGGCAGAGTTCGCCGGGGAAGGGCGACAGTGGGCACGGGGTTGATGGGGGTCGCAGGCTGCGGCGAGACGGGCCGGTGACGCGCTGTCGAGCGTGGTACGGCGGCGTCGCACAGATTTAGCGGAGGGAGAAGCTGGCGGCGAAGGTTGGAATCGGGGATGGGAGGGGAGAGGCGCGTACGCGAGGTGGGAGAGGAGAGGAGCGTGCGGGGCTGGCGGCTAGCGACAGGTGGGGCCAGGGCGATCGATCGGGGTGGGGTGCTAGCAGCGTGTAACCTACGCGGGATGCGTGTTACAGTACGCGGGGTGGGGCCACGCTCGAGAGGAGATGGGATCGGGGTGTGTAGTGGCGGCGGCAAGGGATGTGGGCAGCAGGGGGATTTAGGGTTAGGTTTAGCTAGGGTTTGTCCAGGGGTGGATCTGGGTTTGGTTTAGATGGGATGGGTGGTAGGTGGTCTGGTCTGGTTGGGACTTTGGCCTGACCAGTTAGACTGCCTCCCCGGTCAAAAATAGTTTTATTATTCTAATTAGTTTTAAAATATCCTTTAGGTAAAATACTTTAGGAAAACAAAAGATCCGGGCGGACCGAGGGTTTTACATTTGAAATAGAGAGGGGATATTTTAGAAAACAAAAACAGGCTTTTAGCAAAATAGTTTTAGCCAAATAGATGCATGTTGATGTCATGATGATGCACAAAGTATAAACAACAACAATTTTCTAGTAGTGGTTTTCTCCGGGGAGCTACATCCTCCTACCGACACAATATGTCCGAGGAATCCTACTTCCTCTAACCAGAACTCACATTTGCTAAACTTGGCATACAACTGATGCTCCCTAAGGGTTTCAAGTATGGTCCTTAGGTGTATCTCATGTTCTTGTTCTAATTTGGAATAGATCAGAATGTCATCGATGAAAACAACGCTAAAATAAGCGGGGGCATTGGTTAATCCAAAAGACATGACCGTGTACTCATACAGTCCATATCTGGTGGTAAAGGCAGTCTTTGGAATATCCTCTGCGTGAATCTTGAGTTGATGATAACCAGTTCTAAGATCAATCTTAGAAAACACTTTGGCACCGGTCAACTGGTCTAACAGGTCTCCTATCTTTGGAAGTGGGTACTTGTTCTTAATGGTGACATCATTTAGCTTCCGATAATCCATGCACAAACGGTTACCTCCATCTTTCTTATCCACAAACAAGACAGATGATCTCCATGGCGACGCACTTGGTTGAATAAATCCTATCTCCAGCATAGCATCCAGTTTCTTCTTTAGCTCCCCCAATTCAGATGGGTTCATACTATAAGGTCTCTGAGCTATGGGTCTAGTTCCAAGGATTAGTTCAATGATAAACTCGATATCCCGATCTGGGGGCATATCGAGCAATACATCTGGGAATACGTCGGGGTATTCGTAGACTACTCTGACTTTGTCAATGGTTGGTTGGGTTAAACTCTTGTTGCACTTGAATTGACGAGGCAAAGTTTTAGATACATGCTCTACTCCAGTGGTGCTAGTCATAGTTATGGCTTTCTTGGCACAGTCGATTAATCCTTTATGTTTCAACATCCAATCCATTCCTAGTACTACTTCCAAACCTTTGGTTCCAAGTACTATTAGATTATCATAAAAATCTATGCCATGGATTCTGATAGGTACGGCCTTGCAAATTTGTCTAGCTTTGGTGGTTGAACCAGGTATTTGAACTATCATAACATGCTTCAATTTTGTTGGTTGAACCTTACTAGTGCATGCAAATTTTTCTGTAACAAATGAGTGAGATGCTACATGGTGCTTGACGGGGAGGAATAGGTTGAAGTTGTCATGTAGGTCCCCGGCAATGGCGCCAGAAAAGTTTGATGCAACGCTGAGTTGATGTAGGAGCGCTTCATTGGGAACCCCAAGAGCAAGGTGTGAAGCAGCACAACAATAAGTTTTCCCTCAGTAAGAAACCGAGGTTATCGAACCAGTAGGAGGAAGGAAACGTCACACATGTGTTGCAAGCAACGCGGAGACCTGCACAACACAAACTCAAGACTTTGCCCCAACGAACAGTGAGGTTGTCAAGCTCACCGGTTTGCTGTAACAAAGGATTAAACGTATGGTGTGGAAGGTAATGGTTTGCAGCAAGTAAACAAGTAACAGTGGAAGATGTATCAATCATAAAGATTGGACGGGGGTCCATAGTTCACTAGAGGTGCTCTCCTTAGATAAACAACATGGCATGAAGGGTAAACAAATTACAACAGGGCAATTGACAGGAACTGAGCAAGGCATAACAATAAAATTACTAGTCAAAAATATCCTATGAGATTTGATTGGGCAATACAACAAGGTACATAGACCGCCATCCAACTGCATCTATGACTAGAAGTCCACCTTCAGGTTATCATCCGAACCCCCTACAGTATTAAGTTGCAAGCAACACACAACTGCTTTAAGCAAAGTGTGTAAGGTAAATATCCACATGTTCATGAACAAGAGACCATTGTTTTCTCCCTAGTAGTAATAACACATCAACAACCGAAGAGATTTCTGTCACTTCCCTTGGAAACTAGAGGCATGAACCCACTATCGAGCATAAATACCCCCTCTTGGAGTCACTAGCAACTACTTGGCCAAGATAGCTACTAGCAACGGAGAGCATGAAAGATCACAAGTAACACAGACATGATAGAATCATAAAGACAAAACCATTAATCAAACCAACATAATAATCTCAATATCCATCGGATCCCCGCAAACACAACATGCATGATTACAAATAGATTAGATCTTGATCATGAACAGAGATCACAAGATCTATACATGAAAGCACAAGGAGGAGATGAAGGGTTTGCAACATAGAAAACAATTTTTTTCCTACGATGGGAACAACTATGTACCAAGATCTATCTAGTAGATACAAGAAACGGGTGGATATACATCCATAGAATACATACCCTCGAAGACCGTATAGCGTTAACGAGGTTGTACTTGTGGATGATGTAGTCGAACACTTTCTGATCTCAAGATCGAGATTGAAGTCCATCTGGTCCAGCCGGTCCAGCACCATCACGTCCAGCACCGCAAAGCAGTGGTGCATCCGTGATCGCACACACGTCCGGGTACGTTGACAACCTCCGCGCCCTCGCTCCAGCGAAGAAGCAGAAGAAAAAAATCCTTCCAGAAAAAGCCACCGGGAACATGTATCTCGCTGATCCGACATCATGGGGAGATTCTAAAAGGGGGAGAGAGATCCATTGCGAGGAGGTGTCCTTTGAGACGATGTCTGGGGGGCTTTTATAGGAGAGAGGGGGCACCCAAGGGGCATGGCGCACAGCCATGGGGCTGCCCCCACCTCTTCCTCATTCATGTGGGTGGACACTCCACTCACTCAAATGGCTTTCAATTTCCTCCACTCAAAAACCCACTCAAATTTCCACCAAATTTAATGCAAACTCTCATAAAATAAAACTCCTTTTATTTATTCAGAATTTTTTCAGTTACTTTAATGACAAACATTCACATATAACCCCTTGCTAGTATTTCATTTCACATGCAGAAACACTTTCTGCAATTTCGTCCGAAAACCTGTTTCGGTATCTAGTGAAATAAATTCCTGCGCTTATTATTCTTTTCGACATGAAACTTTTGCTCCAATTGGATGTCAGTGTCCCTTAAGTGTGTCACCCTACGGTTCGCGAATAATGTGGACATGATCGAGACCCCTCTCCGATCAATAATCAACAGTGGGTCCTGGAGATCCGTATTGACTCCCACATATTCAACGATGACTTCTGTGATCGTGTGAACCTTATACGCATGTAACTCAATCCCTTTGTCTCGCGATATATTAAATGTCCGAGATTCGATCATTAGTATCTCCATACCTAGTTTGATCTCGTTACCGACATGTACTCTTTTCTTGTTCCCGTGATATAATATTCTAGTGATCAAATAACTTGCTTGCAAGCTAACTAATGTGATATCACCGAGAGGGCCCAGAGTATATCTATCCGTCACCGGGATGAACAAATTCCACTCTTGATCCATGAGCCTCAACATAACACCTTCGTAGCACTAAACCCATCTTTATAGTCACCCTGTTACGGTGTGACGTTTGATGTTATCAAGATACCCTTCCGGTGTTAGTGATTGACATGATCTCATGGTCTAAGGACTAAGATTACTTCGTATGATGTTATAGCAATATAAACACATTGACCTTGATCGTAATGCTATACTTCGGATGAATGTTCATCACATCATTAAACTAATGTTGTGACCTTGTTATTAACAACATCCAATGTCCATGATCAGGAAACCTTTGATCATCTTGTTAATCAACGAGCTAGTTTATAAGAGAGGTATAACTATGAACTTCCTTTTTGTTTATTAAACGCACATGTATTAGCGTTTCCGTATTAATAAAATTATAGCATGCAAAATAAACATTTATCATAAATAAGGAATACGATAATAACCACTTTATTATTGCCTCTCGGGCATATTCTCTTCAGTCTCCCACTTGCACTAGAGACATTAATCTAGTTTGAAAACTTTGCGTATTGAACACCTATGGCTTTCTGGTGTTCCATATATGCAACTGCAAGTGGTTAACATAATCTAAAGATCTGATACTTTTAGGTCCGTGTATTTGCATGTCTTTGCGTCTTCACGCATCACTCATTCTCCAATGAGATGGCATTGTATAAATTTGGTCTTTCGGTGAGACCTTTAGTTCCTTGGGGTTAAATCATGTCGATACTATTGTCGTACAATATATCTTTAGTGTTAGCCCGTTGCGAACCACACCTTAGTTTGATAACAAACTACTTGACACAAATGCCCTCCTTTGATGCTACTATAGCAGTCATATACTTAGCCTTTTATTGTAGTATCCGTCACAATGTCTTAACTTTGGAATTCATCCAAATCCATCATGGAATCTCCTTTCCATTACATTGTGCCACCCATAGTTTAAATTGAGATAAATTTAATTTGTATCTTGTGACAAAACTAGTATCAATGCAATGCTTTACAATGAACTATTTGTAATTGTTTGTCACCTCTACACAAATATATTTTTATCTCTTCTAAAAGATCATAAGAATATCCTCACTATAGTCCAATGATCAATTTATGATTCATTCTGGTATATGCTCATAACACTTAGAGCATAGGACATATATGGATGTGTACATATCATGGTATGATTGATCAAAACATTCTTGTGATTTCACTCATCAAGTGTCAAAGCACTTGAATCTTGTTTCACTTATCAAGTGTTGATACAATTGAATCTTGATTCAATTCTTTTCCATGCGACAAGAACCATTTATTGTCGTTTCTATATTGAACTCCTTCAATATCTCATATATGTATATTTGGCACAACCATATTAGCGTCACAGTCTATCCACTATAGACATTCATGCTAAATATTCGGGGTTTGCCTAAGTCTTTCATCGAAATGAAATTCTTAACCTTTTGTCAATAAAAAATACATCATTTCTAATCAACAAGATGTCCTCCACATAATGTATTAGAAATATGTCTCAGCGCTGCCACTTAATTTCTTGCAAATGCAAGCATCTTCATCATCTCCTGATGAAAACTCCCTTTTCATCACGGTGAAGATTCCAACTCCGCGATGCTTACTTCAACCATTAAAGTTTGCATGCCCTTTTAGCATCCTTTGAATTTAATAAAACCCTTTGGACCATGTCTTGTACACGTCCTAGGTAACCATTCTATTAGAAGAATTTTGTTTTGTTTATTCATCTACCATATACCAAATTATATGTAGTGGTTGCTACATTAATCCGTCCAGACTAAATATCGCTATGAAAGATCAAATCTTGTCATAGTCAACTCCTTGAACATAGTCGTAAAATAGTTTACGACATGTCGACTATTTCATAGATGTGAAACATCCATGTCTATTTCTTTATAGATCCAAATACGACCGATAGGTTTTTACACCTTTCCGGAGGGTCTTCCAAGTTCAAAACTTGATTTCTCGTGTATGGAACTATCACGGATTTTATGGCTTCAAGCCATTTGACGGAGTTAGGGCCCATCATCGCTTCTTTGTATGTAGTCAGTTCATCATTGTCAAAGAATAATGATTTACTCTCAAATCTCAACATTTGATTGTTTATCCGACCTACTTGGTTCAATAAGAACTTAGATCTTTGTGACTGTAACCTTTGAGGCACGTGAGCCATGAGCATTCTGGCTGCCTCCGGAACATTTTCTGGTGCTATGCAACTCAACACATTTAGCTAAGGTTCATTAACCTTACCAAAAATTTATTCTCCTCCTACTTAATATTTTGTGAAAAACTTCTTTTTGAAGAAATTTCACATTTCAAGCGACAAAACCTTTTGTCCTCGGTGTTATGGAGGAATAACCAATTTTTATTCAAAATAACCTACAAAGACATGCTCATCCGACTTCGGTTGTAAACATCTTTCTTATGCTTAGCATACCAAAATTTAAGAAATGACAATTTGGGTTTTACCCCAAACCATAACTCATATGGTGACATTTCAACGGATCAAGATGGAGCTCTTTTCGGTGTAAAAGCGGTAGTCTCTAAATCTTTAATCTTTTAAAACATAATGGCAGTTTTATAAATAACACCTTTGATCCAACCATGTCAAACAAAGGCGAGCATCCATATGGTCATCATATCAAAGCATATGACTCATGCTTAACCTTTAGGTCCATGTTCCGAGGCCATTTCTGTACATGCTAGGCTCGCCAAGTAAGAACCTTAGTATTCACGTGTGTAACTGTCTTACACCCGAGATATGCTCGTGGATTCAAGTACATCCGATCATCATGTGATGTCTTGAAGCGACGAAACATTGTCGGTGCATAATTAAGGAAGAACACATTTTTATCTTGATATCTAAATGAGGGATCATCTTATTATGCTAATAAAACGCCAAACAAGCAATATAAGATGCAACAAACATCTCAAGTTAAAATGTGAAATGATATGGTTCTTGCACTTGATCTCCATCATGTGCATCATGGTATGATCACTATCATACCTCTATGTGTAAGGCCAAGGTCTATGGAACTTACACGTTATGTGTGTTGTAAGAGTATCGACTTATACTTCTACTTATAACATCACCATATCATGACACTAGCCCAGCAACAATCTAAACTAGACGCCTCTAATTTATCCATTGCAAGTTTTACGTGGCTTAGGGCTTTCGAAAATAGAACCGTTCTTACCTATGAACATGAACCACAATGAGGATAACCAAATTGTTGACAACTCATGGCAAATTAGATATTGACTATAGTAGGAGAGAAAGACACCCGCTAGCCACTTATGCAAAACTAGTTGCATGTCAAGCGTGGAACAGGTCTCATGTGCGAGGACATGCAAAGTTTGTCCGGGCTGCTTCATCCCACTATGCCACCAATATCCAAAGTACAACTAAGAAGCAATAAAATGATCATCATCGCCCACATACTCATATGTGTACTACCCGTGCAAAGCATCTACGCAAAGATCCGACTCTGATACCACTGAAAGGTTTGCAGCATAGAAAACAAAAAAAATTCCTACGATGGGAACAACTATGTACCAAGATCTATCTAGTAGATAAAAGCAATGGGTGGATATACATCCATAGAATACATACACTCGAAGACCGTATAGTGTTAACGAGGTTGTACTTGTGGATGATGTAGTCGAACGCTTGCCGATCTCAAGATCGAGATGAAGTCCATCTGGTCCAGACGGTCCATCACCATCACGTCTAGCACCGCAAAGCAGTGGTGCATCCGTGATTGCACACATGTCCGGGTACCCCGACAACCTCCGCGCCCTCTCTCCAGTGAAGCAGCGGAAGCAAAAAATCCTTCCAGAAAAAGCCACCGAGAACATGTATCTCGCTGATCCGAGACCATGGCGAAATTCTAAAAGGGGGAGAGAGATCCTTCGCGAGGAGGTGTCCTTTGAGACGATGACAGGGGGACTTTTATAGGAGATAGGGGGGGCACCCAAGGGGCATGGCGCCCAACCATGGGTCTGCCCCACCTCTTCCTCATTCATGTGGGTGGACACTCCACTCACTCAAATGGCTTTCAATTTCCTCCACTCAAAAACCCACTCAAATTTCCACCAAACTTAATGCAAACTCTCATTAAATAAAAATCCTTTTATTTATTCAGAATTTTGTGAATTACTTTAATGAAAAACATTCACATATAACCCCTTGCTAGTATTTCATTTCACATGCAGAAACACTTTCTGCAATTTCGTCCGAAAACCTGTTTCGGTATCTAGTGAAATAAATTCCTGCGCTTGTTATTCTTTTCGGCATGAAACTTTTGCTCCAATTGGATGTCAGTGTCCCTTAAGTGTGTCACCCTATGGTTCGAGAATAATGCAGACATGATCGAGACCCCTCTTCGATCAATAATCAGCAGCGGGACCTGGAGATCCGCATTGACTCCCACATATTCAACGATGACTTCTGTGATCGTGTGAACCTTATATGCATGTAACTCAATCCCTTTGTCTCGCGATATATTACATGTCCGAGATTCGATCATAGGTATCTCCATACCTAGTTTGATCTCGTTACCGACATGTACTCTTTTCTCGTTCCCGTGATATGACATTCTAGTGATCAAATCACTTGCCTGCAAGCTAACTAATGTGATATCACCGAGAGGGCCCAAAGTATATCTATCCGTCATCGGGATGGACAAATTCCACTCTTGATCCATGAGCCTCAACATAACACCTTCGTAGAACTGAACCCATCTTTATAGTCACCCTGTTATGGTGTGACGTTTGATGTTATCAAGATACTCTTCCGGTGCTAGTGATTAACATGATCTCATGGTCTAAGGAATAAGATTACTTCGTATGATGTTATAGCAATATAAACACAATGACCTTGATCGTAATGCTATACTTCGGATGAATGTTCATCACATCATTACACTAATGTCGTGACCTCATTATTAACAACATCCAATGTCCATGATCAGGAAACCTTTGATCATCTTGTTAATCAACGAGCTAGTTTATAAGAGAGGCATAACTAGGAACTTCCTTTTTGTTTATTAAACACACATGTATTAACGTTTCCGTATTAATACAATTATAGCATGCAAAATAAACATTTATCATAAATAAGGAATACGATAATAACCACTTTATTATTGCCTCTCGGGCATATTCCCTTCAGGAGATACAACCATCTAGCTACTACATGGACCCGTAGTCCAAGGTGGAACTACTCACGCATCATACCGGAGAGAAGGCCTCCGGGATGATCTCCCCTCCGGTAGGTTGCCGGGAAGAACTTCAGATCCACCCGATCTAGGGACGACGGTGGCGGCGGCTACAGAAGGTTTCATGGAATATAGATCGGGTCCTTAGGGTTTCTGCATCGGGGGCTTCTTATAGGCAAAGGGGGAGGCCGAGGCAGTGGCCAGGGGTCCCACACCCTGCCTAGGCGCGGGGCAGGGCCCACCCGCGCCTAGGGGGTATAGGCGCCCTGGCATGCCTCTCCTTCTCCCCTCTGGACTTCTTGTTTCCCACAGAAAGTTATTGACTTTGACGTTTGTCCCGTCCAATTCCGATAATATTTCTTTACTAGCTTTTTTGGAACCAAAAACAGCAGAAAACAGGCAACTGGCAGTGTAGCAACTTTTTAATAGGTTAGTACCGGAAAACATGTAAAACTCCTGCTCCTTCTCGAGTAGATAAGTGATAAAATAATTTTTGAGGTGACATACACCCTCACAATAAAGATCCAACCATTTGCAAGCATTGTAAGCTGGGATCAAAGAACTTTAAACATGTGTATGAAAGATGGAGTTCTAACAATAGGACATTGTAACTATGTCCCATTGCTCGTCCTCGAGTACATAAGTGATAAAAAGAATAATTTTTGAGGTGACATGCACCCTCACAATAAAGATCCAACCATTTGCAAGCATTGTAAGATGGGATCAAAGAACTTTAAACATGTGCATGAAAGATGGAGTTCTAACAATAGGACATAGTAACTATGCATGCAACATGAAAGGCTGCAAACAAAGATCATGAATAACATGCATTGAAAAATGTTTGTTTGTTTCACATGCCGAAAACATAGCATAGTATTCAGCTTGTCCCTCGTAGAGTAGAAAATAGATGCATAGGACACCTTCAAAGTTCACAAGGGTGACTAGAAACAAATAGCACAAGAACAAGTAATATCACAATATGCATCAATCAATAAGCTTTGGAACACTGCACATAGAATGACAACTATGCTCTCTTAATGGTGCCTAAAGGTAGAAGGTGGAGAGTCAATAGTGGTGGAAGAAAGGCCTTTTATAAAGGAAGCAGGGATTTCAAGTTTCAAAAAGAGCTTCCAAAAATTATGGTACTTGTTATCTTTCAGCCCTCATTGCCCCTATCATAAGCATCTTGAAGTGGTTAAGGTTAAAGTGAACAAAGATGGAGTATATGCTTGACGAAGTATAAGTTGGCAATCTCAAGTCCCTTGAATACGAGGACCACACCTCATGCTACTCAACTTCAGTCACCTGTAAGTTCTTTTCATTGTAAGTATTTGCATATCATTGAGAACCGCCAATGGGGTACCCCTTGCACATGGTACAGGAGCTTTCCCATAACCAAAATGACAAGGCAAGCAGACAATGAGCATCTGAGCAATCTTTTTATTTACCATATGCATAGCTTTTTATTGAGGATGCTTTATAGATAGCTCACTATGGTGTAACACCCTCAGAATCGGCCCTATGCAAGTTTTAGCGATTCCCGCCAAACCCGCATAGAAACGATTCAAAGGTGCCCACCAGGCACTTGCGTGCGGGTGGAAAACAAAGTAATAACATTACACAACAGTCCTCGATGGGACCCACAGAACAGATATATATATATACAACACGACTCCATGAGTCAAGAATACATATATACAATACAGAGATCCAAATCACCTTGAAAACGATAGAGCGTCCAGCTACGGACAAGATGCAAATGGGGCTAAGAGCCCTTAAGAATAACCAATGGCGTCCATAACCCTGCCCAGGCCAAGCCGGAAGGGTAACCCTGCTAACGACGTCGATCTCAAAACCTGCTTAAACAAAAGGGGTGCCGACAAAGGGCAAAGGAAAAAGAGAGAGCGGTCAGTACTGAGGCCAGTACACGGCGAGGCTAGAATTCGGCGGTCCTCGCCTACATAGGTATGGTGGACTGAGTGGCAGCGCAGCATGCACTAAACAACCTATAGAGACTCGATACAACTGACGGCTATCAGAGAGGGATAAGAAAGAGCTATTCGGATCCAACCTGAATCTTACACCAAACAATCCCATCCTGGTATTTCCCCCTCGAGACCAAACGAGGAAGTCCACCGAGGAACTCACACAGTTGGCAGTTTTATTTATTCGGTTATCGTTACACCAATTACTAGTCAGGTATAGATAGTCATCCAGATATAATAAGCAGTAGGCAATTTTAGTTAACCATTCCGTTGTAGTTGCAACACTTACTAGTCAAATATACGATTAGCATGAGATATCCCAAAACCCAACAGTTGTTGGTACTTTTTTTTAGCCATTCCTTTGTAGTTGCAATACTTACTAGTCAGATACAATGGTCGCAAGCGACAACCCAAACAAGCAATTGTTGGCAGTTTTATTTAGCCATTCCATTATAGTGAAGCTGATTGCTAGTCATTATAAAGTCAAATTTATAGCACTACTTTAGTTATAGTTGTCTATGATCGAGATACTGTGCTCCAAGTCGTCCATAACCGCGGACACGGCTTTCAGAAAGTTTTACCCTGCAGGGGTGCACAAATAGCAACACACACTCGATCAACCTCGGAAAAACTAAATCAAAACCCAACGAGGCTTTCACGACAAATCAATCACAGGATTCAGAAATATTTCAGGGGGCCACCCCATTGAGTACACCATAGAACGGTTAGCTGACTCGAGACGGACCCAAGGTTTGGGTGGACGGTCAGAACGATCGGGAACCCAAACTGGGCTTGTCGATACCGCGAAATCGTGTCCCGATCCTAACACAGGTGCTCCTCGCACAATCGTAAATAAAGCAGTAAAGCATGGCATAAGTACATGATAGTAAATAAAACCTCAAACTAGTTTGTGGCCCCAAGAAATAAGAATGAATCAAGCTCTGGCTCAGGGGGGTCCCATAATCCTCCCGGATGTGGATAGCGTGAATATTCAAGGAACAGGTATCAAGTACTCGGGGTCCTACGGGACACAAGTGGACGATTAACAACCAAATAACATCTATTGCCCACCTGTGCCTCTGCTTACCTACTTCAATTTTAGTTGTTAAATAGTAATTAAAGTAAACGATAATGAAAGCCATGATCATCTCCAACCTTAAACATGCGGCAACACTCCAACAACTGTGGTACTGGACGACACGCAACAGCACTTGAGCAAGCGACTACGACGCGTAAGTCCAACTATCTACCAAACAACAGGTAATAGGATGTGTCCAAGGCAATAGAAGGCTGCAAGGGATAACACAGGTACGAAAACTAGAGCATCGCAACACAGATAGCAATAGATTAACAGGAGGGAAATAAATACTATAAAAGTAAGATAGGTAGAAAGGGGGATATGCTCGCCTGAAAACATTGCCGAGGGTTCACCCGAAGATCGGGGCGAAGCTCACATCAACTCAACGGCCTTATCCGCGAAGAAGCAAAACACTAGAATAAACACCGGATGCACTAATTAATACTACGGCAAAAGATCGGGCATGATGCATGTATGATGAATGACATGGCAAAGATGCGATGCAATTGGGCAATATTAAGTGGAACCAGGGTCCCGACAATTAATTAAACGGTTCAAGTTATTTATCTACCCCGCAAATTAAATGTTGTCTTAGCAATGCAAAATTAGATCACCGGTTCGCTACACAAATTTAAATGGAACCAATATGAGACTAGATAAGCCCGCATATGGCCCCATATTTAATTATAAGGTGAATCGGCATAGCCCCCAAACCAAAAACAAGTATGCATGCATGGCAATTAAATATGCAACAGGTATATATTACATTTTATAAAATAGGGCTCGGGGAGGGAATCACACATTAGGGTTCGGCGAACTTGGGCTCCGAGGGGTTCGGGGTTGGTCTCAGGGTTCAGGGTTCGACGGGATCGGTCTCGGGGTTGGATACAAGGTGAAGAGCTTGGCGTTCCGGAAAGAATGACTTGGTTCGGTGTCGGGGGCGCATCGGTCCCGCCCTGGTCGGTGTCGATCTTGTTGCATTCGTGGTCTTCGGGTCCGCGTAGACGGTAATGGCGTTCCGAGGAGAAGGTCTTGGCGTGCCGAGGGTTCGGTCTCGGGGATCGGTCTTCGGATTCCCGAGAAGTAGATCTTGATGTTTCCGTGACGGAGGTCTTGGCGGGTCCTCGAGGAAGTACTTGGCGTATCCGTGAAGACGATATTGCCGGCTTCACCTCGAAGGCCTTGGGGTTCCGTCTCTGGTGTCGATGGAGGACTTGGGTTCGGGTGTCGGGATCTTTGAGCGAAGCCATACAATTTTTCTCACAGACATCACCTCGTCCGCATCTTTTACGCATCATCCCCAAACGCCACCGAAACATCAATTCACCTCACCAACAGTTGTTACATAAGGAATAAGCGCATGGCTTTGATGCATCTGACAGCCGCCAGTGCACACGGCCAGGAGCAGAGGCAGCAGGGTTCAGGGCTTGGCGGCGGTAGTTGGTCGCGTGGGGCCGAACTCGGGCAGAGCCAGCTCGAGCAGAGGGACGTGGCGGGGCTGCACGCGGGGTTGAACCGAGGAGCAGAACGCGGGCACGGCTCCGGAACGAGACAAGGCGACGGCAGGGGCGGAGACATGCTGGCTAGGTGGTCCGGCACAGCGCGGGGAGCGTCCGATGTGGAGGAGGACGGCCGGTCGAGGCGGTTGAGGGCGCCAGAGAGGGGAGCGGGAGGAGGTCCGCGGCAGCGGCCGGTGGTGGGTGAGCGGGGCCGACGGGAGGATGAGAGAAGGCGGCAGGTGGGGAGAGACGGGAGCGAGGCGGCGCCGAGCTGGTGGCGGTCCGGCCGGCAGAGCGCCATGAGGTCGGGCCCGGAGGAGCTAAGAGGGGGGGCAGAGGGGCCGCATGGAGGAAGGAGGCGAGAGGAGCAGGGTGCGGGGCGAGGAGGGATGGCCAGAGGCGACGCGGTCGGGCCGGGCCGTGCTCCGGCGAGGCGGCAGCGCGGGCGGCCGGAGGCGGTGGTTTCCTGTGGAGCAGAGGGGGAACAGGGAGAGACGGGGGACGCGAGGCACGAGCGAGGAAGGAGAGGGCCTCAGCGCCGATGAAGCTTGAGAGGCGGGGAGGCGGCGGTGGAGGCGGAAGGAGAAGCGGCCGGCGACGGTTGGAAACGGGGAAGGGAGGGGAGAGGCGCGCACGCGAGGTGGGAGAAGAGAGGAGCGGGGTTGGGGGGAGAGAGGAGAAGGGGTGGGGCCAGGGAGGAGAGAGAGAGTGGGGTCCCGCCTGTGGGGTGGTGGGGAGGTGGGATCGGGTGCAGGAGGTGGGGGGGTCGGCCCAGGTGGTGGGGACGGGATGTAAGGAAGAGGGGTGGAGCAGGGATTGGTGAGGTGGCTGTGTGGAGGATGAGGTGGAGGGAACGGTGAGGTGGAGGGAGGGGATTGGTCGGGGTGAGGTGGAGGGGGCTGGGTAGACTAAGTTTAGGTAGAAAATATTTGGGTAGCTAGGTTTTAGGTTTATTATTTTGTAAGATATTTATTTGTCTTGTTTTGTTTTAAATCTTTTTAGCAAATAATTTTTAGTTAAATAGTTTAGCAGAAAATTATGAGACTTTGTTTCGAAATAAAATAAGGGTAATTTTAGAAAACAAAAATAGGCTTTTAGAAAATAGTTTTGAACAAACACATGCAAGATGACATGACGATGCTCAAATACAAGGTGGCATGATGACATGAGCATGCGGTCATGATGATGCAATGCACAAAAACAACGCGATTTTCTAGTAGTGGAATTGCGGGATGCCACATATGGTGATGCTGCAATTTTCCACCATGATTAGGCATGGATTAGGCTAGCGGCCGAGGCATTTCTCTAACACAGAATACAAACTCCATGGACTTACAAGTTTCCTTTTTATTTCACACCAGTGACATCCATAGACAAAAGAGCATGATATCAACTGAGTACAAAGTACAAGTGCAATTTTGAAAACGTTCCTCGTGACAGCACGGTTCTGCTAATTCCAACGTATAAGTGCAAGCATATACAACATATATGACATAATGGTTCAAGTTTATTAGGGGCAAAGAATATAAAATGTGCCATCAAGTTTGTGAGGGCTTTAATCACTAAGTTTTCACATAACAAAATAGTTTTTAATTGGAAGATAGCTGAAAACAAGAATATACTTGGAATGGTGTAACACACCATGCATAGGATTTTATAGTGGACACTTTGGAATAACTTGGTTTCTTGGGAGTTGAAAGCATGAGTAGAGCTTAGTCATACAAGTGGAGGCTAGCAAAAGACTGGGAGCAACCAAATAAGAGAGCAATAATGGACATAATCATGCAGAGCAACAAAACAATACTAATCAAAGCATAGAGTGGTACTATAAGTCAAGGACTAAATGATCATAGAGGCTATGGTGACTTGTTCATAGTCATAACATGGTGTGAGCATGTGCCAAGTCAACCCAAGTAAAGCATCAAAGGAGAATATCACAATACTATGATTTTGCATGCTAAAACAACGCATAATTTCTTCAAGGCACACTAAGCAATCCCAATTGTTTGGCAAAAGACATGCTACAACAATAATCACTAAGCATAAGGTCAAAACAACACCCAACATGTCATGTTAAAGTCTAAGTCACAATCAATGCAAGCTCCTCTTGCACTTCCAAGCAGAAACTTCCTACTCCTTTCCAACACCAAGCAACTTATTTGCAACAACACATCGAGAAAGGGGGTCCAAACTACTCAAGCAAACTAAAAAAACTAAGCACATCAAACAAAAACTAAGACGCTCCAAGAACAACACAACAGTGCATGAAAAAATAAAAACGAAGTGTCTAGACAGACCTAGGCTTTTTATTGATGAAGAAGGGGATGCCTTGGGCATCCCCAAGCTTTGACGCTTGTACCTCTTCGATATTTCTTGGGGTGACACCATGGTGGCATCCCCAAGCTTGATATTTTGTCCATTCTTCATCTCATTGCATCATTCTCTCTCTACACCTGAAATTTTTCCTTCATACAAAACTTCACACAATCTTCATTAGCAACATTAGTGTATTCAAAAGATAGTAGACCTCTGGCAAAGCTTTGGAACAGCAAGGATTTTCACTAAAAACACAAGATATTGTAGTAACTCCTTAAAAAAGCTCAATTCCCCAAAAGAGAACTCAAAAATGAATCAATAAGAAGCAAATGCAAATAATGGCAGAAATCTCTCAAAACAGACCAACAGGTAGAAACCGATTTTTTGGAAAATCTTCTGTTGCTCAAATGAAAAAGTGTCGAACTAACGAAAGTTAGATAACATACTGGGGGATTAATTCGTAAATGTTGAGCTCAATACGAGTTATATAGACTCCTCACAATTTTTTATGGTGGAGGACAAAAATCTGTTTCCGGACAGCAACTCCCCAAATCTTACTTCCCTCTAATTAGAGGTCATTCTTGGCACAAAAAGCAAAAAAAAGGATAAGGAGAGGTTATTACTGAAGTAATAACTTTCAATACTCAAGGAAACTCTTGGGTTATCTCCCAACAAGTACTTTTATTTAACGCCTTTAAGTTAGGCACACGAAGCAAGAAGAATCAAGTATTTTCAAATGAAGAAGCATTAACATCCATACTTGCAAAAACTTCAACTATGAAAGGTATCTCATAGAAGTGGGTTTTGGAGGATCCCTTCTCATTTCTCTTTGGTTTACTACTTTCATCAAAAGGAGTTTCAGGAACAATCCAATCAAAATTCTTTTCAAAGGCCTCATGCATCCCAACAAGCTTAAAGGGTGTGGGTATCTTAAATTCGTCTCTAGGCTTTGTTTTATCTGAAGTACCCACAACATCTACACATGAGCCTGGCATATTGAAACGCTCAAAGACCTTTTTGGCTTCCCTAGCAACATCATGGAACTCTTTGAGTGATGTTTCAAGAATAAACTCTCTCTTTTCAGCATTCTTTTCTTCTTTTAGTTTTAGGAACAAAATTTGCATCATGGGGTTAAGGCTAACCAACCTAGCCTCCAGCATATGAACTAAAGAAGTTGAAGCAATCTCATAATTAGGAGCAAGCTCTGCTATAAATTTATCCTCAATATCCTCATGCTTGCTAACATAATTAAAGAATTCTTCAATATTATCTTTCCCAATTATGGAGCCACTACCTATAGAAAGGTCCTTCAGGGTGAACTTGGGTAGCAACATGGTGAGCTAGAACGAGGTGGCAACTAGAGTAGGAACTAATTTTTTTTGTGTTTTTTGAAAAGAGGAAAACAAAACCAAGAAAAAGAAACAAAGCAAACTAAAAACAAAGTAAAGAGAGAGAGGAAGTGTAGGACTCCTCTAGTGAAGACGTCCTTAGACTCCCCGGCAACGACGCCAGAAAAGCTTGGTCCTTGACGGGGAGGAAGAGGTTGAAGCTGTCCTATAGGTCCCCGGCAACAGCGCCAGAAAATCTTGATGCAGCGCTGAGTTGATGCAGGAGCGCTTTGTTTGGAACCCCAAGAGCAAGGTGTGAAGCAGCACAGCAGCAAGTTTTCCCTCAGTAAGAAACCGAGGTTATCGAACCAGTAGGAGGAAGGAAATGTCACACAGGTGTTGACTAATATCCACTAAGGCTTCAATGTCAGCGAAAGGAATGTTGACTAATATCGTCTGCATCTCATCATGCAGACCATTCAAGAATATCTCCTTCTTCTTGGCTTCAGTGTCAATCTCATCTGGTGCATACCTAGCTAATGACAGAAATTTGTCACGGTACTCAACTATTGTCATCCTCCCTTGCTTCAATTCTCTGAATTCATCTCTCATCCTCTTGATTAAACCCGGTGGCACATGGGTTCTGCTAAACTTGAGTTTGAATTCATCCCAAGTCATCATTTGTCCTCCATTCATGGTGCGAATGCTATTCCACCAAGCTCTTGCATCACCTGCCAGATAGTGGGTGGAAAACAGTACTTTCTCATTGGCTTCCACTCCTGCGACTTCTAGGTTGTTCTCCATGGTCTGCAGCCAGTCATCAGCATCTAATGGCTCTTCGGACTTACTGAAAATGGGTGGATTAGTGTTCTGAAAGTTCTTGAGCTTAGATCCATGGTTGTCCTAGTTTCCATGGCCTTGATTGTTGTGGGCCATCTGAGCTTTTTGTTGAAGGGTGGCTAAGTTGGCTTGACGTTTGGCTCTTTCAGCTTCACGGTCTGAAACCAACATTTTCAAGATTTGCAACATTGGGTCCGGGGATGAGCTGCTTCCTCCGCGATGCATGTGAAGATTGAGATAGATCATGAGACAAGAGGGAAATTTCTAAGGTTCAGGGGTTTGTTTTTGAAAAGTTTTTAAACTTTAAGTTCAACTCAGGTTGTGCCAACTAGCAACTTGCTTTTCATTCATTCCTTCATAGCACACAATACAAACACACACCACACAAGGTAACAGATGGTTTTTAGAATCATTCTGTGAAACTACGATACAGTGGGACCAGATACAACTCACACCTACGATAGTGCTCAAGTGCTACTAATCATCAGAATCAGTGTCTTCATCATCATCAATGAAGGCGGAATCATCACCATCAGTGTGGAAGTCCATGGCTTGGTCCTCCAGGAAGTCATCATCATCATCATCACTGAGGTAGGATTAAGGGTCTCCACGGATATCTTCCCCTGCATTCTCCCTCTCCTCAAGCTGCATGTCCCGCTCATGGATGGTCTCCTCCAAGTCTGTCACTTTGTGACAAAGGCGAGCAATGATGCAATCCTTCTTGTCAAGCAGACGGCGAAATTTCTTGCGCTCCTTCACAAGGATGGCGAGGGTCTGGTCCTTCTTGACTGCAATGGCATAGTTGTGGTTGGCGTATGCACATGCGTTGTCCAACTCCTTCTGCCTATCATACAACATGAAGCTGAGATGGTCCACGTGATGCTTCAGCTCCGGGTGGCCTGGTACCTCCAATGGCTGTCCCATAGCATCACGCCTTGCGTAGTACTCAAAGCGAGTACTCTTGATCTGATTGATGCTTTGCCCACACAGACGGGCAAGAGTTTCCTACATAACCCTAGCGAGTCCGTCTAGCCATTTGTTCTCTCTTAAGGTGAATTGGATTCCCTCTGAGGTGGGTGCCTCCATATTTCCTCTAATATTGGCAACAATCAACCATTGTAGTTCTCCTTGCCGATTGTTTAGCTCCGAAGAATTTGGGGTGTGGGTGCTCAAGAAGTTCCAAGAGTTGGTCCAATTCGCGCTTAAAGATGAGTTGTCCTCCATTGCCCAACTGGTATAACTTTCTATACTTGACTTCCATCTATAAGAATGTAGGATGAGTAAGTTAGTAGAGTGATCAAGTGTGTCAAATTTTATGTAAGTTTGCAAGAATTTTTGAGAGACATGAATTTTTCATGAAAGAATCTAAGTGATAAGGATGAGAATAGGTTTTCATAAATACTCACTTCTTTTGTTTTGAAACTAAGTTTTTGATTCAAGCGTCCATTCTAACTAGGGTCTCCTATGGTCAGGATGGCTCTGATACCAACTTGTCAACACTAGGATTTTTAATCCTAGATGCCTGTTATGCCATACATCGCAATCCCAGGATTACCATTTTTGCGAGACATAACAGATTGGTATCGTAGTTCATCATCCATTACAAACCATTATAAAGGTCTTACAAATAAAGGATCTCATGATCCAGTCTTAATACAATCAACGCAGCGGAATAATAATAGTAGCGTGGTCGAAGCTCCATCTTCAGGGTCACAGGCAATGCCGACGATGGGAGATGATCCTAGTTGTCATAGACTTCCTGCTGTCCATCATCCTGGTTGTCCTCCTCATAGTCTGGCCATAGGAATAGCCAGGGACAAAGACATGAGTACTTTTTAAGTACTCGCAAACTATCACTAACAAGTAAAGTGGTTCAAGTAGGAATTCTAAGCTCTAGGTTGATTTGCGAAAAGACAGGTTTATCTCGAACTGAGTTTAAAAGTAAAGAAAACTAGTTTAATGTTTTACAACACCTAAGTGGGAACTTAGTTTTCATGTTCACAACCCTGTTGTGGTCAAGTCAAAGTCATAGTTCATTTCACAAGTCATTTTGAAAACATCTGATGACGGAACAGTATGGCCACTCCAACTGTCCATAACCGTGGACGCGGCTATTCAAATAGTTTGACACTCTGCACAGGTGGTACATTTTAACCACAACATTCGATACATCTTTCAAGAATAATCCTAAATCACCATACTCAGTATGCAGATAATTAATCCTAACCTTTCAATTCCACACCCTAGTATAGGCACCTCCCCAATGAGTTTGGCCTCCCAACCATGACCATCTGTCATCTTGGGAACTGCACAGATGGACAATCATCACGAGGTAGCCTCAGCTCAAACCTCTTCCGCAGGGGAACCTGTAACATCCCTAAATTCATATTCCAAAACTCATTCATATCATCTTTGCATTCATCATCATTTAGGGCTTTTCTCAAAATCATTTCAGAAACAGGAGCAATTGTGGCTCATTATTTTTGAAAACCCTAGCCTTTGTGCTACTTGCTATTGAGAAATATGTTGTTATTCATTCAGGATGATTTGAATTCAAACTTAAGTGGTCTAAAAAACTTAAGCAAAGTCTGAAAGCAAATTATGAATTAAAACAAATTCTATGCCTATTATCACATCTCATAAAGGCATGGTTTTAATTTATTTTTTCAAAAGACCCAAGTGTTCAGAAGTGTTCAGATGTGTTTAACACTTATTTAAGAGCAAGATTTATTGTACAAAAGTCCTGTAAAAATTTGGATTCAAACAGATTTGAATTTGGGTTTGAAAACCATATTTAGAAAAGCAATCAGAAAAAGAAAAGGAATAAAGAGGAAAAAAATAAGACAACCAGCTAATTAGGCCGACCCAATTCGCCCAGACTAGTCCAGAGCGCACACCCCGCGAATCGCTTTCTTTACCCACTCGCACCCACCACCACCGATGAAGGACCCACTCCCTTTTCCCTCTATCGCTGACAACCGCGGCCCACTCGAGCATCGTCGTCTCCACCCCCCACGACCAGTTCATCCCCAAATCAGCGCGGCCATTTCCTGTTTGATTCACGGCTTCAATTCGTATCAATGCCCGAGTAATTCTCGCTCACGACCAGGCTATTTAAACCCCCTCTGTCCCCTCTCCCTTCCCCCCCAACTCCCAAGCCTAGGCGCCCCAGTCGCATTAATTGCTCTCTGCAACCCCGCCGTCTTCGACGAGCTGCAGCCGCAATTCCGGCCAACTCAGACCACCCCTCTGCCTCTACTTCACGCGAGTAGACTCCTCTTGACCTCACGCATCTCCTAGCACTCCTGGTTTGCCCGCGGGTGACCCAGAACGTCGGCTACGCAAACGTCTGACCGCCACCTCCTCCAGCTTCAACTCCGGCGAGCTCCAGCGGTAAGTCCAGCCCGCCCTGAAGCTTGTCTTTCACACACGCGTTTACTCCATGACCTTCTGCATCTGACCACACCCCCGTTTGCCTCCTAGTGATATACAACGTCGCCTTCGACCTCGAACGGAAACACCTGTCGCCAGACTCAACTCCGACGAGGAATCATCGCCGCGTCAGCACACCCCTTCGCAAACCGACGCTACCTTGAGCTTCAGCAGCCTCTTGCGAATCTGGTATGGCCCTTCTCCCTCTCGCGGACGACCTGGAACGCTAGCGCCACCGTAGACCGAGCGCTCCGCCGCTCGCTGACGCCGCGCGCCGCCAGGACATGGTCGCTTGCTCGCGCGCCGTTGGATCTTGATCCAAGCGTTAGGATAGATTCAGTAATCGGCGAAGAGGTACGCGATCTGGAGCGTGCGATCTATTTAGATCCTGCGGCTGCAGAGCTCGATCCGGTGCGAACCGGTACGCGCCAGTCACAACACGACGCGTGGCTAGGAACAGATCTAAAAACAGATTTTAAATCAGAATTTGATCCAAATTTCAAATGCTTATAACTTTTGATTTCCACGTTGGAATTTTGCAAACCTTATACCGTTGGATTAAGGGAATCAAGGCCTTTCTGACTATGCAAAGTGTTTAACAAATAGTAACCATTAGAATGACTTTATTTGTAAAAGCATGATTAAGGCTATTTTGAGTATGGATTTAGTTTAGTAATTTGTTTTAGGGATAAATAATTTTAGTGGGCAAACTTGTGACTTGTTAAGTTTCTGTAAACATGCACATGCTTGGTAGAGTTTTAAAAATCACCACTTAGTAAATTCTTGCATGCATGCATTCATATTATTTTTGATTGTATATAATTGTGTGCTACAATTTTTTGTGTAGATTTTGCTAGTGATTGTGATTGTGAGGAGTGCTACTCTCCACATTACCAAGGCAAGTGATATTTTCATGAATATTCCTTTCCCATATTTTGTATTAGCATTAGATATTTTGCTAAGTCTTGCATGCTACTTTTGCCAAATGCTAAGTTGGGAAATCCTAAGTAGTGTAGAATTGTAGAATTGCTAGGGAATTTTCCTAAGTTAAGTTACTATGCCATGCTTAGCCTAGCTAGTAGAAAACAGGGGATTGGTAAAATATGTACATGCTATGGTGAAAAATTCTAAGTCCTTTGGGACTCATGCTTTTCTTAATAAAACAACTAAGTCAATGAACTTCCTGGGTGGAAAGGGACTTGAATGGTGGTTTTTGGTTGAGTGGTTACACAAGGCCATGGACTTGGCTTGTGTATCTCACTTGTGGTATGCCACCCAGGCACAAAGGGATTTGGAGGCCAAGTGTTGAGGAAGCTTACATTGCAACCACTTGGCAATATGGGCTCTGCCATGATCATATAGGTTGCTAGAACTTAGTCACTTGGACAGTTGGTGGTAGTGGGAATGATAGGTTGGAGCGCGTCCATTTGACTAAGGAAAGGCTTCTGAAAGGTCCTGTCTTGGGAAACCAAGTCTGGTGGGGAAAGTGCACAATCTCTGCAGATGGAAAACCTAAGTACTTAGCCAGGTCCATGGCAATGGACAACTTGAGCATCAAGACATGGAAGCTACAAGAATCTCATCACTCCAACTTCTAAATAAAACTTGTGGGTGAACAAGGGGGAAGGACCCCAATGTCTATTGGTGGATTCTTGGGAAGTTTTTGATAAAGAAAAACTTAGTGATTTCAACTAATAGGAAAAACCTATTTTCAAGCAAAGCAAGCCAAGCTACACTTAGCCAAAATGCATATAGTAATATAGTCCACTTAAAATATACTAAGGTATCACTTGCCAATACTATTCCAAAGTATTGACCCTCTGTGACTGTAACTTGTAATGTTGCAGGTTACTCCGATGATGAATAGGAGTCATGAGTCTACACTCAACATGCTTGCCTGTGGCACATGAAGATGAAGACTTATGTTTATTTACTTATTCCTTAAACTCTTGTATTAGGCCTATGGCCCTGAGTTGTAAAAGACTATGTTTTATCTCTGGAATGAATGTAATAAACGACCTTTGTTTCTATGTACTTCATCTTAAACTGTGGATGCTAGCATTGATCCAGGGACTAGCATTGCAATCACAGGGATCCTTTCCTTTATAAAGGAGGGGTCTAACAGAACCCATACTAAGATATATAAACTTCCAGTCAAGCCCTACCAAAATCCGGGTATTGTGGTTGTATGGTAAAATTGGAATTGTATCGCATCCGAACACAACCATCAGTTTTATAAAGGGTCTAAGGCTCATGCCTCAACATTTTCATTATCAAATCATCTGATGTTCATAACACATGTCTAAACATTTCATTAGAATGACTCATCATTCTAAGGTTTTCATAATCATTTTCACCAAGTATTCCCATCTAAAGTGATCAAGTTTTATGCTTAGAACTAGCCACTAAGGTTGGGGGTAGTCACTAATGAGGGGTGCTAATCAAGTGTGACTTATCCAAATCTAATCTCATGCCTCAGTATGACATCTAGTTCTATCTAACTTAGGACAAGTTTTATGCTCCCTATATTATCTTTCCAAAACTCACTAAATACTAACTAGAAGTAATAAAGAACTTTGATAAAGAAATAAAAGAATAAAGCTTGCAAGTAAAAGTGATATTTGGTATAATAAAGTGGTATAACCAAATATGCCTAAGGCCTCTAGTTTGCATAGTTATAATGCAGGCGTTAGCTTGCTAGGATGGCTTGCCTTGAGTAGTGTAGTGATTGAAATTATCTTCTTCTTCTTCTTCTTCTTCTTCGTAGTCTCCTTCCTCTTCGTATCCTTGGTGGTTTAGCCTATAAATAAATACGAGGTACACAATCACCAAACAATACTTAAATACTTCTATTTGGCACACAAAGGGTCACACTAGATGATCTAGAATCATCACAATCATCACAGGGATTAAATCCCTAGTCTTATTTATTTTATTTTGGAAAATTAATTTCTACTCATTGAAAACTACTTAAGATTTAATATTCTCCAATTAAAATATGGGATCATATTGACCATGTCATCACCACATATTTTAATACTTGGGAATGTGATTTAAAGTGGTGTCATAATTTAATAAGGTTTAACATTATTATTTTAATTAATTAAAGTGGCTAGAAATACCTATGGGGCATTCTTTTAATACTTATCCAAGATTACTACATGTAAACCTAAATATTTTTACATATTCACAAATATCTTGTCAAATGTGATTTTTGATAGTTGGAATCAACTCTAAAGCATTTATGGTTGATTTTTAAAAAATGTTTGAATGCAGAAAAGTCTCTGCCTTGTTATTTTTACTATAGGTGATCTATAATTACAAATGGTTTGAATCCAACGGGTTTGGATTAATAATTTCAATACCTTTCTAACAAAATTGGTTTCATGCAATTTGGTCCAGTACAACTCTCTGAATTGATTTTTGAATCTACTGACAGAACTAGGTTTGAACTAAAATGGAAAAATCTATATTTGAACTACTGGGTTGCGCGGGAGAAATAAATGGGTTGGCCCCGCTGATGAGGGGTGCTAATCAAGTGTGACTTATCCAAATCTAATCTCATGCCTCAGTATGACATCTAGTTCTATCTAACTTAGGACAAGTTTTATGCTACCTATATTATCTTTCCAAAACTCACTAAATACTAACTAGAAGTAATAAAGAACTTTGATAAAGAAATAAAAGAATAAAGCTTGCAAGTAAAAGTGAGATTTGGTATAATAAAGTGGTATAACCAAATATGCCTAAGGCCTCTAGTTTGCATAGTTATAATGCAGGCGTTAGCTTGCTAGGATGGCTTGCCTTGAGTAGTGTAGTGATTGAAATTATCTTCTTCTTCTTCTTCTTCTTCTTCGTAGTCTCCTTCCTCTTCGTATCCTTGGTCGGTACTAGCGTCTATAAATAAATACGAGGTACACAATCACCAAACAATACTTAAATACTTCTATTTGGCACACAAAGGGTCACACTAGATGATCTAGAATCATCACAATCATCACAGGGATTAAATCCCTAGTCTTATTTATTTTATTTTGGAAAATTAATTTCTACTCATTGAAAACTACTTAAGATTTAATATTCTCCAATTAAAATATGGGATCATATTGACCATGTCATCACCACATATTTTAATACTTGGGAATGTGATTTAAAGTGGTGTCATAATTTAATAAGGTTTAACATTATTATTTTAATTAATTAAAGTGGCTAGAAATACCTATGGGGCATTCTTTTAATACTTATCCAAGATTACTACATGTAAACCTAAATATTTTTACATATTCACAAATATCTTGTCAAATGTGATTTTTGATAGTTGGAATCAACTCTAAAGCATTTATGGTTGATTTTTAAAAAATGTTTGAATGCAGAAAAGTCTCTGCCTTGTTATTTTTACTATAGGTGATCTATAATTACAAATGGTTTGAATCCAACGGGTTTGGATTAATAATTTCAATACCTTTCTAACAAAATTGGTTTCATGCAATTTGGTCCAGTACAACTCTGAATTGATTTTTGAATCTCTTGTAACTAGGTTTGAACTAAAATGGAAAAATCTATATTTGAACTCTTTGGGTTGCGGGAGAAATAAATGGGTTGGCCCGTGATGAGGGTGCTAATCAAGTGTGACTTATCCAAATCTAATCTCATGCCTCAGTATGACATCTAGTTCTATCTAACTTAGGACAAGTTTTATGCTACCTATATTATCTTTCCAAAACTCACTAAATACTAACTAGAAGTAATAAAGAACTTTGATAAAGAAATAAAAGAATAAAGCTTGCAAGTAAAAGTGAGATTTGGTATAATAAAGTGGTATAACCAAATATGCCTAAGGCCTCTAGTTTGCATAGTTATAATGTAGGCGTTAGCTTGCTAGGATGGCTTGCCTTGAGTAGTGTAGTGATTGAAATTATCTTCTTCTTCTTCTTCTTCTTCTTCTTGTTCTTCGTAGTCTCCTTCCTCTTCGTATCCTTGGTCGGTACTAGCGTCTATAAATAAATACGAGGTACACAATCACCAAACAATACTTAAATACTTCTATTTGGCACACAAAGGGTCACACTAGATGATCTAGAATCATCACAATCATCACAGGGATTAAATCCCTAGTCTTATTTATTTTATTTTGGAAAATTAATTTCTACTCATTGAAAACTACTTAAGATTTAATATTCTCCAATTAAAATATGTGATCATATTGACCATGTCATCACCACATATTTTAATACTTGGGAATGTGATTTAAAGTGGTGTCATAATTTAATAAGGTTTAACATTATTATTTTAATTAATTAAAGTGGCTAGAAATACCTATGGGGCATTCTTTTAATACTTATCCAAGATTACTACATGTAAACCTAAATATTTTTACATATTCACAAATATCTTGTCAAATGTGATTTTTGATAGTTGGAATCAACTCTAAAGCATTTATGGTTGATTTTTAAAAAATGTTTGAATGCAGAAAAGTCTCTGCCTTGTTATTTTTACTATAGGTGATCTATAATTACAAATGGTTTGAATCCAACGGGCTTGGATTAATAATTTCAATACTTTTCTAACAAAATTGGTTTCATGCAATTTGGTCCAGTACAACTCTCTGAATTGATTTTTGAATCTACTGACAGAACTAGGTTTGAACTAAAATGGAAAAATCTATATTTGAACTACTGGGTTGCGCGGGAGAACTAAATGGGTTGGCCCCGCTGCACAGTGCATGCGCAGCGGGCTACTACTAGAGCGGTCCCATGCACCAGCGGCTCTAGATACGCGAAGTGGTAAGTTTCAACCTGGGTCATGCAATTAGATTAGATCCTACGGCTGGGATGTGTCGTCTCCGTCGGGCAGCGTCGGGGAGACTAAACCCTAACGCGGCGGTGGGGGTCATGTGAGGCTCACCAGGACTTCATATAGGGTCGGTGTTGGGGGCGAACGACGTTGTCGACGATGGAGGTTCGGACGATGGTCACGGCGGCTCCTGGGCGGCTCCGATCAGCGACTCCCTTCTTCTTCTGTAGTGGCGAGATCCGGTGAAATTCCGGCGATGCGGAGCTCGCCTTGCTCCGGGGAAAGGTGTGGGAGGTTCTGTGAGAGGTGGGGAGTGAGATGGTGTGACGAATTGGGGCTGAGGTGGCCCCTTTAATAGCTGAGCGAGAGAGGCAGTGCGGCATGGGCAGAGCTCATCGGGTTCGACGGTACAGCGAGCTATTGGCATGGCGGAGGGTGTAGGCCGGTGTGCGTTCTCCTGGCGATCCTCAAGGACTTAATGGCGCGGCAAGGGGCAGTTGAGGTTGGTCAGAACGGGATGGTGCTCTGAGCGGCACCGACGGCAATTTTGACGATGCATAGTGGCTATGGGTCGCGTGGCGTCGAACGGGGATGTCTGGGGGGTTGCTGTTGTCGCGGTGATTGCAGGCACGGGCGGCGAAGGCGAGGCGTGGCGTGTACGTGCGTGTCGGGCATGGCGCTCTGGCGTTCTCTCGGCATGGCGCCAAGAAAGTTGGCATAGCGTGTTCTCTGTGGTCCATGGCCTTGCTGCTTGCGAGGGTTGGACATGGGGTGGTGGTGGACGGTGGGTTGCCTCCTGGACATCGTGGCCGGGCGCGGCGGCTACTCCTGCATGCTGGCCATGATCGGCTGGCAAGGGGGAGGGGCTCGGGTGGCTCAGCACTGGTGCAATGGTAGGGGTGATAGGTTGATCAATGCATTGGTAGTCACTCGGGGGACAAGGGGTGAGAATTGGGGACAAGGGTTTGAATGATCACTGCTCAAAACAGTGTAAGTTAGGTAGTTTGATTTGTGTCTGCCAAGTGTTTGACAAAATGGCCGAAAGAATTCAAGTTTGAAAATTTTGAATGAAATTTGGTGGGTTCTCTGGTCACATGCTTGGTAGTATCTGGTTGCTTGGGTTTGGCAAGGTGAACTGGTTTGAGTGAATTTTGAGAAATGATGATCTTAGTATCTATTTAGTATTCAATTTTGAATTGTCCTTTGCATAGATTTGAGATCTATTTCTGTTGGTTTGCAAAGTGGGCTTGGGTTCACTTGTACTTGTTCTAGTAAGGGGTGAAAAGAATTGGATTTGTTTCTGTTAGAGAACTTGGACTATAGACACTCAAAGTGGTCTAGTGGTTAACTTTGGTCAAAATGACCGTTTGCTTATATTGTTTATGTTTGAATTTCTCCTAATTTGATTCTGCTTGGAAATGATTTAGATGATGTTGTTTTCATCTTTAAACCAATCCTTGCCATTCATAGCAATCAAACAAGTCATTGCAAGCATTCATGCATTCATCACACACATACATGCATTCATATTAATTTTAATAACAAAAGTTTTTGTTAACCCTAAACTTGGGTGATTAGAACTAGATAATCTTAATTAATAGATTTGGGATGTTACATTGCTGCCCTGGCACAAAAAGGAGGCAATGCTCATGTACCTAGCGACTTCTAGCCGAGTTGTCAGTGCCATAATGGTCGTCGAGTGACCCGAGGAAGGCAAAGAACGCCTTGCCCAGCGACCAGTGTATTATCTTAGTGAGATCCTCACCGATTCGAAACAGCGCTACCCACAATACCAAAAATTGGTATATGCTGTCTTCCGAGCCCAACGACGGCTCTCGCATTACTTTCAGGAGCACCCCATTATGGTCGTCTCCTCGGCTCCGCTCCAAGACATCATTCGCAATCACGACGCGATAGGGCGAGTGGCCAAGTGGGCCATCGAAATAGGCGTCCACAACATCAAATACGAGCCATGCATAGCGATCAAGTCACATGCGATTGCCGACTTTCTTGCCGACTGGGAAGAGGTCCAGCAACCCAAGCTGCTCCCCTACCTCCATTACTGGTCTATCCACTTTGACGGATCCAAAAACTCCGACAGGGTGGGAGCTGGAATCGTCCTCACCTCGCCTAAATGAGATAAATTACGCTATGTGCTCTAGATTTCACGTAATGTACAAATAACATGTCTGAGTACGAAGAACTCCTTCACCACATGCGTGCCGCCAAGGAGATGAACATCAACCGCCTCAAATGCTATGGCAACTCCGACCTCGTCGTCAACCAGGTCATCGGCACGTGTGACGCCATCTCCCCTACCATGCTGGCATACCGCCATGCAGTTGATGAGCTCGGCGGACACTTCATCGGTTACTCTGTTGAGTGGATTGATCAAAGGAAGAATGAGGAAGCCGACGCCGTTTTGCGCATGAGGTCATCACGCCAAACACCACCACCTGGTGTGTTCCTCGACATCATCAAGAAACCGTCAGTCTACCCACCAAAGGAGTTTGACATTGGCGTCCCGCCACAGCCAGACTCGGCACTATTCGTCACAGCCGCAACATTATAATACTGGACCGAACCATACATCGCCTACCTTGAACACAAGATCCTTCCAAAGGATGAGGTCGAGTGTAATGCCTTGAAATTTTTACTGAAAATAAAATTGCTTGTTATTTTCTTTTTTGCATCATCATGACATCATCATGCATCCAACATGTCTTGCATCATGTCTACTATTGCATTTCTTTTGGTCCTTGATATAAATTGTATTTGGCTCTTATTAAATTGTTGTAATGTCCAACTGGAGTTGAGGACATATCTCTTTGTTTTCCTTCCTCCTACTACCATATAGACAATCTCATCCTCTCCTTTTTATTCCATCTTATATATGTGGGCTTCTTGTTGGATTAGTTGCATTTTAATCCTTGCCCATGTATACCTCCATATATGATCCATACCTCTCTCTTATTTGCAATTTTTTTAGTTGTTGATCTATTCTCTCTTTTATTCCTCCAACTTCTTGATCATCTTTTTCTTTGTCTTTCTTATGTGTGTATACACATATACGCATAATAATCTCCCTTTTATATTTTATTTAAACTCCACCCTTTTAATCCTCTATAAAATACCTCATATACTTATCCAATATATATACCCATCTCTTCACATTCTATCTATCCTTTTTAATCTTCCTAAATCTCCTGTTTAAATTTCTAGCCTAAATTCCTAACCTATCTACCACCAAACGTGGCATCTAGCAGCAACACACTACACCCGCACGCTGCAACTCTACACGCAGCAGCAACACATCATAGCATGCACGCCTTGCATGCTGATGACTCCTTGATGGCACCAGAGAACTTGGTGCTTGATGTGGAGTCTTATTGGGAATCCCAAGAGCAAGGTGTGAAGAGCACAGTAGCAAGTCTTCCCTCAGTTGAGACCGAGGTTATCGAACCAGAAGAAGAAAGGAAACGTCACACAGGTGTTGCAAGCAACTCGACAACCTGCACAACACAAACTCAAGACTTTGCCCCAATGAATCAGTGAGGTTGTCAAGATCACCGGATTGCTGTAACAAAGGATTAAACGTATGATGTGGAAGGTAATGGTTTGCAGCAAGTAAACAAGTAACAATGGAGGATGTATCAATGGTAAAGATTGGACTGGGGTCCATAGTTCACTGGAGGTGCTCTCCTTAGATAAACAACATGACATGAAGGGTAAACAAATTACAGCAGGACAATTGACAGGAACTGAGCAAGGAATAACAATGCAATTACTAGTCAGAAAGATCCTATGAGGTTGATTGGGCAATACAACAATATACATAGACCGCCATCCAGCTGCATCTATGACTAGAAGTTCACCTTCAGGTTATCATCTGAACCCCCTCCAGTATTAAGTTGCAAGCAACAAACAACTGCTTTAAGCAAAGTGTGTGAGGTAAACAGTCCACATGTTCCATGAACAAGAGACCGTTGTTTTCTCCCTAGTAGCAACAACACATCTACAACCGAAGAGATTTCTGTCACTTTCCTTGGAAACTAGAGGCATGAACCCACTATCGAGCATAAATACCCCCTCTTGGAGTCACTAGCAACTACTTGGTCAAGATAACCACTAGCAACAGAGAGCATGCAAGATCACAAACATCACAGACATGATAGAATCATAAAGACAAAACCATTAATCAAACCAACATAATAATCTCAATATCCATCGGATCCCCGCAAACACAACATGCTGATTACAAATAGATTATATCTTGATCATAAACAGAGCTCACAAGATCTATACAGGAACTACTACATGGACTCATAGTCCAAGGTGGAACTACTCACGCATAATACCAGAGAGAAGGCCTCCGGGATGATCTCCCCTCCGGCAGGGTGCCGGGAAGAACTTCAGATCCCCCCGATCTAGGGACGATGGTGGCGACGGCTACAGACGGTTTCATGGATTTCTGATCGGGTACTCAGGATTTCGAGAAGAGAAACTCGTACATGTGTGGCTCCACGAGTTTATATGGAGATTTAGGATGGTGTAGATATAGGCCTTGAAGTAGGGAACAAGTAGAAACAAACGGAAGTCGATTCGGATTTATAGATAAAAAGTTATGAGAGTTTGAATAGAGATAGGTTGAGAAAAACTGATTCGCACGGTTTTTAAAGCAAATCGACCGGCCACGTTCTGGCTGGCTGGTGCTCCGGTCGGTCCGGGTGGGGTTTAGGTTTTTTTTTCTTTTTATTTTTTCTAATTACTTGTTTCCCTCATATCTTTTGCATACGAACTACAAATGATATGATTCTTGTTTCTAAATTTTTCTAAAATCGAATAGATCATTATAGGATCAAATTTGTAATCTTTTTACTAGTTTGGAAGCAGTGGGTTTATAAATCCTTATATATTTCATTTTATGTATATCTTTATGTGTTTGTATTTGTTCCATAACTTTTTCATAATAGCTTCAAATGAGCTCAATTTTGTTCCTAAAATTTTGTAATATTAATTGGATATTTTTAGGCTATAATTATCAATAATTTATGCCTTAGCCACAGTGGGTTTTATAAAGTCAATTTAATTACCTTTAGGAACATTTGGGCGAATCAACTATAGGATTTAGATACCAAGATTTGGATTCAGTTTGTGAGAACTTTGCATGGATGTAATGAAATGCTTATGAATGCTTCATGATTTTCATTTTGAAATCTTGCACACCAATTCTACAATCCATAATCAATCCATGCCCTTTTGCCTATATGTCTACTTAGGTCATAACAAAAGAGTATAAGATTTTGAATTCAAGGTCGAGAGGATTTTCTATTCAAAAAGTTTCTTATCTTTAAGAATTTTCAACATAGTCAAACAATCAATCAAACTTATTTATTTATTTCACGTTCCAAAATTAGGAGAATTTTGGGATGTGACACAACCACTACAAAACAATTTCTTGCTCTGAAACGTGAGAGTTTGCGAACTTCGAGGACGAAGTTTATTTTAAGGGGGAGAGTCTATAACATCCCAGCATTAGATCTTAGAAATAAGCTGAACATAGATGTGTGCATTGCATTCATGCATAGAAAATCCAAATAATTGTCGCGCTTTTAAATAAAAAATTGTCAAAGTGATTGAAGCTTCTCTTAACTTGATGGAATTGAAGTAGATCATCAAGTTGACTGCGATAAGTTTCAATATGACCTTTGTTAAAACCTGGGTAATATGATTTGATCTAAGGATAGATCAAATGTAACAAAATTAAACCATAATACATCACTTAATGGTTCATATTTGATCCTTAAGTAATCATATCCTAGTATTCATTACACAACTGATGAATACCAAGTTAGAAATATAACACAAGTAATAGGAATGTAACAACTAAATCTTAATATCACTTACTTATACCATGAGTATCATGGTAATACCTAACCTAAACTCTTTAGTAAGATTGAGTAGGGAAGAAACTAAGTCAAGGTCAATCACCATATATCTTTCTTTCCATATCAATATTTACCATTCCTATTGGAATCATATTCCAATATCTGTTATTCATCAGTGTTGAGTAATCAACTATTGATTCACCAATTCTTAACCTATCAATTCTTGACCTATCAACTCTTGTCCTTATTATAGCATTCACTTAAGGATTATAAAGAAAGAAGTAAGAGGAGGTAAATAGTGATGCTAGTTTTAGATGTCATCTATAGGATGGGAGTGATTTGAGGAAAGCAAGTCAATATGGTAACAAAGAAGATTACAAGGATGAAGTCTGAAGATAGTTACCTGGAGTAGTCCTATTGGATCAAGTAGGTATAGTTAATGAATTATATCTCTTAATACAATGGAGCTAAACAGAAGATAATTATAATACAACTGTAATGTTGTATTGATGAAGCCTTGATTGGCCAATTGGAAACCAAACCATAAAGGATCAAAGGATTATAATGATCAAACCTTACTCAACAAGATTGAATGCTTATATCATATATAAGTGACATTGGTGGATAAAACATGATTGAAACTAAGTATAAGATATTGGAGTCAAGAAAAGATAAGATAGTATGATTAAATTAAAGCTATAATAGCATGGAGTTATTAAAGTAGTGTTGTTTCTCTTAAGAAAAAATAGTAAATCTTAGAGAATGGTAGTTGGATATATTCATCTGGTGAAGAAATACTAGTGAAGGATGAATTAAGAAAGGTTATGAGTGGAGTTTGAAGGGACTATTTGCTAAATGGAAGGCTATCAATAGGAGAGTAGTAGATGCAATCAAGCAAGGATATATGGAAGTTATGAAATGTTTAGTATAAAACTCATTGGATTCATCCATAAGTTTAGAAGAATAAAAGGTGAATAAGAATGTTTGGTGAAGTAAAGCTCATCATGTTATTCATGATGATGGATAGGAAGAGATAGTATATCTAGGAAATGAATTCTTTATTTAAAGATCCAGAATTGTGAATTATGGAAAATAAACATTCTTCGTAAACAACCAACTTTAAATCTCAAATCAAACATAATACCATCTCATGCTATTGATCCATCATCTCATGTCTATAACATTTTATAGAAATATTTCCCTATAGCAAATCACATAAGCACATCTCTGTTAATTCCAACCATCATAATTATATGTGCCTAAGTATATCCTTATCAATTCTTTTCCATAAAACCTTCTAGATATAACTTTCCAGTACTCAAGGTGATGTCATCAAATATCCCAAACAGAAAATAATATGTTTAGCTATTGAATCTTTAACCACATCCATAAAGGAGTCTAAATATATTAAAGACCCTAAACCTTAGGGTAGATATGCATAATACAAAACCTTAAACCTCTTTGTTTATTACAATAGAATATATACATTGTCATTTTCCAAATCAATGGGAGTAGTAATAAATATATCAATGTCTTTCATATTTCATGCATCAAATAATGGTATAGGATCATTATACATATAAAAGTTTCTATTCAAACTATGAGCCAATTAGAGATAAGTTTATAAACAAATAAAAATATATCATTCAAGAAATTCATAACTAAAATAAGAAAGAAAAATAATAAGAAAAGTTTCTACAAACTACTAAAAGGGTGGTTCATATTGAGTAAATAAAAGAAATATAAAAAGAATACATAATAAAAGTTCACAAAGGTTACCAAATATATTTTAATATTACTACAAATATCCAGCAAATAGATCATACAAAGAAAGGTTCAAAATATAAATAAAATTCAAATCTGAATAAGAAAACAGAAAATGGATAAAGGATACAACAAATAAAAACACTACCTGGCCGTGGCCTAACACACCTATACTTATCTGACGCCTATGTGGAGCCCACAACAGCCCAGTAACCAGCCCAATTCTTTCTTTTCTATGACTAAAAAGTAGGGCCAGGAGAGGACCGTGGGTTGAGCTGCAAGAATCGCCAGGGGGTTATCCGCAAAATAGCCATCATCGTCATCGTCACGCACACAGACAGCTCGTTGGCGGAGCTCGCCGCCGCCCGATGCCGTCATCGTCGTCGTTGCACCAAGATCAACGCCGCCGCTACCAGGAGAGGATAAGAAGGCCACCGCAACACCCCTGCTTGTCCTCATCCACAATCTCGCTTCCCAAAATCACTTCTTTCCTTCACCTGAAAACCTAGCTCGTCGGAGTTCATCGTCCCGGCCAACTCTGACCACCCCTCGCTTTGTGGTAGCCACCGTTGGACGCGCCGTCGTGGACTGAACCATCTAGGACCAAGCACGGAGGAACGCTCGCCGGGAATCATGTGAAATCGAGCGTTCCTGTTCCTCGGCCACCGTGGCCATTATCATCGTTTCGCCGTCGTTACGCCTCCCCAAGCCTCCTCGACCGCTCTATCATCATCAGGGTAAGATTACGCATCTCTGGACCCTAGTTTCATTTGCTGATTCACACCGTAGGTATAGTTTTGTTGAGCACCGCTACTAGCCGCCGCAAAAGCTCATCGCCGATGACCCTCCGATGACCATTAGATAGCGGCGCCACCATCGATAGGATCGCCTTGATTCCCTCTGTCCAACGAACCTAACCACAACCCCGCGCTTGCACCAGATCAATCGATTGATCCTCAACCAGTGAGGATCAACTCGAGTGACGTCATGCTCACCGCATGATAGAACCACGTCAGCTCGTTTGACAAGTCTTTGTTCACGTGGCTGATGACATGGCCTAGGGCCCATATGTCATTGACTGGGTTAGTAACTTATGCATTTCTTTCATATGAGAGATGAGGTGGACCATGGCCCACTAGTCAGTGACTGGGGTTAGCTCTTGGTACGGTGTAAAAAGTATTTTCTGTTAAGAAATAAATAAAATGTTTTAATTCAATTAATAATATTCCAGAAATATAATAAATGATTAAATCTTGTTTAATTAATAACTTTTGATTTACAATTCAGAAAAATATATATAATATATGAAAATTTGTAGAAAAATAAAATCTACAACTTAAACTTATTATAAAATATTATTATGATAATTATTTAAATAAATATTATTTAATAAAGGTTTAATAAGTAATAAAATTTTGATAATTTATATTTTTATAATAATAAATGTTAATAATATAAATAAAATATCAAAAATCTTAGAAAAATAAGAATTCTAATTCAAAACTATAATCATGTATTTCTATTTCAATTAATTAAATTTTCATTATCTATTAAGTAATTATAAAGTAATAAGAATTATAATCTTATTATTTATAAATCATAAAAATAATTGTAATATACCAAAATGATCACAAAGATAATATATACATGTAAACAATCTAATATTCTACTTTGAGTTTAATAAAAATTCAAATATTTTAATAACTCAAATTTAAACTTATTTACTTCATTAATAGTTCATATAAGGATAAATAAAATTTATTAATATTCCTAAAATGAGTCTAATAAGTCTAATAAATAGTATTAGTCTTAAATATTAATAATATAAGGCCAGAATAGTTTAAAACATTGTAATCATCTTTGTATTAAATTATCTTCAACCCTAAGTGAAGATTATATTCTCAAAGTATTTCAATTCATGATAAAAACTTTAAATAACACCTTGTGAATAAATAAGATCCTTTCCATCCATGTTAACTACCAAATTACAAAAACTACCACAAGACTATAGAAAGTTCAAAAGTAATTAAGTGGCAGTATATCCTGGTTTATAAACTATACTCACTCATTATTAAAAGATAAATGATACTACTCCATTATTAAATCAAGAAACCACTACACTAACTAGAAGGATCACTAATATTAAGTAAACTAAAGGAAACATTCTAGATACACAAGATACAAATATTATAAGTATTATACCTTCAAAATTATCTAAATTTAAAGTTAACTTTAGTCTCCCAGAGTCTAAATATAATACAATAAACATTACTATAGGATTTATAGTTAACTTTGGTCTGAAGTAGTTAAGCTATAAAGCAACTCAAGCCAAACCATTGAGTAAACAAATAACATCAACCACCACTAACTACCCACAAAGTTTGTTTAGACCTTAGAAGAGAAACCTTTTCTTCGAAGGTTATTCTTTTTGCCACTTCAAACAGAAACTCTTATATAAGCAATTTTGACTAGTATTTCATAAGTATATATTTTTTGCTACATATGTGTTGCTCACAACCATTCATAAGATTTAATAAAAGCACAAATGTGAAACCTATCAAAAAGGACCACACATTCCAAAGTAACCATTTCCGGAATCCAAACCCTAGGACAATGTTATTCCCAGGGATTTGCGTTTAGAACGTGCATCACATTACTTATGCATAAAGGAATATTGCTTCTTTAAACACTAGTCCTTACCGGACCAATGATGCTGATTTCAGATTTTGGATCTTATACTGATTCGAAGACCGTGAGTGCATAATCTTGCAATCACAAAAGGCAAGTTCACACTTTCTCATGTCCTTTGATTATTTTCTGTAAAGTATTTTGCAAATCCAGTGTTGTCATCACCTGCATTTGAAAAGGGTCAGAAAATACTATTTTCATAATAATGTGATTATAGGCTATTTACCATGAGGTAATAACCTACTATAAGAGTTCCGGTGGTAAAGGAACAAATTATCTAGGACTTAGCAACCAATGTTGCCAGTGATTATTGCGCCGTATATTACGCGTTGAACATGAAATTTGGAATGGGACGGAGAAGTCAGCTGTATCTTTTCCCTCTCGCATGGAGCTGGATGTGCGGGTCGTGGCTGTTATCACTCGTAGGACGCATATTATATGGTAATTCATAGAGGATATGCAGCATATGGGTTGGAGCCCTCGACGTTCCACGATAGTTCCGGCATCTGAACGGTCTGTACTGCCATTGCCGTAATTCAATAGGTGGGCTGGCGTACACCAAGGATATATGCGGGGTCGCGGAGAAGGCAGTGATTGGCTTGGATCTTAGTCTAGGCCTCACACCAAGAAAGTGTGAACTAACCTGCAATTCGGATGTGCAACAAAGCTAAGATCTCTCATGGGTAAAGTGACACACCTCTACAGAGTGTAAGAACTGTAACTTGTTACTCCCTTAGGAAGGAGCTGAGCAGCGGAAAGGAACCCCATGAAGGTTCTAGTAAACCCGTGAAGGCTGACGGACATAGCTTTTCAGAATAAAAACAACCTTTGAAGAAATGTTTATAAAAACTTGCATTGCCTACGACCTACGGTCTGTGGCTATAGATATAGTGCATCCAACACTCCTTTTCTAGTGAATTTGCTGAGTACGCTCGTAGTCAAAGTATCTTCTTAACCCTTGCTATATTCTGAAGCCGGAGTAAACAACAACCAAATAAAGTTATGCTCCAGGACTTTTCATGCAAAGCTAAAGCTCTTCAATGAAGTCAATAAAGTCAACATATACATCAACTCAAGTGAAGACAAAGCTACTGATTAGATAGGAATATAATCTCTAGCCAAAGAACCTAACTCTGTAGAGTATTGCAATAGCAGCAATGCCAATCGCTTAGTTAAAATTCTAGTTCTAGTAGTATAATAGTTCTTGCGTTGTTTACATTTGATTCTTCTCCGTAAGAATTTCTTTCTCTCTCTTTAACCTAGAGTGTTCTCTGGATCTTGTGTAAAGAGTGAGTTGTAACCTTTATCCATGTATTGGACCCGCTGTGTTTATGTTGTGTCGTTCTGAGGGATGTAATACTAGTGAACGATGTTTTATTGGTGTTATGTCAACGACTATAATATACTACATCATGAAGTGGTATGCTGGGTCACCGCACTTGATTTCTATGAATTTTAATTTCCTTAATATTTGCTTCCAAATATCAGCACGTCTTTGGTGCCATCAGGTGCAGAATCTTGCAGATCGCTACAGGTTGTTAAAAATGTTCATTTCTTGCTTTCTTTCAATCAGATCTACTTGAATTGACTATTTGGTTGGATATTATGTGGTTCAAATGGTCGTCTATGACACAACAAGTGTGCTCATACATCTCCTGCTCGGACTAAATCGGCCACCTAGCCATCACAATAACCAACAACTTAATTCCAAAAGTAAAGAAGTAGCGAAAGTATCTTCCGTAGTTGCCTTCTCCTACTTGAGAAGAACCCACAACTTATATTTGCTTCCACATGTAGAGACACTCTCCAAACAACATAGTTTAATGGCAATGCTACAAGACTCTTACCACAATCGGTATAACACCACAGGTGTGGCATGCCACTGTGCCAATCACCATACCAAATTATCTCTTATAAACTCAGATATAATATTCAGGTGTTTGTGGAACACAGCAATCTTGACACTGTTCTCTCTGAACTGACCGATAAGCATCTCAAACTTCTCTATAAAATGTTGTTAAGCAATAAAATCTTCCAGTTCAAATAAAATCAATTATCATGTAAAAGGACTTAACAAATGAGGTGAAAATGCGCATACATGTTGTCTACAGAAATTCACCATAATACTAAAAAAGAACCAGCATAACTTATAGAGCTAGGTTGTACAGTTTAATACATCTGAAATCCATGGTTTATTTAGAACCGAGCTTGACATTTCTATCTTTTATCCATCGAATGCAACGGTGATGACTAAAGCGATACAAAACTGTGTGGAAGACGTGCATCTTCAAGGATAGTAGTTCGTAGAAATAATTTCTCGAAAAATGCTACCTAAAAGTATAATTTTTATTAAACCTCAGAATTGAAACCATTAGGAATATGTAATCTTCATTGTGTAACTAGCTGGGCAATCGTGTTTATTTTCCGGTTAGTTGTCCAAATCAATCGCCCTCAGTGATAAGAAGGAGGAGATGAAATGCTTGGATGCTAGAAATGGGATGACGTGTCGCCGTGGATAATGACACTAAAAAGACTAACACGATGCATCCGATAATGTTACAAATCAAAGCACCCGAAGTGTATTGCAACAGTCACGTTGTGTGATAACGCTAAGTACGCGGCGAGGCGAAGCTTCCCTATCAATATAGTTTCATAAATATGCCGGATCTTTTGCCTAGTATTAAATATTACATGTGTTGCCTCTTCTAGTGTTTTGCTTCTTCACTGGATAGGGCGATGAGTGGATGCAAGTTGCGACAAGCCTCCGATTTCCTGACTTTGTCTCACAGGCGAGTATTCTCCCCCTTCTACCTATTTTGCATTTATAGTCTTTACTTCCTCCAATTGATATTGATATCCTTTCTATCGATGCTTTAGTATTGTCCCTTTATTTACATGCTCTACCATATTGCCTTGTCATCCTACTGCCTTGTTTGATTATCTAGCTTCATCCTTTCGAGTCGTAGTGCATGCTTAGATCTCACACAGGTGAACCGTGATATCTGGTTATGGTTGATAACATGATAAATTAAATTGGTGATATTGGCTATGGTTATGGTTTCATTTAATGATAAGGCCTCGGCAAGGACAATCTTTAGAAACTACTTGAGCCAACCTAGGACCCATTCGTTCTACGATACTAGTTCTGAGTTGATCGCGCTAACCAAACATGGGGCCTCTGGGACCCCCCTCAATGTAACATCCCAAAAATCATAATTTGTAAAGCTTGCATAGCATTCATGCATTCATAAGAATTTGATCTTTTTCAAATGAATTTCAAACATCAGAACCATATTTTGCCTATTACTTATTCAAGTGAGGCAGGGTTTATATTTTATTTACTAAGTGTGATTAGTATTTGACCAGGATTGATTGGAAAGTAAATACAAAACCACACAAAAGTTTTTCCAAACAATTCAAATTTAAAACCATATATATGCCTATTATAAATATTTAACTAAAGGCATGGTTTTATATTTAATTTCATACCCAAAATGATTTTGAATATAAATAGATGTTTTACACATCATTGGACACAAGAAATACAGAACAAAATGCTGGTGGAAATTTAAATTGAAACAGATTTGAATCACCCATTCAAATTCAAATCAGAAAATCAAAATAGAAAAAGAAAAGGAGAAAAAGAGAAAAAAATAAACCTAACTAGCTATCTGACCCAACCCAACCCGCGGCCCATCTAAATAGCCCACCTAGCCCACCCGGGAAAACCCTCTCCCTCTCTGTTTCTCACGCGCAAGCACGCCCCCACCTCACTGACGGGCAGGCCCCACTGCCAATTTGACCCCGTCATCTATCTCGGAGGACCCGCGCCCTCTCTGCCGTTTCCTCCTCATTTCAATTCGATTGATTGTGCTTGATTCCCGGCGTAATTACCCCGCTCAGCCCTGCTACTTAAACCCCCACTGCCCCCTCTCCATTTCCCCTCAAACCCCAAGCCCTGAGCGCCACCAGGCTGCAAGAATTTCTCGCCGCGACCTCTCTGCTCCGACGAGCTACAACGCCGATTCCAGCCAACTCCGGCCATCCCTCTGCTCCTGGTTCCCACGAGCACACTCCACTTTGCCTCGCGCATCTCCCAGTACCATTCCCTAGCCCCCGCGTGCTTCGGAACCTTGGCAAGGACAATGCCAGCATGACACCATCCTCTGCAGCAACTCCAGCGAACCGTTCTGGTAAACCATGACCGCCCTAACCTTTCTGGTTGATACGCGTGTACTCGCCATGCTTGTACTCGTCTAACACCACATCTCGCTGGCCATTTCGTGCCTTGTAGCGTCGACAACATCCACTCCTGAGCTAACCCGACGCCGACGCCAACCCCGACGAGCAATCGTGTGGCATCCCGCAAAACCACTACTAGAAAATCGCGGTGTTTTTGTGCATTGCATCTTCATGACCGCATGCTCATGTCATCATGCCACTTTGCATTTGAGCATCGTCATCATCATGCATGGTTTTTGTCTAAACTATTTTCGAAACGCCTAGTTTTGTTTTCTAAATATCCCCGTATTTTATTTCAAATCAAACCCTCGGTCCGCCTGGATCTTTTGTTTGCCTAATCTATTTTACCAAAAGAATATTTAAAACTAAACAAAATAAATAAAACGTTTTTGTCCGGGGAGACAGTCCGGCCGGTCAGGCCAGAGGCCCAACCGGACCAGACCATCTACCACCCGGCCCAACAGACCTAGCAAACCCTAGACCTAATCCTAGCCCTACATCTAACCAAACCCTAGATCCCCATATACCTAGACCCCCCAGCTATCCTATCACCCCTTGCCGCCACCAGCCCTTCCTGGATCCACCACAGCGGCACACACACATGCGCCACACTCGCCGTACACCACCCACCCAGGAAACCACCGCGCGCTCTCCCGTTCCCGACCCACCCCACACAACACACGCACGCCATGCACGCTCCTCTCTTCCGTGGCCCCACCATCCCGGTCCCACCCCATCTCCCACGCGTGATTGCTCTCCACCACCCCCAACTCCCCGATTCCGCCTCTGCTCTCATCTCACGCGCAACCGCCGCCCTCCCCTTTGATCTCTGCCTCGCGAGAACCCCCCTCCGCCCCTTCCCTCGTCTGCTAAGCGCGTGCCACCGCCCCGTCTCTCCCCGAGGCTGCAGACCCCCGCCGGCCTCTACCTCGCGTCCGGCTGTGCCCCGCCCGAGCGACCGCTGCTATCTGCGGGGTCCCTGCCGTCTCCCTCCCGCAGTCTTCGGCGCCCCTGCCTCACCTTCTCCTCTCCAAGCTCGTCAGCACGCCCTCCTCTCCGACGCTCGCCATCCTTCGTCGTTCCGTCCTTCGCCCCCGCACGCGATGTGCCGCGTCCTCACATTGCAGCGAGCCGCGCGCGACCTCCACTGTGAACGCCACTCGGCGGCTGTCCGTCGACCTCCCTCGCTCCATCGCTGTTGGAAGCGAGCACCGCTGCCGTCTGCTTGCCCGTGTCTGCCCGCATCAGGCACCCGTCCTTGCCCTCCTTCTCGCGGTCAGGGCGCCGCCGTACGACTCCCGCGGGATCCTGCCTCGTCGTCTCACCTCCTCCGTCGAGCACCGCTGCTGCCTCTGCGCCCCCGCCGTCGACCTCCTCCCTTCCCTCGGAGCCGCCACCGGCCGCGGTCCCGTCGCCCTGCAGGCTCCGGCCCGCCCGCCTCTGCACCGGCGCCGGCCTCCTCCTCCCGCGTCTGCCTCCCGCTGTCTTCCCCAGGCCGCTGCCGGTCCTCCTCTTCCCTCTGCCCGCCTGGCGCCTCGGCCGACGCCGCCCCTGCACCGAGCCGCTGCCACCCGCAACGTTCCGTGTTGGTCTGCCCATGTGAGCCTATGGAGTCCCTGCTCGTGTTTGTCTCTTGATGTTGTCAAGTTGCAAGAATCTGGGCATCGAGGCCACTAATCTGCTGGCTCCCCATCGCTGCTAGTTGTGTTGGTTGATGTAAAATACTGAGGTACATCTAGCGACAAGGGAATGGTGGTACCGCTCATGTCATGGATGTGATGTTCGTATGAAGATTGCTCGGTGCCACCTGAAGTCTGAACCAGAACCAAGTCCATCGTCAACATCGAGATCGGAACATTATGTACGCCGGCCATCGGCGCCGAACCCGATGACCGCCACAAAAACGACAAGCACTTCACCGCGGGACACCGAGAATGCCAACATGGAACCTGGGACCGACAAGTTCTCCTTCACAGATCCGATGACCGAGACCCTGAAGACCGATCCGAAGCGCCAGGACCTCCTTCTCGGAACCATCAAGTACTTCCTCTCGGACGCCAAGACCCGAACCTGAAGAACGCCAAGATCGCCGACGCGGATACGCCAAGTTCTTCACCCCGAATGCCAAAACCGACTCGCTGGCGCGGACCCAACAAGATCTTCGCGACGGCAAGATCGACCTCTTGGAACCAAGATCTCCGGCACGTCACGACAAGTTCTCCATCTTGTATCCGATCTCGTCGAGCCGTTCCCCCGTCGAACCCTGTCAAACCCCGAACCCCTCGGAGCCCAAGTTCGCCGAACCCTAATGTGATTCCCTATCCGAGACCCCATTATTTTATAATATGACATTATCAACTGATACATATTAAATTGTTCATGCATGCATACTTGTCCGTGGTTTGGGGGAATTATGCCAATTAATCTCATAATTAAATATGGGATCCATATGCGGGCAAATCTAGTCGTATATTGGTCCCATTTAAATTTGTGTAGCGAACTGGTGCTATATTTTGCCATGTTAATACAACATTTAAATGGCAGGGTATCTAAACAACATAAACCACCTAATTAATTGTCGGGACTTCGGTTCCACTTAATATTGCCTAATTGCATCGCATCTTTGCTATGTCATACATCATACATGCATCATGCCCGATCTTTTGCCGTAGTATTAAATAGTGCATCCGGTGTTTATTCTAGTGTTTTGCTTCTTCGCGGATAAGGCCGTTGAGTTGATGTGAGCTTCGCCCCGATCTTCGGATGAACCTTCGGCAATGTTTTCAGGCGAGCATCTCCCCCTTTCTACCTATCTTACTTTTATAGTATTTATTCCCTCCTGTTGATCTATTGCTATCTATGTTGCGATGCTCTAGTTTTCGTACCCGTGATATCCCTTGCAGCCTTATATTGCCTTGGACACATCCTATTACCTGTTGTTTGGTAGATAGTTGGACCTGCGCGTCGTAGTCGCTTGCTCAAGTGCTGTTGCGTGTCGTCAAGTACCACAGTTGTTGGAGTATTGCCGCATGTTTAATGTTGGAGTTGATCATAACTTTAATTATTGTTTAATAACTAAAATTGAAGTAGGTAAATGCAAAGGCACAGGTGGGCAATAGATGTTATTTGGTTTTTAACCGCCCACTTGTGTCCCGTAGGACCCCGAGTACTTGATACATGTTCCTTGAATATTCGCGCTATCCACATCGGGGAGGATTATGGGACCCCCCTGAGCCAGAGCTTGATTCATTCTTATTTCTTGGGGCCACAAACTAGTTTGAGGTTTTATTTACTATCCTGTACTTATGCCATGCTTTACTGCTTAATTTAAATTGTGCGATGTACTGCACCTGTACTGTTTAGGGAAGAGGAGTGTTTTCGCGGTATCGACAAGCCCAGACACATTTTCGGGTTCCCAGTCGTTTCTGACCATGGCGCAAACCTTGAGTCCGTCTCGAGTCGGCTAACCGTTCTATGGTGTACTCAATGGGTGGCCCCTGAAATATTTCTGAATCCTGTGATTGCTTTGTCGTGAAGGCCTCGTTGGGTTTTGATTTGGTTTTTCCGAGGTTGATCGAGTGTGTGTTGCTATTTGTGCACCCCTGCAGGGTAAAACTTTCTGAAAGCCGTGTCCGCGGTTATGGACGACTTGGAGCACAGTATCTCGATCATAGACAACTATAACTAAAGTAGTGCTATAAATTTGACTTTATAATGACTAGTAATCAGCTTCACTATAATGGAATGGCTAAATAAAATTGCCAATAATTGCTTGTTTGGGTTGTCGCTTGCTACCATTGTACCTGAATAGTAAGTATTGCAACTATAACGGAATGGCTAAATACAAGTACCAACAACTGCTGGGTTTGGGATATCTCATGCTAATTGTATCTGACTAGTAAGTGTTTCAACTACAACGGAATGATTAACTAAAATTTCCCACTGCTTATTATATCAGGATGACTATCTATACCTGACTAGTAATTGCTGCAACGATAACTGAATAACTAAAACTGCCAACTGTGTGAGTTCCTCGGTTGACTTCCTCGTTTGGTCTCGAGAGGGAAATACCAGGATGGGTATGTTTGGTGGTAGCATCAGGTTGGGTTCGAATAGGTCTTTCTTATCTCTCTCTGATAGCCGACCATTGTATCGAGTCTCTATAGGTTGTTTAGTGCATGCTACGCTGCCTCTTCAGTCCACCATACCTATGTAGGCGAGGACCGCCGAATTCTAGCCTCGCCGTGTACTGGCCTCAGTACTGACCGCTCTCTCTTTTTCCTTTGCCCTTTGTCGGCACCCCTTTTGTTTAAACAGGTTTTGAGATCGACGTCGTTAGCAGGGTTACCCTTCCGGCTTGGCCTGGGCAGGGTTATGGACGCCATTGGTTATTCTTCAGGGCTCTTAGCCCCATTTGCATCTTGTCCGTAGCTGGACGCTCTATCGTTTTCAAAGTGATTTGGATCTTTGTATTGTATATCTGTATTCTTGACTCTTTGAGTCGCTGTTGTATATATCTGTTCTGTGGGTCCCATCGAGGACTGTTGTGTAATGTTATTACTTTGTTTTCCACCGGCACGAAAGTGCCTGGTGGGCACCTTTGAATCGTTTCTATGCGGGTTTGGCGGGAATCGCTGAAACTTGCATAGGGCCGATTCTGAGGGTGTTACAAATTGACGCCATGCCCGTACGCCCCCGGTCCGTCCACGACCACATCGAGAATCATCGCGTCACTATGATCGTTGTAAGCATCTGCACTACCTCCCTTGCGCTCTGGCCTCACCGGAGCGCCATCGCCAGATGCGTTGCCGCCACTCTGGCCATTTGCGCCGCCAATTCTTGGTAGAGCGATTACATTCGCTAGATCTAGACCCAGCGGTCTAGATTAGAATCAACCGGGAAGGGGTACGCGCAGATCTGGGCCCTAGATCCAGATCTAACAATATAGGTTAGTTTAGCCGCGAAGGGGTATGGTGCGATCTGGTGTGTTGGATTAAGTTAAATCCAACGGTGCGGACGCGTGATCTAGAGTGAAGCGGTATGGGCCAATCAGATGGCGCCGCGTGTCAGGATTTTCGATTTAAAATTCTGATTTGATTTAATTAGATGATTAAAATTGTAAATTTAATAACTTTTGTTCGATTTATCCAAAAAATGCAAATAAGATATCAATGGAATCACAAAAATAAATCCTACACATCTGTAGGATTAGTTTTGTATTTTGCCTCCGTTAAAATAGAATTTTATGCAGAGACATTTGTAGGCCTATTTTGTGTATGAAAATTATTTGGAAAATGTTTTAAAAGCCAAATTAAGTTTATTTGGTGTATAATTGTTTAGCTTATTGTTAAGTACTATTTTACTTGTCTTGTTTGGTTTAGAAAAATCATCACATGGCATTTGCATGCATTCATATATTTTTGCTTGATTATTTGAAATGTGAATTTGGTGCTATCATTTTACGTGTAGATTTTGGTGCTAGTGGCGATTGTGACTATGAGGATTGTTTTTACTCCCCCAAATACCAAGGCAAGTGGTGCTTCATATTTTTTTCCCAATAATTTGTCTATGCATTAGTGATATTTTGTATAGGGCTTGCATGATAATTTTTGCTAAGTATCTATATGCTATGCTTGGGAAATCCTAATAGTTGTAGAATTGTTAGAATTTTCTATAAGTTAAGATACTTTCTATTGCCATGCTTAGCCTAGCTAGTAGCAACCAAGGGTGGATTATATACATATGCTATGGAAAGATATTACTAAGTATTTGACTTGTGTTTTGCTTAATAAAACAACTAAGTGAATGAAACACCCGGGTGGAATGGTTGTTTGGGTTATGTTGAGTGGTTACACAAGGCCCATATCTATGGTCTACCTTGAGTATCACACTTGTGGAAAGCCACTCAGGAACAAAGGGATTTGAGATGCCATATGTTAAGAAGCTTCTAGTGCAGCCACATGGCATTATGGGCTCTGCCTGGATCATATAGGTTGCAATAACATAGCCAAATGGACAGTTGGTTATAGGGGCTGATAGGTTGGGAGCGCGTACATTCTGGTCTAAGGGAAGGCTTTTGAAAGGTCTTGTCTCGATTCATGTCGAGTCTTGTGGGGAAAGTGCACCACCTCCGCAGAAGGAAGAATCTAAGTACTTAGCCGTGTCCCCGAAAATGGACAATTTGAGCATCAAGACATGGCAGATATCAAGAATCTCCTCATCCCAATTTATAATTTAAAAACTTGTGGTTGAGCAAGGGTTAAGGTTCCCCAATGTCTATTGGTGGTTCCTTGGGAGTTTTTGCCAAACAAAAACTTAGTGTTTTTCAACTGATAGGTAAAACCCTATTTTGAGCAAAACAAGCCTAAGCTACACTTAGCCAAATTCATGTAGAATATAGTTACTATCATTCTACTAAGGTATCACTTGCCAATACTATTCCAATGTATTGACCCACTGTGGCTGTAACTTGTGATGTTGCAGGTTACTCTGATGAGGATTAGGGTTATGAGTCTACACTCAACATGCTTGCCTGTGGCACATGAAGATGAAGACTTTTATTTATATTGTTAAGTTAAACTCTTGTACTAGACTATGGCTATGGAGTTGTAAAAGACTATGTTATCTCTAGAATGATGATGTAATAATGACCTTTGTTTCTGTGTACTTCATCTTAAACTGTGGATGCTAGCATTTGATCCAGGGACTAGCATTGCAATCACAGGGACCTTTATCTTTATAAAGGTGGGGTCTTACAGATGGTATCAGAGCACTGTGTTGCCTGTAGGATTATGACCCTAGGATTGGATTAGACTAAGAAACCACTAAGGAAAATTTCAACACTTTGAAAAATTTCCACACTTGTCTTTTTCTTCTCATAAACTTTTCTAATCTTCTTTCTCATCTCTATTTGTAGATGAACTCCATCAACGAAGCCGTAAGGAAGGGACCACTCATGACCATGAACTTGGAGTGTGAGATCGAATTTCCCAAGGCACTCAAGAACCTTATGGTTACCATGGGGATACATGGTGCATGTAGCATCCCAATTGTCTAACAACTGTAATGCTACTTGATCTAGTAATAAAATGGCCCATTCCTACATATATTTGTTGCTTCATCATCATATCATGCTCATGTCATCATGCCACCTTGCATTTGAGCATCATATAAAACCCTTTGTGTTTTAGTTCTTGTCTCATATACATTATTAATTGTAGTTGCCTCTTGATATTGTATTTGGTTCTTGATATATTGTTAAATGCCCAAGTTGAGTTGGGGGCATATCTTTTATTCAACTCCACCACCTTTTCTTCACCACCTTATAATTCCACCATCCAATTACTATGAGCTGGCATTCATTTGAGTTTACCTAGCTCATGTGGGTTGGGTAGATCCAACACTAGTCCCTTTTTGCTTGGCCTTATTCCACCTTTTGGGAATGCATGGAATAATGCCATGTGATTTTATGTTGTTTTCACAATATGAATACATGGCATCTATTATTTGCATGGGCCATGCAAGAACCACCTCATCTCTCTCCCTCTATTTTGTTTTCTGCAAGCCTTGGGTACATGTGAAGGTTCCCTAATTTTACAAATGATTTCATCTAAATTGCAAAAACCCCATATCTTCATCTTCTTGTAAAATGCCCCAATTGGCACAATTCATAAGCTATGTATGTGGGCATCTCCTTCTCCTCCATCTCTTTTGCCCCTTGCCTCTCCTCTTAGTCAAGCTCCTTATTCAAAACTCAGAAGAAGTTCAAAAGAATTTGAATTTATAAGCTGGTTTGAAAATTGTAATAGAATATAAAGAACAAACACATAATTATTAAACAAAATAAATAAAGGGGGGAACCAGACCTGGTAGCAGCCCACCTTGGGCCCAGCCGCAACAGCCCAAGTGGGAGCAGCAGCCTGCAGCTATCCCCCTCCTGGCCCGAGCCTAACCTCTTCTGGGCCGACCCAGTGTGCCTCCTTCCGGCCATACCGCTTCGGGTCAGAGAACACGGCTACAGCCTGTGCTTCTTCTCATTGCGCCTCTGTCGATCTCCAAACGGAGCAGGTCCCCGTCGCGTCGCCGTCATCCGCGTCACCATCCACCACCGCTCCCTCATCTTATCCCCAAGCCGAGGCGCCCCTGAACCCTAGTTCCCCCCTCTTTTCCTCCGCCACCACACTCTCCTTCTTTTTCCCTCTCTTCTTTCTCCCTACCAATCTGCAAGGGGCAGAGCCTCTCCCCTCGACCTCGAGCTCCAGAGCCCATGCCGCTGGCGGGAATGGAACTGCGCCACTGTCCTTGACATCCTCGCTGCAGAACCGAGTCAGGAGACGCTAGGGATCAACGGCGACGTCAAGGTCTGCTTCCTGGAACCTGCGTTCGTGCGCGCGGTCGGCTGTTTCTTCGCCAACTGATAGCCCATCCTCTGCGACTCGTTGCTCGCCGGGACCTCGGTGAGCGTGCCACCTTCTCCTCTGCATCTTCCTCTACCTCTCTCGCTACCGCAGCAGTCCATCGTCGTACCTTGGTTTACGCTCGTCAGCGCTGAAACCACCACATCTTCGTAGTAGTGCGGCGAGCTCGAACAGCTTTTCTATCTCGAATTCTCGCAAGCTAGCAACCTGTACAGTCCGCCGCCGTCGATTCATAAAACACAAAACTTGTAGAGGATAGTCCCCTCTTCAATTTTGTATTTTGTGGAATAGCAAAATTCCCAAAGGAGCTCTCGCCATCGTCGCCTGAAGTCAGCCGTCTCCCGGGCGAGCTTCGGCCGAACGAGCAGCAGCCGCAGCGGCATCTCGACGTCAAAGTGCCGCTCTGTTCCTCCTTCCTTCCTGACGCGTACAGTCCCCCTTTGAAGAAACTTGTTTTTGCAAAGTTGGAGCCCTTTGGTAGATCTGCATCTTTTATTTTTGAAGCTTACCCAAATTCGCATTCTTTTGCTCGCCATGTTCGTTTGAAATTCAGGTCAGCTAGCAGTTTTTCCAGAATCGTCGTCAGTTTCGTCAGACTAAACCAACCCCCCAGACGCTTTTCTGATTAGGCCCCTAGGTTTCCTTGTCATCAACCCGCAGATCCCCGGACCCCACCCGGACCTCTCGATGTTTTTGCAGAGCCCCTCCTCCTTTTTGGCTTCCAACCCGCGGTCCCGCTGTGTCCACGTGGCACACCCCCGTGGCTTCCACTTTCATGTGATGGGCACCACTGTGACCAGTGGTAGTGGTAGAGTGTAGCCCGAGTAAGAAAAGTCCTCAGCCATTTTCTTAAATCAATAAAAATTTCAGTAAATGATTATTATCAAATAAATTCATAACTATTTAAATATTTCGAATTTGAATTCAAACTTAATATGAAAAATGTTTTATTTTTGAATGTTAATTCAAATATTTAATCAAATAATTTCAGGATTAATTTAATTAGTCAACCTTTGACTTTGACCCTAATTAATAATTTTGACTATAAAATAAATTAAAATTCATAATTTCAAATAATACAAATAATATATGTTTTTGAATTAGAAAAATGTGAGGATTTCAAATATGCTATTCAAATTACCTTTTGCACATTTAAAATTCCAAGTTGAGTAAAATTACACAAAATGCCCCTCACCTTCATTAATTAATAACTTTTGTTTTATAACTCCAAATTTGACAAATGATATGTCTAAAATGATCAGCTCAACGAGACCTTTCTGTTTATGCTATCCATGACTTCAATTGAAGCATGCATCATATAAATATATAGTATACAGCAACTAATATGACAATACAATGTGACCAAAACCCAATAAAAATGTTATTTCTTGTATTCTACACCTCACCCATGCCATGCTACATTATTGCCATGCAACTTGTGCATCATTCATCATGGCATGATTGTTTGCTTGACGCATTTTATTCCTATGCTTGAGCACTTTATTTATGTTGGCCTTGTTTGTTTGGTTCTTCTTCGAATAGACACTGAGCAGGGGATATATCAAGAGAACCAAGAGCACTACCCAGAACCGTCTCTCGCTTCAACTGAGTTGCCAGGCAAGCACTATCACATGCTTGCATACATACAGTACCTATTGCCTCTATCTTATTCTTGCATCATTGGGTCGCGATTGCATTAAACTGAATCCCAAGTATTGCATAGCTTTACTTTTAAACCCCACCAAGCTTGTTCCTCCATCCCATGACCCATTACTACAGGAGTTGTTTGAGCCATGCGAGTCGTAGAACAGCATGTGAAGGGTATGTGAGAGTCTGATGGATGACGAGGTACCTAAACAACTTAACTTGAGTAGTAATGGGATAACTAATGAAAGTGGCACCGGTGAGCAACATCTGCTATTTGGTTTTTCCTGCTCACTTGTGTCTCGTAGGACCCCAAGTACTTGATTCCTGTTCCTTGATTTATTCGCGCTATCCACATCCGGGAGGCTTATGGGACCCCGAGCGAGCTTGATTCGATCTTATTTCTTGGGGCCACAAACTAGTTTGAGGTTTTATTTACTATCCGTACCGCATTTATGCCATGTTTATCGCTTTATTTAAGATTGTGCGAGGAGCACTGCTGCTTTGTTAGGTAAGCGAGTGTTTCGCGGTATCGACAAGCCAGTCACACTTTCGGGTTCGATTCGTTTACTGACCATTGTCGCAAACCTTGAGTCCGTCTCAGTCATAACTTTGTTATGGTCTACTCAATGGGTGGCCCCAAATATTCTGAATTCGTGATTGCTTTGTCGTGAAGGCCTCGTTGGGTTTTGATTTGGTTTTTCCGAGGTTGATCAGTGTGTGTTGCTATTTGTGCACCCTGCGGTAAAACTTTCTGAAAAGTGTCATGGTTATGGACGACTTGGAGCACAGTTTCGATCATAGACAAGCATAACTAAAGTACCGCTTTTAATTTGACTAAGTAATTAAGTAGTAAATAGTGCAACACTCATGGAATGGTTAATAAAAGCGCCAACGGATGGGGTTTGTTCGTCCGCTTCCTCGTTGGTAGCGAGGAGGAGGATGGATCGGTGGATATTCTTGTTATAACATTGTCATTAATTCACGGACATCCGCTATCATTGGTTAAGGCGGATGGTTAGCAGTATCTATAGAACTGTTAGGGTTTATCTTTTGCTGCAATTCGTCACCCTGGTTGTGTCCCCTTTAGAGGCATAAAGACTTGCTGAGTACCCTTAGGGTCTCACACGATAAATTATTGGTTCAGATGAACAGGTACACTCGCAAGACGGATACTGGGTGGAGGAGGCTGATGATGTGGGCAACGATCGTTTGGGGTAGAGATTCCGGGAACAGGGATCCGTGAGATCTGTGGGCGGGATGTGCTTATTTATGTGGCATCTTATGCTGATTTGCTTCTTATCCGTACTCGGAACTTGTTCGCCGCTTCCGCCTGATTCTCTGATGTGTGATGTATGAGGAGATATCCTAAACTATTAGATCTATCTAGAACATTTGAATCTTGCCGTATGGCGTTGCTATATTTCCTTTCTTTTAGATGGAATGGCTCTGATGTACTATTGTATGGTGGCTTGCATACATACTCATTTGTGTATGTAGTTGATCCCTTCGCTTTGCCGATTCATACGCCATACTTGTCCCGATGACTGGAAGTGGTTGGGACGGCCGAAAGGTCTACCCGTGAGTGGCTTTTAGGCCCCACCGTACTATTTCGACCACTTCCGCTCATCCAGGCTTGTATCTAGGAGCGTAATTCACCGAGGTAGTTACAGTGCAGCTGTGTACAAGGGATTCCCTGTGATGGATGAAGGAGAAGAGTATTGGTGGGTGCAACTTCACTTGTACAAAAACAAGGAAGACAACCACAAGGAGTCGGGATTTTGCAAGGTCACCAACTCTGAAATGCACACAACATTCTTTTACTCTGCAAGAAATGCAGCTTGGAATGCCATCAAGGAGCTTGGTGATAGACTCAAGTGCAGAATGCTCAACACCCAAAATGACCTTAGAGAAGAAAAGAAGCATACCCAAGAATTAGAGACTACCAACCAACAACTAAGGGGAGACATCATAGACTTAATATGGGAGTCTTGTGAACAAGATAGATAGATGGCTACTAAGGATGCCCTGATAGCTATTTTGTCTAGTGAGTGAGAGTTGTAACGTACTTTGTTAGTTGGACCACCACACTTATTGTTTTTACTTCCAAAAATTTGTCTAAGTCATGTTGAACCTTTGATGTTTGTAATGGATTTGTGTATGCCATGACTTGTGTGTTTGTGGCAAAAAGATGTGCTTGTGATATTTTGTCTTGTGAATTTTCTCTACTTGTGTTGGTTCTAACTTTTCTCTATCTTATAAAAATAGATGCCTAATGTTGTTATCAGCACGGCCGAGGAGTTCAAGGGAACTCGTTTTGGTACTCGTCTCATTGAGCTCACTAGTGTGCTCAACCTTCCACTTCCTAGCATCATGACACTTCAGCTCACAAAGTTTGAGAGGAAGGACCTATGGGGCTTCAGAGTCACACAGCCACGACGCCAGACAGAGCCACCCATGGAGGCCATCACTTTCAAGCTGATGCATGACGACAAGGAGAAATGCTTAGATGTATCCATGCATGAGTTACTTGGGCGCTTGGTAGGGAGGCACTCCACTGAGCTTAGAGGTCTTTACTTTCACCCCTTCGGGAGATGCAACGAGGAGGGTGAGGCTATAGAGTATGAGGATGCTACCAGAGAGGGTCTTATTATACACCTTGATACTCATAGGACCAACGTCATGCTTAGCAATGACGATCTCCAGGTTCAACTACGAGAGAAGGACAAGCTCTTCGCGGAGCAAGACGATATTATCAAGGAAATGGAGGCCAAGTTTGAAAGCCAAGACAAGGAGTTCAAGAGCTAGGAGAAAAGGGTCCAAGACAGGAACAAGAAGATCCTGGAGATGAAGGAAGAGTTAGAGGCCAAGGACTTCGAGCTTGAGCATCAGCAGGGAGTGATCGAGAGGCTTCGCTCACAGAAGAGGGCTCTTAGGGCCAAGTTGATGCCTTGACTGCTAGTGTTGATGAGTACAAGACTGCCATGGAGAATGTAGGTCTTACCCTCGTTGACGTGGAGATTGATGCGGAGTAGTGTATACTACTCGAGGACCATCCAACATGTGGGTGGCTTGCTATGGTGTGTTTACATTTTTCCAAAACTTGTTGTTTATGTCGTTCAAACTCTATGTTTATGTATTGTGCATGTTAAGCATCTATGGGTATCTCATTCTTATCCTTATTAAACCACATATGCCTCCTCGACGTGCCAACCCCAACCAAAACAACAACAACAACAACGTCACGCCCGAGATGCAACAGTTGATGACAGCGCAAGCTCAACTGATGCAGATGATGACAACCTTCATGAAGAACTAGAACCAGAATAACAACAACAATAACAACAACAACAACAACAACCAAAATAATCCGCCAGGATTTGACATGCTCATAAGACTAAGGCCTGGAAAGTTCTTGGGAACCACTGATCCAATGGTAGCCAATGACTGGTTATGTTTAGTGAACAAGGACTTAGTGACTGTTGGCTGCACTGATGAAGAAAAAGTCAGGTTCGTAGAACATATGCTTGAAGGGCCAGCAGCAACTTGGTGGGACAACTTTCAGATCACCACTCCCATTGAGGATGTGACTTGGGCTATCTTTGAAGATGGATTCCGTACAGCTCACATCTCATCCGGAGTGATGAATTTGAAGAAGAAGTAGTTCCACAATCTGAAACAGCGTCACCGCAGTGTGGCCGAGTACATCTAGGAATTCAACAATCTGGCGCGCTATGCACCAGATGAAGTTAATATAGATGCCAAGAGGAAGGAGAAATTCCTCGAAGGACTGAATGATGAGTTGAACCTGCAGCTGTTTGTTGCCTATGTCCCAACCTACCAATCACTCTGTGACAAGGCTACCATCTTGGAGAACAAGATGAAACAGGTTGAGAGCAGGAAAAGGAAGCATAGCTTTGATAAGCACAGCTCGGGATCGTCTCACAAGCATTCCCATCATAATGATAGTGGGAGTTCTGGATCCCACAAACATGGAAAGTACAACAACCACCACAACCAAAACCGTCATCATGACAACAAGCATCACCGCAGTCATGATAATGACAAGTATAAGAACCACAAGAGTGGACACAAGAGCCACCACAATGGAAGTGGAAGTCATCCTGTAAAGAAAGATCTCAGTCAGGTTGAATGTTTCAAGTGTAAGAAGATGGGGCACTATGCTAATGAGTGCCCGGAAAAGAAAGTTGATGGTGCCAACAAGCCCAATCCCTTCCAAAAGGGACAAGTGAACCACATCAATGTGCATGAAATATATGAGGAATCTGATGCTGTGGCTGGTAAGTTCAAACTCAATCCTATTCCACCACTTGTTCTTTTTGATACTGGTGCATCACATTCATTCATATCAAGAGCATTCATTGATAGAAATGGATTTCCAACTGAAAATATTGGGTGTCCTAAAAAGTAAGTTTTCTCGGTGGAGATATGATAGTAAGTCTTGGATGTCGTGATATAGTAATAGAATTTGGAAAGCATAAGTTTCCAGTTAGTTTGATAATCCTAGATTCCCAAGGATTGGATGTTATTTTGGGAATGGATTGGATGACCAAGTATGAAGGAGTAATAGATTGTGCCAATCATACTGTCACACTCACAACCCCGGATAAGAAACGAATTAGATTCAAGTCTTACTTTGAATCAAAAGGGAGTAAGCTAAATTCTCTTAAGGGGGTTAGCATAGATAGTGTGCTAATTATGAGAGAATATCAGGATGTGTTTCCGGAGGAATTGCCGGGAATACCACCAGATAGTGATGTGGAGTTTCTGATTGACTTGCTGCCAGGATCAGGACCAATAGAAAACAGACCTTACAAGATGTCAGTTGATGAGTTGAAGGAACTCAAGAAACAACTTGGGGAACAGGTACAAAAAGGATTTATTCAACCAAGTTCTTCATCTTGGGGTGCACCAGTTGTTTGTTGAAAAGAAAGATAGAAGTCAAAGGTTATGCATAGATTATCGTTCACTCAATGAGGTTACTATCAAGAACAAGTATCCTTTGCCACGAATCAATGACTTGTTTGATCAGCTAGAAGGAGCCCGTGTGTTCTCAAAGATTGATCTCCGGTCAGGCTACTTTCATCTAAAGATAGGGGAACAGGACATGCCTAAGACTACTTTCACCACTAGGTATGGATTGTATGAGTACACCGTGATGCCATTTGGTTTGACCAATGCACCAGCCTACTTCATGAATATGATGAACAAGGTGTTCATGGAATTTTTGGACAAGTTCGTTGTTGTTTTCATCGATGACATTTTGATATACTCCAATAGAAATTATGAGCATTTGCGATCGATACTTGAGAAGCTTAGGGAGCATAAGCTGTATGCCAAATTCAGCAAGTGTGAATTCTGGCTGAATGAGGTTGGATTCCTTGGACATATTGTGTCAGGAGATGGTGTAGCAGTTGATCCCACAAAAGTGTCAGCTGTAACTGAGTGGGAATCACCTAAGTCAGTGAAAGAAGTTCGTAGTTTCCTTGGCTTGGCAGGGTACTATAGAAGATTCATTGAGAATTTCTCAAAGGTAGCTAAGCCAATGACGGAGTTACTTAAGAAAGACAAGAAATTTGATTGTACTGAAGGATGTGAACTCAGTTTCCAAGTGTTGAAGAAGAGACTAGTGACATCACAAGTCTTATGTCTGCCAGATTTGGAGAAGGATTTCCAAGTGTATTGTGATGCATCTAACCAAGGATTAGGTGCAGTTTTGATGCAAGAAGGGAAAGTTGTGGCTTATGCCTCGAGACAACTCAAAACTCATGAAGTGAATTATCCTACTCATGATTTTGAGTTAGCCTCCGTTGTCCATGCACTCAAAACATGGAGACATTATCTTTTGGGAAAGCGGTGTGAAGTGTTCACAGATCACAAAATTTTGAAGTATATCTTCACTCAGAAAGAAATCAACATGAGACAAAGAAGATGGCTAGAACTCATCAAAGACTATGACTTGAGTTTCCAATACCACCCCGGTAAAGCAAATGTTGTAGCAGATGCATTAAGCCATAAAGTTTATGTGAATGGCCTTACCAAGGGAGAATTGCCAAATGATCTGTGTGCCGAATTCAAAGATCTCAGATTAGAGATAGTGCCTGAAGGACATCTCATGTCATTGGATGTTCAACCCACATTGTTGGACAAAATCAAGGAAGCCCAAAAGATAGACAAGGAAATTGAAGAGATTAAGGAGAATATTAGCAAAGGGAAAGCCAAAGGATTCCATGAAGACGAACACGGTACTTTATGGTATGGAAAACGTATCTGTATTCCGTAGGATCCGGAGCTTCGGAAACTGATTTTACAAGAAGCACACAACTCACCATATTCCATTCATCCGGGTAACACCAAAATGTACATGGATGTGAAGGAAAGATTTTGGTGGAATAATCTCAAGAAGGACATCGCCGAACATATTGCTTTGTGTGATATATGTAGTAGAGTGAAAGCGGAACATCAGAAACCAGCAGGATTGTTACAACCACTACCTATTATTGATTGGAAGTGGGACAAGATTGTCATGGATTTCATCACTGGACTACCAAGGACTATATCGGGATATGATTCCATTTGGGTCGTAGTAGATCGCCTAACTAAAGTGGCTCATTTCATACCCGTGAAGACAACCTATACAAGTTCTAAGTTAGCCAAGATTTACATGAATAGGATTGTGTGTCTGCATGAAGTACCCAAGAGTATTGTGTCTGATAGGGGAACTCAATTCACTTCCCATTTTTGGAGGAAACTGCATGATTCACTGGGAACGAGATTGGAATTTAGCACTACTTTTCATCCCCAGACTAATGGACAGACAGAAAGGACCAACCAGATTTTAGAGGATATGTTGAGGGCATGTGCCCTATATTATTGTGCTAGTTGGGATGAAAGTCTGCCTTACGCAGAATTCTCTTACAACAACAGCTATCAATCCATTATTGAGATAGAACCGTTTGAATTTCTCTATGGGAGAAAGTGTACTACACCATTGCTATGGAATGGTGTTGGAGAAAGAAACTTGTTAGGACCAGAACTAATCAAGGAAGCTGAACAGAAAGTCAAGTTAGTAAAGGACGATTCAAGATAGCATAGTCCCGACAAAAGAGCTACACAGATCCAAAGCGTAGAGAAGTCACATATGAGGCGGGTGATAGAGCTTATCTTAGAGTACCACCACTTCATGGAGTAAAGAGGTTTGGAGTCAAAGGAAAATTGGCACTAAGATATGTTGGACCATTCAAGATTCTGAGCCGTAAGGGAGAAGTAGCATATGAGATTTAATTGCCTGAATCATTGTCTGCCGTTCACAATGTATTTCATGTAAGTCAGCTAAAGAAATGCCATCCGGAGATGGAGGAGACTTCTTTGAAAGATACTATACCTTTGGAAGAGGTCCAATTGGAAAGTGATATCACTTATGATGAAAAACCTATCAAGATTCTTGAGACTACAGAAAGAGTTACACGGACAAAGACTATCAAATTCTGCAAAGTATAGTGGAACCATCATTCCGAGGAAGAAGCAACATGGGAAAGAGAAGATGATCTTCGGAATTTCTAGCCAATCCGAATCTCGAGGGCGAGATTCACCTTAAGGGGGTTAGATTTGTAACATACCAAAAATCATAATTTTTAAAGCTTGCATAGCATTCATGCATTCATAAGCATTCGATCTTTTTCAAATGAATTTCAAACATAAGAACCATATTTTTCCTATTACTTATTCAAGTGAGGCAAGGTTTATATTTTATTTACTAAGTGTGATTAGTATTTGACCAGGATTGATTGGAAAGTAAATACAAAGCCACACAAAGGTTTTTCCAAACAATTCAAATTTAAAGCCATATATATGCCTATTATAAATATTTAACTAAAGGCATGGTTTTATATTTAATTTCATACCCAAAATGATTTTGAATATAAATAGATGTTTTACACATCATTGGACACAAGAAATACATAACAAAATTCTGGTGGAAATTTAAATTGAAATAGATTTGAATCACCCATTCAAATTCAAATCAAAAAATCAAAACAGAAAAAGAAAAGGAGAAAAAGAGAAAAAAATAAACCTAACTAGCTATCTGACCCAACCCAACCCGCGGCCCATCTAAACAGCCCACCTAGCCCACCCGGGAAAACCCCCTCCCTCTCTGTTTCTCACACGCAAGCACACCCCCACCTCACTAACGGGCAGGCCCCACTGCCACGTCGACCCCGTCGTCTATCTCGCGCCGGAGGACCCGCGCCCTCTCTGCCGTTTCCTCCTCGTTTCAATTCGATTGATTGTGCTTGATTCCCGGCGTAATTACCCCGCTCAGCCCTGCTACTTAAACCCCCACTGCCCCTCTCCATTTCCCCTCAAACCCCAATCCCTGAGCGCCACCAGGATGCAAGAATTTCTCGCCGCGACCTCTCTGCGGTATGATCGATTTTGGCCAACTCGATTTGACCAATCTCTACTCCTCCTGAGTTCCATGAGCACACTCCACTTCGCCTCGCGCATCTCCCAGTACAATTACCTAGCCCCCGCATGCTTCGGAACCTTGGCAAGGACAAGGCCAGCATGCCACCATCCTCTGCAACAACTCCGGCGAACCATTCTGGTAAACCATGACCGCCCTAACCTTTCTGGTTGATATGCGTGTACTCGCCATGCTTGTACTCGTCTAACACCACATCTGGCTGGCCGTTTCGTGCCTTGTAGCATCGACAACATCTACTTCCGAGCAATCCCTATGCCGACGCCAACTCCGACGACAATCGACGCCGTGCCTGTACGCCCCCGGTCCGTCCACGACCACGTCGAGAATCACCGCGTCACCGCATCTGCACTACCTCCCTTGCCCTCTGGCCTCACTGGAGCGCCGTCGCCAAATCCGTCGCTGCCACTCTGGCCATTTGAACCGCCAATTCTTGGCAGAGCGATTAGATTCGCTGGATCTAGACCCAGCGGTCTAGATTAGAATCAACCGCGAAGGGGTACGCGCAGATCTGGGCCCTAGATCCAGATCTAACAATATAGGTTAGTTTAGCCACGAAGGGGTATGGTGCGATCTGGTGCGTTGGATTAAGTTAAATCCAACGGTGTGGACGCGTGATCTAGAGAGAAGCGGTATGGGCCAATCAGATGGCGTCGCGTGTCAGGATTTTCGATTTAAAATTCTGATTTGATTTAATTAGATGATTAAACTTGTAAATTGAATAACTTTTGTTCTGTTTATCCAAAAAATGCAAATAAGATATCAATGGAATCACAAAAATAAATCCTACACATTTTTAGGATTAGTTTTGTATTTTGCCTCTGTTAAAATAGAATTTTATGCAGATACATTTGTAGGCCTATTTTGTGTATGAAAATTATTTGGAAATGTTTTAAAAGCCAAATTAAGTTTATTTGGTGTATAATTGTTTAGTTTCTTCTTAAGTACTGTTTTACTTGTCTTGTTTGGTTTAGAAAAATCATCACATGGCATTTGCATGCATTCATATATTTTTGCTTGATTATTTGAAATGTGAATTTGGTGCTATCATTTTACGTGTAGATTTTGGTGCTAGTGGCGATTGTGACTGTGAGGATTGTTTTTACTCCCCCAAATACCAAGGAAAGTGGTGCTTCATATTTTTGTCCCAATATTTTTTCTATGCATTAGTGATATTTTGTATAGGGCTTGCATGATAATTTTTGCTAAGTATCTATATGCTATGCTTGGGAAATCCTAGTAGTTGTAGAATTGTTAGAATTTTATCTAAGTTAAGATACTTGCTATTGCCATGCTTAGCTTAGCTAATAGCAACCAAGGGTGGATTATATACATATGCTATGGAAATATATTGCTAAGTCTTTGACTTTAGTTTTGCTTAATAAAACAACTGAATGAATGAAACACCTGGGTGGAATGGTTGTTTGGGTTATGTTGAGTGGTTACACAAGGCCCATATCTATGGTCTACCTTGAGTATCACACTTGTGGAAAGCCACCTAGGAACAAAGGGATTTGAGATGACATATGTTAAGAAGCTTCTAGTGCAGCCACATGGCATTATGGGCTCTGCCTGGATCATATAGGTTGCAATAACTTAGCCAAATGGACAGTTGGTGGTAGGGGGTGATAGGTTGGGAGCGCGTCCATTCTTGTCTAAGGGAAGGCTTCTGAAAGGTCTTGTCTCGATTCATGTCGAGTCTTGTGGGGAAAGTGCACCACCTCTGCAGAAGGAAGAATCTAAGTACTTAGCCGTGTCCCCGGAAATGGACAATCTGAGCATCAAGACATGGAAGCTATCAAGAATCTCCTCATCCCAATTTCTAAGTTAAAAACTTGTTGTTGAACAAGGGTTAAGGTTCCCCAATGTCTATTGGTGGTTCCTTGGGAGTTTTTGCCAAACAAAAACTTTGTGTTTTTCAACTGATAGGTAAAACCCTATTTTGAGCAAAGCAAGCCTAAGCTACACTTAGCCAAATTCATGTAGAATCTAGTTAATATCATTCTACTAAGGTATCACTTGCCAATACTATTCCAATGTATTGACACACTGTGGCTGTAACTTGTGATGTTGCAGGTTACTCTGATGAGGATTAGGGTTATGAGTCTACACTCAACATGCTTGCTTGTGGCACATGAAGATGAAGACTTTTATTTATATTTTTAAGTTAAACTCTTGTACTAGCCTATGGCTATGGAGTTGTAAAAGACTATGTTATCTCTGGAATGTCGATGTAATAATGACCTTTGTTTCTGTGTACTTCATCTTAAATTGTGGATGCTAGCATTTGATCCAGGGACTAGCATTGCAATCACAGGGACCTTTACCTTTATAAAGGTGGGGTATTACACTCAAATACCGACGCTATTCGTATATCCAGAGGATTACAAAATTGGTTTTCCATTTGGTGCATACGCATAATATGTCCTCGTACATGGTTTGAGTTGTGATATGATTTTGGTGGACTTCCATGGCTTGCATACATAAAATCGATACATGTTGGCGGTTCCAAGGGGAGCACTACAAGTTATCTTCCATGACCTTTAGGTATAGTAGACGCATACAATGTGCCTCCCTCGAGAATCGTCATACCTCTTGGTTGGATCAACACAGTATGTGATGCCTCTGGATATGCGCGTAGTTAAGGGACAGTTCTTGTTGTGAGATTTGGATGGCACGTGTGATATGTTGCCTGAAGGGTTGATCATGCGTTGGGTACAATAGTGCACCCCTGCAGGGTAAATATTTTCGAGAACTCGTGTGTCCACGGTTATGGACGCCTCGGGAGTACAGTGTCATGATCATAGACAATGCCACTAATGTGTTGCCTTTAATAATAGGATTACTAATTAGCCTTATCAACTAAATACCTGCTTAACTAAAATTTCCACCATGTGTGTTTCGCAAGGGGACTTTCTCGACTGGTCTTCGAGGGGGAAATCTTCGGATGGGTTATGTTTGGTGTTATATTGTAGTTATTGTATAGTGCTCTCTTATCTCTCTCTAATAGCCGAAGTTGTAGCATGTCTCTATAAGTTAGATAGTGCAAGATTTGCTGCCGTTGAGCCCACCATACCTTGTAGACGAGGACCGCCAAATTCTAAGACTCGCCATGTACTAGCCTCAGTATTGACTGCTCTCTTTCTATTTTCATCTGCCCTTTGCTGGCACCCTTTGGCTTTGATTGGTATCTGGTCGACGACGTTAGCAAGGTTACCCTTCCGTCTTGGCCTGGGCAGGGTTTACGGACACCACTTGGTTATTCTTTAGGACTCTTAGTCCCAATTAGATCTTGTCTGTACTCGATAGAATTTGGCCTTCCCTTTGAGTTGTACCATTTGTATTCTTGACTTTGTGGTGGTGGTGGCATGGCAGATGCCATGGGTAGGCTTAAGTTCAGACCAATGTGTGCTAGAAGGATCTAGAGAGCGAAGATATAGTGATTTGTACACATAGAACACAAGAACTAGATCTTTATTCAACACCAGTAAAGCTACACTTGATCCTCGAGCTGGTTGAGAGAGAGGAAGAAGGAAATGCTACCGCTAGTGCTAAGTAAGAAAAGAATCCCCCTCTCCTTGGAGGCCCTGCCCCTCCTTATAAAGGAGTGCCATGGTTCCATCTAGGGCTGGCGTGGACAAGCATATTCGTGGAATATGCTTGTCCCAAAATAGTAACTCGGCGAGCTCCTTTCCATGTCGCCCTTCTATCAGCGGCAATGACCTAGAGCACATGGCATGTGAGCCTCGGGCTCTGGGACTGTCACCTCCATGACCTTCTTCTGCCTCTCTGCCCCTCTGGATCCTGTCTGTAGTGCTTGGAACTGTACAGATTCCTGAGGGAGAGACAATGCATAGTGTTGACTTCAGAGTTCGCCCTCTCCTTCTCGAGCAAACTTCCCCATGACTCAGCCTTGCCTCGCACGACTCGGCCAATCCCTTACCTTCATGTACAAAGCGTAATAGTTGTATGACGACATAACCCATATGTTGGCCGAGTCAGGTCTTAGTCACCTAACTTGGAATAAGTCGGGCCTTACTCGGTTGGCCTCTATTTAACTCGTCGGGTCATTATTTGACCCGGTCCAGATCTTTGAGGGATCTTCCCCCTTTTTCCTTAGCTTGAACCTACCTGGGGTCATCCCCCTGACATTAGTCCCCGAAGCTGGTGCGGTCTGGGCAATATCAATCAGCAAGGCTACATCAGGTTTAAGACATTCAGCTATCAAACTTATGTTGCCGACTTATACTTTAGTCGGCCCTTCATTTGTTGTATTTCTCCATTATATCTTTCTGGACCTTTTGTTTCATTCTGAGGTATGACCCGTTTCCTCGAGGCACTTATCCTCATCCGAGTCATCTCCTTAGCTTTTCTTGTAAGTTTCATCCTACGTGTCTCAATCATTGCTCTTTTGCCTCATTTTTTGCACCGCTACAGTGTTCACTGACATGGGTACAATGATAATTGCGGGCGGTCATATCAACGCAGTGTCCCTTTGATAGCCGCAATGGTAATGACAGCCGGATCGCCTCCTGCGCCGTGTGACCTCCCCGTGGCCCCAATCCGTTGATGCCAGCACAACATACACGCGTGTACGTGCTAACCTCTGCACACCGGCGATCCCACTACCGCTTGCGGTACGCGGTTATAAATGGGGGAGTGGGGGGGAATCCTCTGTTACCTTCCCCACTTCCCACTCCCTCATTTTCCTCTTCTCACCACCGGCGCTGAGCATTGATCTTATGCGACAGCGCTACCGTTTCTCGGTCCTACGACGCCGTGTCTCACGCTCGTTTTGCGCCTCTGCTGCGGTCCTTCTTCTCCGTCGTCGCTGCCATGTTCTCCACTATTGCGACGGGGCCTTGGATTTCAAGACCTCTCCCTGCCATTAGCGCTTCTTCCTCCATTGACTCCTCCGGCGAGCCCATGTCGAGCTCCCAAAGCATCGCCATCACTGAAGAAGATGCTGCGGCCGCCCCGAAGCGCGGCTCGTGGCAGGGATCCACCGTCACTCGGCAGGAAGTCGAGTGGTTCATTAGGACACGCCGCATCCCCGCCAAGGTAAAATGTAATTTACTCGGCTCTGAATCTATTCCTGTCATCGAGTCCAGGGAATACATAGAGTTTATGTCTCATTTCGCTAGAGGGTTCGGTCTCCCTCTGAGCGATTTTTCTAAAGAGTTTCTAGAGTTTTTCGGCCTTCAGCAACACCATCTCCCGGACAATGCCATTGCATCTCTCTCTGCATATATCTCGGCCTGTGAGGTGTTGGGGATATGCTATATGGGTATCCTTATAGCATGTCTCCTATCCGGATAACCCGGGTGGCCCACAGTTGGTAGCATGGCCCATGGCCTGCTGGGCGGCCCAGTTATATGGATCTAGAAGGGAGGCCCATGCTGGATAAAGGAAGGCTACGGTAGGAGTCACCGACGTACCCGGAGCCTTGGAGTACACGACACGCAAGACTAGTAATAGACGGTGTAGGACTCTTTAACCTGTCCGGCTAGGACTTTTCCCTGTAACCCTAGGACCTGGCGACCATATAAGTCGGGCCTATGGGAGCCTTTAGGGAACAACTTCCGACAATCTTAGACAAACTCACACAGCGAACCAATCTCTGTAACTCGGCGTATTACCCTTATAGTGATTTATAGCAGGAGTAGGATTCCGCCACCGTTGTGGGATCTGAACCTAGGTAAGCTGTGTTACCTCGTACCCGTCAACTGTCCTCCTTCCCCCACGTCTCTAAACACGCACTATGAGGACCCCCTCCATGGCATACTCATCGGCAATACCACGACAGTTGGCGCTTCAGGCTCTTCAGCGGGCGAGGTAAAGATCTTCGCGGGAATCGGCAAAACCGTATCCATCGGTCGCGTTCTCTTCTCCGGCAACATTCCGATCATCCCTCCCGACGGGTTCTAGATCCCGGCGAAAACGAACCCAACGCAGTGCTCGATCGTTCCTATCGAAGACATCCACCTCTTCATTGGAGAAACCGACTCGGGCACTAGTTCCATGGGAGTCGGAGGAGCATCAAGGCCTACACGGACCGCCTACGGGCAGGATACGTTCGTGGAAGGATCGATGTCGGATCTCTCTTCGGAGTTTGCCGACAAAGATCGGAAAAATTCAAGGCCTGCACGGACCGGCTACGGGCAGGATACATTCGTGGAAGGATCGATGTCGGATCTCTCTTCGGAGTTTGCCGGCAAAGATCGGAAAAATTCAAGGACCACCCAAACCGCCCCTGTGAAGGATATAAAGGTGGAAGATCACTGCAAGTCCGCTGGCTTTGCCCGTGCGTCTGGACAGTAGAGATCCAAGTTCGTCGGCGTGGTTACCATCTTTGACCTGGCGCATTGCGTTCAGAGAGAGGGCGAAAACCCCCGCGATTACCTGGCCAGGTGGCTCTGCACACGAGCCGATCTGGCCCACTACCCCAATGATGATGCTATGTATCACTTTGTGGAAGGACTGGACGATGGCACACTTATCCGACACTCTCTAAGACGGCAGCAGGCGTCAGGACGCCTTACCTTCGAAGGCATGATGAACACCGTCAACAACTACGCGGAGGCTGAAGCGGCAGCCCAGACAACGCTTGCGCTCATTGACGGGCCCCTCCGATTCAGCCACCGCCACCACCGCCTCCGGCCGCCATCGTCGCAGCTGCACCGCCACCTCTAGTCATCATCGCTGCTTTTGCACCTCCACCGCCCGTCATCGAGGAAGTCCTGGCACCCTCCGACTCTGTGATTGACACGCTTTATGCCGACTTCAGTGCAGATTCGGAGGAGATAGATTTCAGTCTAGAGGAACTAGACTCTGCCATGCAGGAGATGGAGGAGGAGTACACGCGCGACGAGCAAGCCAACAACGCCGTCACGTCTCGAGAAGTGTTCGTCACCACCGGGAAAACGATGGATGAAGAACAACCCGGACGAGCTCCGCATACAGCGCTGGAAAAAGGGAAGGGGCCACTTATTGCTTCTGACGATGATCGTGCAAAGGTCATGCCTCCTCCGCCTAACCCAGTACAACAGCCGCAGGAACTCGGCATCGGCCCGAGCAACAACAACACTGCAAACTTGCTGCCTCCGGCATCAACTTCTGCTGCTGCCCAAGTTACTCCAGCTGATAGAGTGATGTACGACAATCTCCTCGTTGAGCCACTGACCGTAGCTCATATCCGGAACGTGACTCAGCTTGACGAGAAGCGCCAGCAGCTACTGGAGGAAGCGCAGGCCATCGTGGAGCAAGGTGCTAAGCTTGATCGAGATTTGGTCAACGCGCAGAAGTCCATAGATAAAGCTAGAGCAATGGAGGCCGAGTACAAGACTTTGCTGCAGAAGCAGAAGGCCAAGAAAGCTCCGGCTTGCGTCATCAATGATCCTGGTGTACGGCGAAACCTAGGATGGGCTCCCTCGAAGCCGGCACTGGCCAAGCCATACATTGATAGTGAAGGCAAACAGGTGATGCCCACCCCACTCCTTAACCTCGCCGTCGCCAAGACCCTTCTGGAGCAGGATAGATCGCCGAGGCAGTGGAACAGGTCTATGACCTAGTGGCCAAGGCGGTAAAGCAGCAGGAAAAGGCCACCTCTGAGAGGCTTGAGTCCGACCCAGCGCTTTGCCAGTCTAGCCAGCATAAGCCGCCAAGGGACAGATCTCCTCTTGATGTCGGGTCCCAGACGGGTTCATCAGAACAAAGACGGAGGGATGCGCACAACAGGAAGGATGCTATCCCCATATCCTCCGACCACGGAGAAAAGGCCCAACCTCATCGCCCATCGCCACCGCCCCGATCCCCCCGACATCACGAAGATCCCAAGGCTCATCATCGTACGGATATGCCCCCGCCAAGGCAGTGCAGCATCGTCATCCGCGACAACGAAGAGCAGACCCGTCATGACGGAGAGCGAAACCAAGGACACAAGAGCAGGTCGCTCCACGACCCTCCGCGTCCGACAAGCAACCGTGACAAACGTGAGGTGTCGCAGGAGAGTAACAACAAGAAGGCTAACCCACCACCACCTCCGCCTCCATCACCACCTAGCAGTCACCATGGCGGAGGAGGCCCACATCGTTCACACAGCCCATCGCCTGTTGACAAGAAGAAGAACCCGGAGCCATACGACGAACGTTCGCGGATCGATAGGATCCACGAGGCCCGGGAAGGACCATACCTGGGACCACGTTGTTTTGGACCTTTAATACGGTCCGCAACTTACCCCAAAGGTTTCCGGATCGACAAGACGATCAAGCCCTATGACGGCACCGCCAAGCCAACCACATGGTTGCAGGACTACGACAACGCGGTTGAGATTGCCAGAGGCAACCCCAACGTCGCCGTCAAGTACCTCCCATTAATGTTGGCAGGCACGGCCTGTCAATGGATCGACGACTTGCCAGAGAAATCAATCTGCAATTGGTTGGACATGCAAGAAGCATTCACCAAGAACTTTGAAGGTACATACAAACGTCCCTGCACTGTTGGCGATCTATAGCGGTGCGTGCAAGATAAAGACGAGACATCTCGCACCTACCTCTCCCGCTGGCTGGACATGAAGAATTCTTGCGCAGGAGTGCACGCTCAGACCGCCATGGCCACCTTCATCGATGGGTTGGAAAGGGGCACGTTGCTCTGACATAAGCTGAAGCGCTTGCAGGACAATCACCAGCTCGACTTGAACCAGATGATTCAGTTGGCTAGTGAGTTCGCACCTGCCGACGACGATGCTCGCGGCTCCTTGCCGGCAACGGCCGTTCCAACTCAAGCTCGAAGGAACAACAGTGCAAAGCGGAAAACCGCTCCAGAAGAAAAGCAATCTATCGACATGGTCGCTATGACATTTGCAGGACGAGGTGATGGCGGACAGCGTGGCCGAGGACGGGGAGCCGGTCATGGGCAGCAACGAGGAAGTGAAACTACCTCGGCGCTGCTCCACGTTCCCCAAACCTACGAGGAGTACCGAATATGCCGTGCCTCATACAGCCTGATGTCAACGGTAAGGCCACCCATACCAATCGACACTGCAAGTTCGTCAATGACCTCAAGGAAGACCCGGAGTCCGGCTACAAGCAAAGTCGGAAGAACAGACAGCGAGGCAAGGGCAAGGGGAAGAAGAAGGAGGAGGAGTCCAATGATTCAAGTGACATGGACGAGGATGTTGACCCCAAGCACGCTGCCAAGAGCGACGACAAGGTCAAGAACCCCGTCGTAAAGAAGGCACCAATCTACCACACTTTCCTTGGCACCCCCACCGTCCGACAACAGAAGACCTCTATGAGGATCCTGATGGTTACTCTACCCCAGTTCCCCAGTACCTGCGCTGGTCATAGGTTCCAATTACTTGGGACAAGACGGACCACCCAGACCTTATTCCTATGGAGAACCAATATGCCATGGTCATCAACCCTTTGATTGACGGAGTGGAGTTCACCAAGTGTATGGTGGATAGTGGAAGCAGCATCAACATCATGTACCTGGATACACTGCAGAACATGAACTTGACGGAGGCAAACCTAAGGCAGACCAACACCATCTTCCAAGGCTTAGTTCCTGGTCGGGAGGCTCGGTCCCTTGGGTGCATTACACTGCAGGTAGCCTTTGGCGATTGTTGGGGGGGGGGGGGTGACCCCGGATAGGGTCAAGACAGGGGAAGCTAAAAGGAGTTTCCCCGGTCTTATGCCAAGTTACTGGTTATATTGGCCGAATCATGTAAAGGTCGACCGAGATAAGAATGACCATGACCTTTACCAGAGGGGCTGTACGTTATTCGGCCGACGTACGAGTCAGGTCGGCCGGGCAAGTCCGAATAAGCCATAATGCAGGTGAAGGCCAAGCCGAGTTAAGCGAGGCAGGGCCGAATAACACGAAGCTTGCAGGAGAAGGAAGAACCTAAGGTCAAACCCTAGCCTCGGGCTAGGAAGAATCTGAACAGAGCCAAGCGCAAAGGACAAGGCGCAGAGCAAAAGAGGAGCAGAAGGAGGTCACGGAGGTGACAATCCTGGAACCCGAGGCATGCAGGTGGGGCTCTCTAGAACTTTGCCGTCATTAGAAGGGGGACACGGAAAGGAGCTCACCGAGTTACTATATTGGGACAAGCATATTCCTCGAATATGCTTGCCACGTCAGCCCTAGAGGAGCCAAGGCACCCCTTTATAAGGAGAGGCTTGGGACCTGAGGAAGGGATCGGCTCATTCTATACCGTTAGGCTGGTAGAAATTCCCCCTTTCTTCCTGCATACAGCTCAAGGAGCACTTGTAGTCCAAGAAAAGAGAAATAAAGATCTGTATGTTAGTCCTTTGTGTGTAGAATTAACTACATCTTCCCTCCCCAGATCCCTCTAGCATCCATTGGCCCCAAACTTTAGCCTACCCATGGCATCTGCCGTGCCACCACCACGACAGTTGGCGCCCACCGTGGGGCCAGCAGCGGTGCTAGATGGAGTCATGATCCGGACGGGAAACTTCATCCACACTGGCGAGCGCGTTGTCTCTGGCTTAGTCCGGAGATTTGATCTCTGTGACTATGTCAGCGATAACGCAGGAAGCTTCAGGGGAAAAACTCCTCCGTGCAATGGCGTCTTCATTAACTTGGGCATGCACCAAATCTACGTCGGCGTCGACACCTCCGGCGTCTATCCTCACCAAGTTATTGTTGCAGGAGAGCCCCCCTTAGCGCCGGAAACGGTCCGCGTGGAGAACACCCCGTCAGCAGCGCCGAGGTGATGGTCACAGCCGGGGTGCAGGCGGGAGCAGCAGGCGCCGGATCAAGTAAGGATCCGACAACGGGAGTGCAGGTGACCACAAAGCAGACAACTCCACCACCCACCGAGGTAAATCCTTCGGCAAGCAACCCAGCCGAGGTGCAGGAGATGACCCCGAAGGCACCAAGGGTAAGATGGCCACCTCTAGAAAGACCAGAAAATATTCTCCAGGCAACTATAGATAATCTGACTGTGGCATCCCGCAAAACCACTACTAGAAAATCGCGTTGAATTTGTGCATTGCATCGTCATCATCATATGTTGTTTGTCTAAAACTATTTTCGCAAAGCCCGTTTTGTTTTCTAAAACGCCCCATCTTTATTCAAACGCATAAAACCGTTACGGATTATTTTGTTTATCGCTATTGGTTTGCAGGGAGTGTTTAAAACAAATAAAATATCAAAGTATTTTTAGTGGGGCAGTCGAACGGGCCGAATGACCCGAACGACCACCCCCAGAATTATAAACGGTCCACCCCAAAAATTCCTAAAACTACCAACCTATCTACCCAGCCCTTGCCTCCACATCACCCCACCCAATAGCAACTTGCCACCTCCCCTTTTCCTTTCCCTCTACCAACCCCAAACTGCCACCTCAGCCAGCCCCTCTCCCCTCCCTCTCTCTCTCTCTCCCCCCTCTCCCCTGGGACCCACCAGCTCCCCCACACAAGCCACACACGCACCCCACGCGGTGGCCCACCTCCCTCCTGGCCCCACGCCCGATCCCCACGCCTCCACCTGCCCACCCACGCGACCGGACCCGACCCCATCTTCCTCCTCCCCGCTCACGCGCTCCCGCTTCCTGCACAGCGCCGCCCGTCCTCGCTGGAACCCCCCCCTCCGCGAGCTCCGGCAGCGCCTGCGCCACCCCGAGTCCGCGCCCCGCCCTCTGGCCACGCGTCGCGCTCGTCGTCACCTCCCACCGCCCCGCGTCCTCCTTCCCCTTCTCCCCTCACCGGCGAGCTCGCCGCCGCTCCCTCTGCTCCCTCGCCTCGCGCCCCCCACCGCCTGGCCAGCACCGCTCCTCCCTGCCGCGCCTCCCCTCCTCCGGCCTCCTCTTCTCCGACCCGCCCGCTGTCCGCGCCCGCCCGGCCAGCCCGGCTCGCCCGGCCCCTCCGGCCAAGCTCGCGCAGCGCCTCTCGCGACCCAGCTGGCGCCGCCTCTCAACCGCCCTCCGCTCGCCGCTCGCCTCCCAGGGCCCCGCCTCCCTGCCTCCTTCCGGCAGCCGCGGCTCCGCCAGCGGCCCCCGCCCAGAACCTGTCTCGGCGGCGCCGCTCGTCCCAGCGCTGCGCCCGCCCGCCTGCCCCCATCTCCGCCGGTGCCGCCTCGGCTCGCCCGGCGGAGCCTCGCCTGCCGCCTCGTCGTTCTCCGGTCCCGAGCTGCCCGGCGCCCTCCTGCGAGCCTCGCCGGCCCAACCTTCGCCGCCAGCGGGACTTCCCCCTCTTCGGCCGCGACCCCGCAAGGGCCGCCGTGCTCCGCCTCGCGCCACCCCGTGGAGCTCCCTGGCCGTGGCCCCCTGCGTGTTCCGCCAGCCGGGCCTCCATCCGTGCGACCCTTCGAGCTCCTATGTGCGTGCTCATGTATGAGCCTGCGTGTTTGTGTGCTTTAATCCGTTTTCGACACCTATCTTTGTGCATGTGTGCTATGTGAATCAGGCCTATATTCTGGCAAGTGTAGCTACGACATGTTCTGCTGACAGCGGCCTCGTTCAACTCCGTTCCTCGCCAAGCTCTCCTTCTGCGGTGCTTTCATCTCGTCCACTCTAGCCAAGTTCCCTCGTCACAAGACCTCCAAGGCGATGCCACTCGGAGTGCTCCAACATGGAAACCGGAGGCGATGATGTCGGATGCGACCAGTCCTTCTTCTCGGAACCGAGGACCGTGGACGCCAAGCCCCCGGGTTCAAAGGCGGCAAGACCCTCGCAACAGCAAGACCGACCCCGTGGGACCCGACAAGACCTTCGCGACGACAAGAACGACATCGACCCGGAAGAATCCGATGCGCCCCCGACGCCATGCCAATTTCGTCTACCCGAACGCCAAGATCTACCCCGATCCGAAGACCCTAACCCCGGAGTCCGAGAACGCTTCCGTCGAACCCTGGACCCCGAGACTAACCCCGAACCCCGGAACCCCAAGTTCGTCGAGACCCTAAATGTGTGAACCCCTTCCCGGAACCCTATTTTATAATATAATACAACTTGTCGCATATTAAATGTTCATGCATGCATACTTGTCTGTGGTGTGGGGGCCTTATGCCGATTCACTTAATAATTAAATATGGGGCCCATATGCGGGCAAATCCAGTCTCATATCGGCCTCATTTAAATTGTGTAGCGAACCAGTACTATATTTTGCCATGTTCAAACAACATTTAATTTGCGGGAGTTCTAAATAACTTGAACCATCTAACTAATTGTCGGAACCCCGGTTCCGCTTAATATGACCTAATCACATTGAACCCTTGCCATGTCATGCATCATACATGCATCATGCCGATCTTCTGCCGTTGTATTAAATATTGCACCCGGTGTTTACTCTAGTGTTTTGCTTCTTCGCGGATAAGGCCGTTGAGTTGATGTGAGCTTCGCCCCGATCATCGGTTGAACCCTTCGACAATGTTTTCAGGCGATCATCTCCCCCCCTTTCTACCTATCTTACTTTTATAGTATTTATTCCCTCCTGTTGATCTATTGCTATCTGTGTTGCGTTGCTCTAGTTTTCGTACCCGTGATATTCCCTGCAGCCTCATATTGCCTTGGACACACCCTATTACCTGTTTTTTGGTAGATAGTTGGACCTGCGCGTCGTAATCGCTTGCTCAAGTGCTGTTGCGTGTCGTCCAGTGCCACAGCTGTTGATGTATTGCCGCATGTTGATGTTGGAGGTGATCATAGTTTTACTTATCGTTCACTTTAATTCCTGTTTAACAACTAAAATTGAAGTAAGCAGAGGCATCGGTGGGTGATAGATAATATTTGGTTTCCGAACGCCCACTTGTGTCCCGTAGGACCCCGAGTACTTGATACTTGTTCCTTGATTTATCGCGCTATCCACATCCGGGAGGTATATGGGACCCCCAGGCGAGCTTGATTCATCTTATTTCTTGGGGCCACAAACTAGTTTGAGGTTTTATTTACGATCCTGTACTTATGCCATGCTACTTGTATTTAAATTGTGCGACGGATAGCACACTTTGTCTTGTTTAGGAATTGTGACCCGTTTCGCTGTATCGACAAGCCAGTTTGGGTTCCCGATCGCTTCTGACGGCCCCACAAACCTTGAGTCCGTCTCGAGCTAGCTTACCGTTGCGGGTTAGACTACAAGGGTGGCCCCTGAAATATTCTGAATCCTGTGATTGTTCGATCGTGAAAGCCTCGTTGGGTTTTGATTTGGTTTTCGAGGTTGATCGTGTGTTGCTATTGGTGCACCCGGCGGGTAAAACTTTACGAAGCCGTGTCATGGATATGGACGACTTGGAGCACAGTATCTCGACCATAGACAAGCATAACTAAAGTTTATTGCTATAAATTTGACTTTATAATGACTATTAATCAGCTTCACTATAATGGAATGGCTAAATAATACTGCCCACAATTGCTTGTTTGGAGTGTCGCTTGCGACCATTGTACCTGACTAGTAAGTATTGCAACTACAACGGATTGGCTGAATAAAAGTACCAACAACTGCTGGGTTTTGGGTTATCTCATGATATTTGTACCTGATTAGCAAGTGCTGCAACTATAAAGGAATGGTTAACTAAAAGTACCCACTGCTTACTTTATCAGGATGATTATCTAAACCTGACTAGTAAAGTGCCGCAACTATAACTGAATAAGTAAAACTGCCAACTGTGTGAGTTCCTCGGTTGAGTTCCTCGTTTGGTCTCGAGGGGGAAACACCAGGATGGGTTTGTTCGATGGTAGAATCAGGTTGGATCCGAATAGGCCTTTCTTACCCCTCTCTGATAACCGCCAGTTGTTTCGAGTCTCTATAGGTTGTCTAGTGCATGCTGCCGCTTGATCCACCATACCTATGTAGGCGAGGACGAATTCTAGCCTCGCGTGTCTTGGCCTCGATCTTGACGCTCCTCTTTTCCTTTGCCCTTTGTCGGCACCTTTTGTTTAAGCGGTTTTGAGATCGACACCGTTTGCGGGGTTACCCTTCCGGCTTGGCACAGGCAGGGTTATGGGCGCCATTGGTTATTCTTGTGGCTCTTAGCCCCATTTGCATCTTGTCCGTAGTCGGACACTCCATCGTTCAAGGTGATTTGGATCTTTGTATATTATATACGTATTCTTGACTCTTTGAGTCGCTGTTGTATATCTGCTTACGTGGGTCCCATCGAGGACTGTTGTGTAATGTTATTACTTCGTTTCCACCCGCGAAAGTGCCTGGTGGGCACCTTTGAATCGTTTCTGTGCGGGTTTGGCGAGTTTTGCTAAAACTTGCATAGGTCCGATTCTGAGGGTGTTACAGAGTGGTATCAGAGCACAGCAGTTGCGATACCCCACAAGTCCAGCCTGTAGGAGAACCTAGCTAACGGCCGAAGTAGAGTGTCAAACTATTTTTGCAAAATCGGTTGGATAGTTCTGATTAGGTCTGATTTTACTCCTTACCCCTCTGCTATTCTCCTCTTACCTCTACGTGTTTTTAATCCGCTCTCTTCTCTTTCTTCGAGTCCAGGACTTCTCGTGGTTGGGTTTTCCGTCGTATCTTTAGGGTTTCGCTTCCTCCTTTGGTAACGGTGTTCTACCATCCGGTGTTCAAGCTGCCTGAGGAATCCGTCTGCTGTGGTACCATTCTTTGTTCCTTGTTTGTGCCTTCCGGTGTTTTCCGACGCGACGACATCCTCTACGCCAGATCCGATGCAGAGTCTGCATCACCCCTTTATTTCCGAACCTCGCTTGACGAGATCTTCAGTCTAATTCCGAGAGTTTGTTGCATAATCCGCCTATTCGTGAGCAGAGTAATGGTTTGGGTGCGCGATGGACTGATCACCATCCGACTACTCTTATCATTCGCTCTTGTACATCGAATCAGTGGATCCAGCAATTTTACTCCGTCCACGGAAGCTAGAGGTGGCTTTATTTGCTGATACCTCCACCTTCGTCCTTTTCGTTCCCGGAGTGTTCTCCCGACGATCACGGACAACGACCTCTTGTTAGTGGTGTCGCGAGGATCTACACGAAGCGCGAGGGATCAGATCGCCGACCTTCTTTCCGGTACCATGAGGCGGATCTCGAGGGCGAGATCCATTGTTAGTGGTGTCGAATTGTGGCATCCCGCAAAACCACTACTAGAAAATCGCGTTGAATTTGTGCATTGCATCGTCATCATCATATGTTGTTTGTCTAAAACTATTTTCGCAAAGCCCGTTTTGTTTTCTAAAACGCCCCATCTTTATTCAAACGCAAAACCCCGGGTCGCCGGATTATTTTGTTTGTCTGCTATTGGTTTGCAGGAGCCGTGTTTAAAACAAATAAAATATCAAAGTATTTTTAGTGGGGCAGTCGAACGGGCCGAATGACCCGAACGACCACCCCCAGAATTATAAACGGTCCACCCCAACAATTCCTAAAACTACCAACCTATCTACCCAGCCCTTGCCTCCACATCACCCCACCCAATAGCAACTTGCCACCTCCCCTTTTCCCTTCCCTCTACCAACCCCAAACTGCCACCTCAGCCAGCCCCTCTCCCCTCCCTCTCTCTCTCTCTCCCCCTCTCTCCCCTGGGACCCACCAGCTCCCCCACACAAGCCACACACGCACCCCACGCGGTGGCCCACCTCCCTCCTGGCCCCACGCCCGATCCCCACGCCTCCACCTGCCCACCCACGCGACCGGACCCGACCCCATCTTCCTCCTCCCCGCTCACGCGCTCCCGCTTCCTGCACAGCGCCGCCCGTCTCTGGAACCCCCCTCCATGACTCGGCAGCGCCTGCGCCCACCAGTCCGCCCGCCCCTCAGCCTTGTCGCGCTCGTCGTCACCTCCCACCGCCCCGCGTCCTCCTTCCCCTTCTCCCCTCACCGGCGAGCTCGCCGCCGCTCCCTCTTCTCCCTCGCCTCGCGCCCCCCTGGCCCCACCGCTCCTCCCTGCGCCTCCTCCTCCGGCCTCCTCTTCTCACGCCCGCCTGCCGTCCAGCGCGCCCGGCGCCGCCCCCTCCGGCCCAAGCTCGCTGACCAGCGCCTCCGCGACCAGCGCCCGCGCGCCGCCTCCCTCAACCGCCCTCCGCTCGCCGCTCGCCTCCCTGGGCCCCGCCTCCCTGCCTCCTTCCGGCAGCCGCGGCTCCACCAGCGGCCGGCCCCGCCAGAACCCGTCTCGGCGCCCGCTCGTCCCAGCTCGCCCCCGCCTGCCGCCCCCAGCTCCCTCGGTGCCGCCTCGAGCTCGCCCGGCGAGCCTCGCCGGGCCGCCCTCGTCGTTCTCGGTCCCGAGCTGCCCGGCGCCCTCTGAGCCCTGCCGCCGCCAGCTGACTTCCCCCTCTTGCGCGACCCGCAAGGGCTCCGCCTCGCGCCACCCCGTGGAGCTCCCTGGCCGTGGCCCCCTGCGTGTTCCGCCAGCCGGGCCTCCATCCGTGCGACCCTTCGAGCTCCTATGTGCATGCTCATGTATGAGCCTGCGTGTTTGTGTGCTTTAATCCGTTTTCGACACCTATCTTTGTGCATGTGTGCTATGTGAATCAGGCCTATATTCTGGCAAGTGTAGCTACGACATGTTCTGCTGACGGCGGCCTCGTTCAACTCCGTTCCTCGCCAAGCTCTCCTTCTGCGGTGCTTTCATCTCGTCCACTCTAGCCAAGTTCCCTCGTCACAAGACCTCCAAGGCGATGCCACTCGGAGTGCTCCAACATGGAAACCGGAGGCGATGATGTCGGATGCGACCAGTCCTTCTTCTCGGAACCGAGGACCGTGGACGCCAAGCCCCCGGGTTGAAATGCGGCAAGACCCTCGCAACGGCAAGACCGACCCCGTGGGACCCGACAAGACCTTCGCTACGACAAGAACGGCATCGACCCGGAAGAATCCGATGCGCCCCCGACGCCACGCCAATTTCGTCTACCCGAACGCCAAGATCTACCCCGATCCGAAGACCCTAACCCCGGAGTCCGAGAACGCTTCCGTCGAACCCTGGACCCCGAGACCAACCCCGAACCTCGGAACCCCAAGTTCGTCGAGACCCTAAATGTGTGAACCCCTTCCCGGAACCCTATTTTATAATATAATACAACTTGTCGCATATTAAATGTTCATGCATGCATACTTGTCTGTGGTGTGGGGGCCTTATGCCGATTCACTTAATAATTAATTCATATCGGCCTCATTTAAATTGTGTAGCGAACTGGTACTATCTTTTGCCATGTTCAAACAACATTTAATTTGCGGGAGTTCTAAATAACTTGAACCATCTAACTAATTGTCGGAACCCCGGTTTCACTTAATATGACCTAATCACATTGCACCCTTGCCATGTCATGCATCATACATGCATCATGCCGATCTTCTGCCGTTGTATTAAATATTGCACCGGGTGTTTATTCTAGTGTTTTGCTTCTTCGCGGATAAGGCCGTTGAGTTGATGTGAGCTTCGCCCCGATCATCGGTTGAACCCTTCGACAATGTTTTCAGGCGAGCATCTCCCCCCTTTCTACCTATCTTACTTTTATAGTATTTATTCCCTCCTGTTGATCTATTGCTATCTGTGTTGCGTTGCTCTAGTTTTCGTACCCGTGATATTCCCTGCAGCCTCATATTGCCTTGGACACACCCTATTACCTGTTGTTTGGTAGATAGTTGGACCTGCGCGTCGTAGTCGCTTGCTCAAGTCTTGTGCGTGTCGTCCAAGGCCACAATTGTTGATGTATTGCCGCATGTTGATGTTGGATGTGATCATAGTTTTACTTATCGTTCACTTTAATTCCTGTTTAACAACTAAAATTGAAGTAAGCGAGAGGCATCGGTGGGTGATAGATAATATTTGGTTTCGAGCCCACTTGTGTCCCGTAGGACCCGAGTACTTGATACTTGTTCCTTGATTTATCGCTATCCACATCCGGGAGGTATATGGGACCCCCACGAGCGAGCTTGATTCATCTTATTTCTTGGGGCCACAAACTAGTTTGAGGTTTTATTTACGATCTACTTATGCCATGCTATACGTATTTAAATTGTGCGACGATAGCACATGTCTTGTTTAGGAATTGTGACCCGTTTACGCGGTATCGACAAGCCCAGTTTTGGGTTCCCAGTCGCTTACAGCCGGCCCCACAAACCTTGAGTCCGTCTCGGAGCTAGCTTACTTAGTTGCGGGTTAGACTACAAGGGGTGGTCCCCTGAAATATTTCTGAATCCTGTGAGTGTTCAGTCGTGAAAGCCTCGTTGGGTTTTGATTTGGTTTTTCCGAGGTTGATCGAGCGTGTGTTGCTATTGGTGCACCCCGGCCGGGTAAAACTTTCTGAAAGCCGTGTCCGCGGATATGGACGACTTGGAGCACAGTATCTCGACCATAGACAAGCATAACTAAAGTTTATTGCTATAAATTTGACTTTATAATGACTAGTAATCAGCTTCACTATAATGGAATGGCTAAATAATACTGCCCACAATTGCTTGTTTGGAGTGTAAACTGCGACCATTGTACTGACTAGTAAGTATTGCAACTTCTAACGGATTGGCTGAATAAAAGTACCAACAAGCTCTTTGGGTTTTGGGTTATCTCATGATATTTGTACCTGATTAGCAAGTGCTGCAACTATAACGGAATGGTTAACTAAAAGTACCCACTGCTTACTTTATCAGGATGATTATCTAAACCTGACTAGTAAAGTGCCGCAACTATAACTGAATAAGTAAAACTGCCAACTGTGTGAGTTCCTCGGTTGAGTTCCTCGTTTGGTCTCGAGGGGGAAACACCAGGATGTGTTTGTTTGATGGTAGAATCAGGTTGGATCCGAATAGGCCTTTCTTACCCCTCTCTGATAACCGCCAGTTGTTTCGAGTCTCTATAGGTTGTCTAGTGCATCTTGCGCTGCCTTGATCCACCATACCTATGTAGGCGAGGACCGCCGAATTCTAGCCTCGCCGTGTACTGGCCTCAGTACTGACGTTCCTCTTTTTCCTTTGCCCTTTGTCGGCACCCCTTTTGTTTAAGCAGGTTTTGAGATCGACGCCGTTAGAAGAGTTACCCTTCCGGCTTGGCCTGGGCAGGGTTATGGACGCCATTGGTTATTCTTCAGGGCTCTTAGCCCCATTTGCATCTTGTCCGTAGTCGGACACTCCATCGTTTCAAGGTGATTTGGATCTTTGTATATTATATCTGTATTCTTGACTCTTTGAGTCGCTGTTGTATATATCTGTTCTGTGGGTCCCATCGAGGACTGTTGTGTAATGTTATTACTTCGTTTTCCACCCGCACGAAAGTGCCTGGTGGGCACCTTTGAATCGTTTCTATGCGGGTTTGGCGAGTTTTGCTAAAACTTGCATAGGTCCGATTCTGAGGGTGTTACACTGACCATGCCTGTAGCACCGATACTTGATCCGGCTAATGTGCTCAGGCAGAATTAGAAGAAACCATGCAAATGGTACTGGTAGAGGCAAAAAAGGTGTCGGCATTGCAGGAGTCCTTAAACAGGACCCTGCGAGAATATGCTAAGGCAAACAAGCTTGACGTCGCCCCCGAGCGGGTTGATGAATTAAGATTGAGAGGGAAGAACCTCATGGATGATATCAATAAAGAGCATGAGACTCATAAGGAAGATTCAGTTGATCTAGGCTTGCCGAGGTATAGCACCCCGGCAAAGAACCTAAGGGCGGAAAATGCCGCTGCACTAGAGTTAGAAGGACTAACCGGCGAAGCCCGGCAGAAACAGCAGGAAAGAGTGAATGAGCTGGTGCGCATTGCGAACCAGCAGAATGAAGAAATGCTCAGGGCAGACCCGGCAAGGCCTGGTGCCTCGCGCATGGTTCATTCGGCTGGTGCAGCACCCGCCCTATCAGTGGCAGCAGCATCCTCACCAGGAAACAATGCGCGAAAAGACAGAGCAGTAACTTCAGGAAAAATAAATAAGCAAATTGTTCCGTATGATCTGACAGTAGCCAGAAAAGCAAATGAAAACAGAGGCAATGGGAGCCGAGGTAACAGTGGAGAAAGAAACCCCGGACGTGCCGACAAAGGCAACAAAAGCCGAGGTAATGGGGATCTCGGAAGAGGAAATCATGAGAATAATATCCCGGCAGAAGGAAGGAGGGATCCGCCGCCTAATCCTCAGCCGAGATATGAACCTCGGCAAGAAAGAGAAGTGAGACCTGCTCGCCACAATCAGGTGAATGAGAGGTACAATGATGGTTATTTGGATATCGAGTACGCAGGGCATGCTGGAAATGACCATTATGGAATACAGGAAAGAATCATTTACATAAACTTGCCGTCGAATGATGCAAGATCAAAATTGGACAGGTTGTACCGGTCCGAGTTGTTGGAGGAGCAAGGTCCCCCGGGTCCGACATGTTTCGGACCCCGGATCATGGGTGAGCCACCTGTGCCGAATTTTCAGCTGGCGAGGGGCATGAAAACATACAATGGGAGCACCAAAGCACAAGACTGGTTAATTGACTATGCCACTGCAGTGAAAATAGCTGGCGGAAACCTGCGATGGGCAGTAAGATATGTTCCGCAAATGCTGGAAGGGCCGACCAGAGTATGGCTGAATAATCTGCCAGCAGCAGTATCAATTGCTGGCTAGATTTCGAGGAGATGTTTGTCAGCAACTTTACCAGCACTTACAAGAGACCAAACATGCCACAGCAGCTTGCAATGTGCAAGCAAAGGCCGAATGAGACAGACAGAGAATTCTTAACTCGGTGGTGTAACCTCAGGAATTCGTGCGAGGGAGTTATAGAATCACAAGCGATAGCTTGGTTCGCTCAAGGATGTCGTTATGCCAGTGTCTTGTGGCAGCGATTGCAAAGAGATATGCCAACCACTTTGGTAGAAACCATCAGGATAGCGGATTTGTATGCATTGGGAGATCCGACGCAACCAGAGCTGATGTCGGCAGACCATCGGGAACATCAAGGTCAATATGCAAGAGATGCGGCCGGGTCATCGAGGCGCAATGAGTTTAGAGGAAGAATAAGAGAGGAAAGACCGGATTACAGATATGCCCCAATCAGGTGGCAGCGGTAGTGCAAGATCAGCCGAGTCACGTAAACAGTCAGCGGCAGAAGAATGGTCCTCAGCAATGGACACCAAGGAATGAAGGAAAGAGACACTGGACGCCAGAATAGAAGAAGCAGTGGCATGAAAGGCCGAAGTACACGTTTGAATCCATGTTGGATCAACCGTGTAAGTTTCACACTCCAAACCCGGCTAAGCCGGCTAATCATACGACTCAGCAATGCGCCTGGATGAAAAATGCAATGGGGAACCCGGCGGCCATGCAAATGCCTTCCCATCAGGCACATCAGCAGCAACAGCCGCAATTGACTGGGGAAAATGCACAGCATCTAATGTTACCCCCTCCTCCCCCGAGGTATGATAACTCGGACTGGAGAGACGAAGTGCATCAAGTGATAAATCAGGGTCAGGATGGAAGGGCTAACCCTGGAAATAATGGACGCAATGATTACAGGGAACATCATTAATCATATTGCATGTTCACAACAGAACAACAAGACAAGCAAAGTGTACAGCGCCGGCATATGGAAGTGAATGCAGTTATGCCGGCAGTACCAAGATATGTGCCTTGGTCAGATCAAGAAGTAACTTGGAGCATAAAGGATCATCCCAAAATAATGCCGAATCCGGGGTCGTACGCGCTCGTACTAGATCCGACATTTGTCGGACCGAGCATTAATGTGAAATTTTCAAAAGTACTCATTGACAATGGGAGCAGTATCAATATCATGTACAAGGATACAATGCATAAACTTGGAATATCACAGAATATGCTGCAGTCCACGAGAACCACGTTCCATGGAATAGTGCCGGGACTTTCGTGCGAACCCATTGGAAAGGTTCAAGTAGATGTGTTATTCGACACAAGGGATAACTGCAGAGCAGAAAATTTGGAGTTTGAGGTGGTGGATCTAGAAAGTTTCTATCATGCTTTACTCGGGCGGCCAACATTAGCCAAATTCATGAGCAGCTGCCACATAACTTACCTGAAAATGAAACTACCCGGACCACAAGGGGTGATAACAGTAGCAGGAGATTACAGGAAGCCAATGGAGTGTGCCTCAGCCGGACCGAACCTGGCTGAGTCATTGGTGATCGCAAGAGAAAAAATAAGGATTCAAGAGGTAGCGGCTCTCGCTCAGTCGGCGCAACTGAACATGCCGGCGTTGGCCAACCCGCATGGAAGCGTTTCTTTCCAGCCGACTAAAGAAACGAAAAAAGTCCAGATAGATGAGCAGTTCCCAGAACACACCATCACTATTGGTGCCGGCCTAGATGCTAAATAGGAAGGCAAGCTCACCAACTTCCTCCGTGAGAATCGGGACATCTTTGCATGGTCAACTCAAGACCTGCAAGGTGTGCCGAGGGAGTTGGCTGAGCACTCTCTGCACGTAAGGCTAGGAGCAAGGCCGGTGAAGCAACCTCTCTGCCGCTTCGCTGAAGACAGGAGAAAAATAATAGGGGATGAGATAGCTCGGCTCCTTGCTACCTGGTTCATCATGGAAGTGCTTTATCCGGATTGGCTGTCAAACCCGGTGTTAGTAGAAAAGAAAAAGGATGATCCAAATGTAGCCGTCGTATGGCGAATGTGTATTGATTACACGAACCTGAACAAGGCGTGTCCCAAAGATCCTTTTCCTTTACCTAGAATAGACCAAGTCATTGATTCGACCGCTGGTTGTGAGCTGTTATCATTTGTAGACGCGTATTCTGGTTTTCATCAGATACCGTTAAATCTGGATGATCAAATAAAGACTGCGTTTATTACCCCGTACGGGGCTTATTGCTATCGCACCATGCCATTCGGCCCGCGTAACGCAGGGGCAACGTACCAGAGATGTATGCAAAAATGTCTACATGACCAGATAGGGAAAAATGTGCAAGTATATGTAAATGATGTGGTTATCAAAACCAAAGAGAGCAAAACTCTACTGGATGATATTCAGCAGACATTCGCGAACTTAAGAAGGTTCCGAATGAAGCTTAACCCAAAAAATGCACCTTCGGTTTACCAGCTGGAAAACTACTCGGTTTTCTCGTATCTAGCCGAGGTATAGAGGCCAACCCAACTAAGATAAGAGCGGTAGAAAGGATGGAATTGCCGAGATGTCTAATTGACGTACAGAAGTTCACGGGTTGCTTGTCCTTGCGTAGCCGATTTGTATGTTGGCTGGGAGAGAAGGCACTACCACTATATCAACTGATGAAAAAATCTGATAAGTTCATTTGGACACCACAAGCAGATAATGCATTTCATGAACTGAAGAAGATGTTGGTCACAGCACCAATCCTGGCCTCCCCATTGTCAAAAGAGCCTATGTTACTTTACATAGCCGCCAAAAACAGAGTGGTAAGTGCGCTGATCATTGTGGAACAAGTTGAAAATGATAAATCAGTACAAAGGCCGGTATATTACCTAAGCGAGGTACTATCGGCCTCAAAACAAAATTACCCACATTATCAGAAGATGGCATATGGAGTATACATGTAGGCAAAGAAACTTAAACATTACTTCGAAGAGCACCCGATCAAAGTGATCTGTGAAGTGCCCATAGCCGACCTATTGAGCAACAAAGATGCAAGCGGCCGAATAGAAAAATGGGCAATTGAATTGTCACCTTATGCTCCGCAATTCGATAGGCGAGATGCAATCAAATCTCAGGATGTGGCCGACTTCTTTGTGGATTGGGACGAGGTACAATATGAGCCACCATTACCAGATCCGAATTATTGGACAATGCACTTCGACGGTTCCAAGCTGAGGAATGGCTTGGGGGCAGGGATAGTATTAACCTTGCCAAAAAGAGATCAGCTGAAATATGTGCTGCAGATACATTTTGCCACATCAAACAATGTAGCCGAGTACGAAGAACTCGTCCATGGATTGAAGGTGGCAAAAGAGATTGGAATACGCCAAATCTTATGCTATGGAGATTCAGATCTAGTAGTACAACAAGTATCAGGCAATTGGGACGCGCTAGATGCCAATATGCATTATATAGATTCCATGTGCAAAAACTCAGTGGATACTTCGATGGATGTGAATTCCATCATATACCTTGGGCAGAAAATGACGCTGCAGACACGCTGTCAAAACTCGGATCAACCAGGCAATCAATTCCCCCGGGTATAGCCCTAGAGCACCTGAGAAAACCATCAATAACACCATCACCAGAGTCCGAATCCATCTTTATTCCGACGAAATCAAGAGAAGATAATATGCCGATGGAAGTTGACAAATAATATAACCCGGGGTTTTCGAAAGTGAACCCGGCCGATGCACGGATGGATATGGAAAAATTCGAGGTGGTTATGTCGGCGGAAAATATGGAAATAGACAGTGAGATTATCCCAGAGAAAATCATGCCAACATGGGCGCAACCCATATTTTCCTTCCTTAAGGATGCGACTTTGCCAAATAACGAGGTAATGGCTAGACAAACAGTGAGAAGAGCTAAATCTTATACAATCATAAACAATGAGCTGTATAAAAGGAGCGTCACATGCGTGCTGCAAAGATGTGTGGATTCGGCGGAAGGCCAGGAGATTCTCCAAGATATACATCAAGGAAACTGGGGGCATCACGCCTCGTCCAGAGCTTTAGTGGCCAAAGCATTCAGGCATGGATTTTATTTGCCAACAGCGTTGAAAGAGGACAAAGAATTGGTGGAAAAATGTAATGGTTGCCAGAGATATGCCAGCAAGATACATATGCCATCCTCCGAGTTAAAAACGGTACCAATTACTTGGCCATTTTCTGTATGGTGCTTAGATATGGTGAGACCATTTAAGCCGGCCCGGGGAGGGATGACCCACATTTTAGTCATGGTCGACAAATTCACAAAGTGGATTGAAGTGAAGCCAATAAAAAAATGTGATGGACCCACAGCAGTAAAATTCCTCAAAGATATTATCTTGAGATATGGTTACCCACACAGTGTTATTATAGACAATGACACAAACTTTGCTAAAGGGGCCTTTGCTAGATTCTGTCAAGAAAAACACATAAGGCTAGATGTTGCCTCGGTGGCTCACCCAGCATCTAATGGGCAAGTAGAAAGATCTAATGGACTAGTATTGTCCAGAATAAAACCCCGACTCGTCGAACCACTGCAAAGGTAGGCAGGGTGCTGGATCGAGAAACTACCAGTAGTGCTATGGATCCTCAGAACTACCCCAAACAGGTAAACATGGTATACCCCATTTTTTCTGGTATATGGATTAGAAGCCGTGCTTCCAGCCGACATAATACATGACTCGCCAAGAGTTACCCAGTATACAACGACTGAGGTAAATGAGGTAGCTCGGCAAGATGATGTCGATCTGCTAGAAGAAGCCAGAGAGTTGGCATTATCAAGATCAGCGATCTATCAGCAAGACTTACGTCGATATCACATCAAGAAAGTCAATCCAAGTGTGTTTGAAGAAGGAGATTTAGTTCTTCGGCTAGTGCAACGCACAGCCATCATGCACAAACTATCGCCCCCATGGGAGGGACCATTCATCGTGAGTAAAGCATTGCACAACGATGCATATTACCTAATAGATGCTCAGTCACCAGAAAATAACAAGGCAAACAAAGACGGCGAAGAATCGAAAAGACCATGGAACATAGCTTTACTTCGTCCATTTTACTCGTAGGAGTCATGTATGATACGTTGTAATGTGACGCTTCAGGTCAAAGTATCGACTATATGTTAAACCTCGGCACCTTGAGCAGTGACTCGGGGACTGCCCGATGTTATTTCTCATTTTGGTTATGTATTAAACCTCGGCACCTTAAGCAGTGACTCGGGGTCTGCCCTATGTTACTTCTCATTTTTGGTTATGTATTAAACCTCGGCACCTTGAGCAGTGACTCGGGGACTGCCCTATGTTATTTCTCATTTTGGGTTATGTACTAAACCTTGGCACTTTGAGTTATGCACTTTGAGCAGTAACACGGTAATTGCCCAATGACATTTTTTCCTGAATTATGTGTTAAGCTTCAGGACCTCGAGCAAGAAACTCGGGGACTATGACGTATTATCCGTTATCTCGAGTTAAGGCATTAAAACCTCGATTTCTAGAGTACTAACTAGCGAATTGCCCCATGATTTTCCCCTGTTACAAAAATGGATATTAAACTTCGGCACCCCGAACGGTAGGTCAGAAGCTACCTCAAACGATATTATTTCGCTTTCCTCAAATATGGGCCTCGGGATTTATAGCTCGGATAAAGATCAGGAACACAATGGTAGAGCCGTCGAATTTATAAAGGCGAGGCAATATTAACGCCGAGCTAAGGTGGGTCAAATGAAAACACACAATCCGAACTTATGAAATTGAAGGCCACCAAAGCAAAAATTTAAAACCAACAAGATCTATTTAGACAGACTAATAATGATCACTATCATATGTGCCTCAACGACCAAAGGCAAAAGGGAGTTCATACCACACAGAGAGTCAGATAATTGTTTCACACACAGCATACGCCCGGCATACCGGGGATAAGAAATAACCTAAGGGGCAGCGACTTGGTCAGGAACTAGGCGCTCCGAGGTAGACGACACCTCGGCCGAAGTTGCTTCGCCCTCCACAGAACCAGGAGCGACTTCGGGGGAAGCCCGGGGCTGTTGAGAAACATTAGCTTGAGCTTGAGAATGCCCAGTCCCTTTGAAGGATGATCGTGCGTCGTCGTCCCCATCCGAGCTTGCGCTGGAATCACCAGAAGTGTCCGAGTCGCCCTCATCCTCGTCCTGGTCGGCCGAATTATCATCAGAGGCATCTTAGACTTCGACGTCATCCGCCGGGTTAGAAAGGAAACTCGGTCCTTCAGTCCAGTTATGCACGTCAGCATACTCAACAAGCTGGAAGGCACGAGCTTGTCGGCGAGCGACGAATTCTGGATCCTCAACCCAACGGGAGCCAGTGCGCAAATTTATCAAGGTATCGAGCGAAATATCCTCGTACCATGACATAATGACTGTAAGCACCATATCAGCACCAGCTCGTCCAGCGGACTCCCTCTAGAGATTTAACTGGTTCTGGGATGCCATCAATCTTTCCACCAGTATCTTGATCTCATCAATATCAGGAGTTCCAGAAGTATTCGGCCAGAGAACATGGAAGGCCCGGATGGCTGCCTGCACCAAATCCCTGCCCATAATCTTCATCGGACTGCCGTCAGCGCCAACGGCAACCAAGAAGTCTTCCATCGAGTATTCTGGGCTCGCATCTGCGGGGACACCTCGGCGCACACGGGCATTAATCACCTCTCTAGAGCTCACGGGCGTAGCTTCTGGAAAATGGTCTACGCAAAATAAAAGTATATCGGTCAACAGTAAGAAAGAGAAGAAGATAACTTGGCCACGGTCAGAGACTTATGATGAATATATCTCAGCATTCTCTGAAGATCTTGAGCCCAATCACCCTTGGTCTTCTCAAAGCGAGTTATCTCCTCGCTCATCGCCCGTGTCTTGAGTTCGGCAGCCTTGAGGAGTTCTTTGTTTTTCTGCAATTGCAGAGCTAGCCGATTCTTCTCTTCGGAGAACTCCTGGTCAACCTTCTCTAACTCAGACTTCTGAGAAAGCTTGAGGGACTCCACCTCGGCGCGCAAGCGAATTATCTCGTCATCTTTCTCTTTCCTTTCAAGAGTGAGTAGCGGCTTGTTCTAAAAAATGCAGCATCATATCAGGCATGGGTATGCATTCTTGATGTGACGCTGCAAGAGTTTGTAACTCGGCTATACCAAAGCCAAAAGGTTAAAAGAAACCCGGGATAAGTTCTGAATGGAAATCTTTAAATAAAAAGGGTAACTAACCTTCCAGGGCCTTGACTTTCTTCTCAAGACGGATATTAAGATTGTTGATATTACCTATTCACCAGCAAAATGAGCTAACACCTCAAGTACAAAACAATAAGAACTTTAGGGACAATACAAAAGTTTGTTAACTTACTAGTTTTCTTCACCACGGGAATGACTTTTTCATACTTATCTTGCAATTTCTTATGTGCGAAAAGCAGCCTTTGGAATTCGGCGGTCCGCCGATCATGCGCAACCTAAGCGACAAAATAAATAGCAGTGAGATACTCGAAGCTAAGCCAGATCCGAATCAAGCAAAGTTTAACTCGGACCTAGGTGGCTGGATATTCGAAGCTAAGCCAGATCCAAATCAAGCAAAGCTTAACTCGGACCTAGGTGGCTGGATATTCGAAGCTAAGCCAGATCCGAATAAATCAAAGCTTAACTCGGACCTAGGTGGCTGGATATTCGAAGCTAAGCCAGATCCGAATCAAGCAAAGCTTAACTCGGACCTAGGTGGCTGGATATTCGAAGCTAAACTAGATCCGAATCAAGCAAATCTTAACTCGGACCTAGGTGGCTGGATATTTGAACACTAGGATAGATCCGAATTAAGCAAAGCTTAACTCGGACCTAGGTGGCTGGATATTTGAACACTAGGACACATCCGAATTAATCAAATCATAACTCAGATCTAAGTGGCTGGATATTTGAACACTAGGACAGATCCGAATTAAGCAAAGCATAACTCAGATCAGGATGACTGGATATTCGAAGACTAAGACAAAACCAAAACAGGCAAAAACTAATAAAGCTTCCAAACGAATAACAAGTTATTCGTTTGCAAGCTTCGGGGACTAGAGTATATATAATATCATTCGAATGACTAATCGAACGTCAATAAAAACAAGTACCTTGTTCATATTATCGCTGTCAAGCACGATCTTGGCAGCCAGATGCAAGCGACTGCTGATGTCAGAAAGTTGAAATGGCTGACTGCTTGGATTACCCTCGAGCTGATCAACAACGTTTCAGTTATTAGCATACTCAACCAACGAGCCGAGGCTGTTCCCACTCTCAGTACGAGTAAGGACTTTACCTTCGGACGTGTTGTGTAACCACCGCCACCGCGGGACTCTTGTGAAGAGCGAGCTGAGTATCAGCGGCCGGGGCGACAACGGTCTTGGCAGAAGAAACCCCCTTGCGGAGCGCATCAGCAATTGTAGGCTGAGAAGAGCTAGCAATCCCTTTCTGAGATGAGGGAGGTTTGGTGACGACGACCTTCTTAGCCTTAGAAGAGGCGTCGGCAGGAGCCGTTACCTCGGCACTAGGGGCGGTGTCTTTGGAAACATGAGGAACTATAGTTTCTGAGGGTGCCGAGATGGTGATATTCTCGGCTGGAGTTGGAGTTGTGGTTGAAACTGCGCGGGTCAAAGGAGTCTCGAGGGAAACTCCGGGGTTCATTATGGGGGCAGTGGGTTCAGAAGGAGGATCAATTGTCCGAGTTACGTTGGCATCAGCAACGTAACCACGGGTGTTTCATTCCGAGGTAATGTTTGACTCGGAGCAGGAGGAGAGTCCACGCGAGCTGGACTAGGAACTCTAGTATCTTCGGGAGGCGGAGGATAAGGCAGTCGAGTAGTATGACTCATCATGCTTGGACCACTGGCCTTAACAGAAAGAGGAGCGCTGCAAAAAGCACAGAAAGTCAAATCGAAGGACGGAAAAAGAGAAACAAGAAATACAAATGAAAATGAGCGTACCCAGTAACTCCGGGCATAGTTTTACGCTTCGGAAGTTGCTGGGATGACTTTTTAGTTCGCTTCTTGGGAGCAGCTTCGGAGGCACCCGTTGGAGCGGCACGCTTCCACGAGGTAGCAGGAGGTTGGGAGGCGAGAGGCTCGGCATCGTGCACCTGACCGGCCTGATTAGCTGGGGAAGTAGAAGCCGGAAATTTATAAGAGATAGGCATTGCGACAACTACCTCAAGAATTTGGACGTCGTCCGAATCACCTTCCTCCTCGTGAGCCGAGGTCTTGCCACGGGCACGGGCCGGAGCGAGGTCCGACTTGGGAACGAACTCCTCCGAGTCAGGTTCCCCACTATCCGGGGTGTTCCGATCTGCAATCCACGGGAGGTCCAAAACCTCGGCATCTTCAATCTTCTGCTCCGCAAATCTCTGCAAGAAAAGAGACAAACGAATTAGCAAAAGGAATCACAAACGCAATTGGGGGGCAAAACATAAATGCGTGAAGTTACCTCGGGAGGAGGATTCCCGCAGGTGAATGGCTTCAGTCCCTAGGTCCAATCCTCCGGCATCTCCGTCTTAAAGATAGCTCGGACACGCTTGAAAATAAGATAATTGTCGAGCTCAACCGTGGAGACTCGGTTGGGATCAAGGTGACCGCTCATATAGCAGAGCTTATGCGTGCGTTGCTGAAAAGGCCAGATCCGGATGCTGACGAAGGTGGTAATCAGATCCTCGCCGCGTAACCCAGCGCGGATCAGCTCCTTCAGCCGAATCTCAAAGGCCTCGGCCAGAGCATGGATCTTCCTGGGATTATAAGTCCAGTTCTTCTTCGAAGGGGGCCGATGGAGAAAGCAGGGAGCCGAATCTTATCTTCCTTCCTAGAATTCTTGACATAGAAAAACGATCTATGCCATTTCTTGCATGACTCAAGACCAGCAACGCGAGGAAACTCGGATTTCCTCCGAGGTGTGATGGACGCTGCTCCACACTGGGTAAGCGATTTCTAGGAAGGCTGAAGGGATTTTTCTGGAACGACATTGGATCGGATCTGGAAGAACTTGGACCATACATGCAATGACGGATAGAGGCCGAAGTATCCTTCCGAGGCCGAGATAAAGGCAGATATAGAAGCAATGGCGTTAGCTTGAAGATGATGCGGATGTAGGCCGAAGTAATCAATGAATTCCCTAGCAAAATCGCTAAGGGGAAGACCAAACCCGCGAGCAAAATGGGACATAAAAACGACGTACTCACCCTCCTTAAGAACATGCAAAGATTCGCCGCCGGGTAAGCGACATGCTACCTCTGCAGGAATCCGGCGAGTTCTAATTAACCACTCAACCTCTTGGCGGGTAACGGTGGAACCTTTCCAGGAGCCCCGCTTTGGACCAGACACGACATCGTCATCTTCTATGAGCGCGCCGCTAATGGAGCTTGACATGGGGTCATCGGAGGAGTCCACGGAATAAGAACAAGCGGCGAAGCAAAGCCTAGAGGTGCAAGGACCCGTCGTGGTCCTAGGCGAAAACGGCGGCGGAGCGGAAAAGGAACCGCCGCAGAGAAACTAGAAAGCAGCATACGCGTCTAGGAAAAAATCTAGGCAGAAAGACCACAGAGAAACTCACCGGCGACGGCGCTAGAGCAAGCATACGAGGACGAGGTCGACGGAGCAGAGGAATTAGGGCCTCGCCGTCGAATATTCCGACGAGCGCGCGGCCGCAGAAGCACGAACAGGCGCAAGGGTGAAAGGAGGAAGAAGGGCAACGATGAGCGAAGGAGGAAAGTAAATCCTCTAGCCCCGTGCCCCTCTTTATAACCGCGTGGCCTTAGCGGTAGTGGGATCGTGCGTGCGGGCACTAACCGTGTATATCGTGTATGTGGCATAACCGCTCGTGGCTGAGTGGATCAGGCCTCCTGACCGATGCGGTGCGCGAGGCGTCGCAGTGCCGACGCGACAGGCGCAGTAAACACTGTAGCGTTTTCAGCGGGAACCGTAGAGGAACAAAAAACTAGAGAAATAATGATGAGTGTTACACGTAGGATGAGGCGTACACAAGAAGCTATAAGGATACCTCGAATAAGAGAGGGTAACTCGGAAATAAGGAGAACTGAGTATTGGGAAACTGATGTGACCCGGCCGAGGTACGGACGGGACCACACCAGCTTTGGGGACTAATGTTGGGGGGTGACCCCGGATAGGGTTAAGACGGGGGAAGCCAAAAGGAGTTTCCCCGTTCTTATGCCGAGTTACTGGTTATATCGGCCGAATCATGTAAAGGTCGGCCGAGATAAGCATGACCATGACCTTTACCAGAGGGGCTGTACGTTATTCGGCCGACGTACGAGTCAGGTCGGCCGGGCAAGTCCGAATAAGCCATAATGTAGGTGAAGGACGAGCCGAGTTAAGCGAGGCAGGGCCGAATAACACAAAGCTTGCAGGAGAAGGAAGAACCTAAGGTCAAACCCTAGCCTCTGGCTAGGAAGAATCTGAACAGAGCCAAGCATAAAGGACAAGGCGTAGAGCAGCAGAGGAGTAGAAGGAGGTCACAGAGGTGACCGTCCTGGAACTCGAGGCATGCAGGTGGGTCTCTCTGGAACTTTGCCGTCATTAGAAGGGGTACACGGAAATGAGCTCACTGAGTTACTATATTGGGACAAGCATATTCCTCGAATATGCTTGCCACGTCAGCCCTAGAGGAGCCAAGGCACCCCTTTATAAGGAGAGGCTTGGGAACTGAGGAAGGGACCGGCTCATTCTATACCATTAGGCTGGTAGAAATTCCCCCTCTCTTCCTGCATACAGCTCAAGGAGAACTTGTAGTCCAAGAAAAGAGAAATAAAGATCTATATGTTAGTCCTTTGTGTGTATAATTAACTACATCTTCCCTCCCCAGATCCCTCTAACATCCATTGGCCCCAAACTTTAGCCTACCCATGGCATCTGCCGTGCCACCACCATGACAACGATGTTAATAATTACCGCCAAGAGCGCATGACCTTTGAGGTGGTCCCCTTCAAGAGAGTGTACCACGTCATATTCGTCCGCGACATATTCCACACGTTCATGGACAAGCCATGCTTCGTCTACAACAAACTCAAGATACCCGGACCAAACGGTGTCATCACCGTATCCGGAAGCTTTACCAAGGCAAGGGAATGTGATATTAATGAAGCAGGCTTCGCGGAAGCTGTCCTCTACAACGAAGAATTCAAAGAGATCCAGAGCAAGGTCGATGACTCAGAGATGCCCGCGTCGAAGAATCAGATCTCCGACTCCGCTCCTGCATTCAAGGCCGCCATCAAGACCAAGCCGGTGGAACTTGTGGTAGGCAATGCCTCCAAGGTCACCGCCATTGGGTTGAACCTGGATCCCAAATAGGAAAGCGCGCTCGTCGAGTTCCTCCGTGAGAATAGGGACATCTTTGCCTGGTACCCTGCCGACATGAAAGGTGTACCTAGGGAACTTGCCGAGCACAGCTTAAACATTGATCCAAAATGCAAAAGAGTGAAACAACCTCTACGACGCTTCGAAGACGAGAAGAGACACGCCATTGGCAAAGAGATAGCTAGGTTACTGAAGGCTAGATTTATCGGAGAAGTCCTTCACACCCGATGGGTGGCCAATCCTGTACTTTTCACCAAAAAGGGAACCAAATAATTAAGAATGTGCGTTGATTACACCGGATTGAACAAAGCATGTCCTAAAGATCCGTTTGCTTTGCCTCGCATTGACCAAGTCATTGACTCGACGGCTGGCTCCAAACTTTTGTGTTTTCTCGATGCATACTCAGGATACCACCAGATCAAGATGAGGAAGTCGGACCAATTGGCCACTTCGTTCACTACCCCATACGACACGTTTTTCTATGTTACGATGCCCTTTGGGCTGAAAAACGCAGGTGCTACGTACCAGCGGACAATGCAATGTCGCCCACATGACCAAATTGGTCGGAACGTTCACGCCTATGTGGACGATATCGCGGTGATGTCTAAAAAGTCAAATGACTTAATCTCCACTTAAAAGAAACCTTTGATAATCTCCGGAAATACAACATGATTCTTAATCCTAAGAAGTGCATCTTCGGGGTTCTAGCCGGCAAATTGTTGGGTTTCATCGTTTCCCAGCGTGGAATCGAGGTCAACCCGGAGAAAATCAAGGCCATTTTAAACATAAACCGTCCGACATGCCTAAAGGACATTCAACGACTAACAGGTTGTGTTGCAGCAGTTAGTCGGTTCGCCATCCGACTTGGAGAGAAGGCTCTGCCGCTGTACAATTTGCTGAAGAAGGCGGACAAATTCACATGGACGGACGAAGTAGATGCAGCATTGAAGCAGCTCAAGGAGATTATTTCCTCAGCTCCTATCCTTGCAGCGCCCGAGCCTGGCGAGCCCCTGTTAATCTACATGGCGGAAACCAACCGGGTAATCACCATCGTCGTCGTGGTAGAGTGGAAGGAACCAGGCTATGAGCACGGAGTTCAAAGACCAGTTTACTATGTGAGCGAGGTCTTGACGGAGTCCAAGAAGTGTTACCCGCACTACCAGAAGATAGATTATGGAGTATTCCTCGCTTATCGGAAGCTGAGACATTATCAGTAACAGCGACGCTATGGGAAGAATTGCGAAGTGGGGCATTTAACTTGCCGCCTTCGAGATCACCTACAAGAGACGCGATGCTATCAAGTCACAATCCTTAGCGGATTTTGATGCAGATTGGACAGAGAAGCCAGATGCTACTCCATTGCTAGAACCAGAATACTGGGTGATGCACTTTGACGGATCAAAGTTGCTCAACGGCTCGGGGCTGGTGTATTGCTACAGTAACCAACGGGAGACAAGCTTCACTACGTTCTGCAGATCCACTTCGAGGCTACAAACAACATGGCAGAGTATGAAGCACTCATTGACGTACTACGTGTAGCCAAGGATATTGGCATCAAGCGCATAGTTTGCTGTGGAGATTCCGACTTGGTTGACCAGCAGGTGGCTGGCACCTGGAATGCGCGGAACCCTATGATGGTGGCATATCGAGACGAATTGGACGAGATAGCCAAAAGCTTCTTGGGCTACGAAGTCAAGTATGTACCTAGGGAGCAAAACGAGGCGGCTGATCTGCTATCTAAGCTTGGATCAGGGCGCAACCGAATTCTGCCAGGAGTTTTCCTAGAGCATCTACGCACACCATCCGTGAAGGGAGCCGATATCGACAACCCGGATAGAGCTGACTCTTTCGTCAACATGGGGACAAAGGTTCCTCCAGCTTGGACAAAACTGTTCGTGGAATATCTCGAACACGGAACTTTGCCCGATGACGAAGTCGAAAGACGGCAAATAGTACGATGAGCAAAGGGTTATACCATAATCAATGGACAAGTCTACAAAAGGAGCACTACTAGTGTATACCTAAAGTGTGTTTCCCAGCTAGAAGGTATTGAAATCCTACGTGAAATCCATCTAGGAGATTGCGGGCATCACGCCGCTCCTCGATCGTTGGTCGCGAAGGACTTCCGGCAAGGATTCTACAGGCTGACCGCGAAGGAGGACGCCGACAAGCTGGTTGAGACATGCATGGGATGCCAGTATAATGCCCGACAACCACATGTTCCTGCTGAAGAATTGCGAACAATACCAATAACTTGGGCGTTTGCAGTCTGGGGGTAGACATGGTGGGACCGTTACAGACAACACCATGTGGGTTTACGCATCTTGTTGTAGCAGTTGATAAGTTCACTAAATGGATAGAAGCTAAACCCATTAGAAAGCTTGATGGGGCAACTGCCCTCAGGTTTGTCCGGGATCTAGTGGTGAGATTTGGTCTCCCACATAGCATTATCACCGACAACGGTAGCAACTTGTCACTCAGAGAAGTGGAGGCTTATTGTTGGGAGAAGGGCATCCGACTTGACCTTGCATTTGTGGCACATCCACAATCCAATGGTCAGGTTGAGCGAGCGAATGGATTAATTCTGCAGGGAATCAAGCCACGTCTTGAGGCACCGCTACATAGAGGAGCTGGAGCCTGGGCGGAAGAATTGCCATCTATGCTGTGGAGTTTACGAACTACACCCAACAGATCCACCGGCTACACCCCTTACTTCATGGTATATGGATCATAAGCCATCCCGACTTCCGACATACTTCACGATGCACCAAGGGTTGCCGCCTACGACGAAGATGACGCTGAAGAATCCAGACTCCTAGATGTGGACCTTCTCGAGGAGGAGCGCGTTTTGTCATGCCAAAGATCCGCCATCTACCAGCAGAAGCTACGAAGCAACCATAGTCGCCGCGTTCGACATCGCTCGTTTAAAGAGGGGGATTTGGTGCTCCGACTTAAGCAGAAGAATTCACACAAATTATCCCCGCCATGGGAAGGACCGTTCATCATAAGCAAAGATCAACTAAATGGGTCTTACTACCTCGTTGACAATCGTGAACTGAAGGATAGACCCAACGAGGATCATAAGCATAAGCGACGTGACCCGGATGATGGCTACCCGGAGCTTGATCGGCCATGGAACATAGAACAACTACGTCCTTTTTACACTTAGCATTTTTATCTAATTGTGTACCTCTTATATGATCAATGAAATAAAGCTCTTTGGTTCACTCATATTTCTGAGTCTTTACCTCCTTTAGTGTTCTTTTTTGGATCATGTAAAACCTTTATGCACATGTTTTGCGATTGCACTTGTGAAAATTCTGCCTATGGGTGTTAGCTTAAGTTTCCTGGTCTACACGTTCTTTGTCGTTTTTATGTGGATTCTGGAGTAGTGACTTTCGGCACTTGTTGTCGGCGATTTTGTGCTTAGGTTATTGATGGTGCCATTGGGCATCATCACCTGAGCGCATGGTTCCAACAACGAGTCTTCCGACTCATGAAAAGTCAACCAAAAGAACCAAAGTAATGGATAAACCAGCACTTGCTTAAAAAATATATACATGATGGAAACTGGTTCTTAAGTAGCAGGACATACATAATTGTTCTCCGCCTTAAGTTAAATACATAGTTTTTTCTGCATACGCATCAAAGATGAAACACATATTACAAGTTGTTTTTCATTGCTTTGGCGCAGGCGACTTGGAAGCAGCGTCAGCGGCAGCAGGAGAATCACCCTCAAAGTCGGCAGTGTGAAGGGACTCAGAGGAGCTTTGGTTACCGCCATCGATGGTGCTCATTGGCACGAAGACGTTGACGTCAACTAATTCGGCAACTCTAGTGTCATAGCCCGCGAGTGACGACAAGATGGATTCGTGATTAATCTCTTTTCCATCGTCATCTACGTCGGGAATGCCAGAGGTCACCATTTCGATGTCGGCATCTTCGTAGTGTGCCTTCACCATTGACAGCGTCATCCTTGCGCCAGCCCATGCACATGAAGCTTTCCAGCTTGTAATACGCTCGGGGGCTCGGCGCTGAATCTCCGAGTACTTTGCCACAGAGTCTGATGCCTTGATGTTAATCTGGAGGGGCTTGGCGATCTCTTTGGCTTGCGCGATGGAGGTGTTGATGAAGTTGCCGGCAAGAACCATGCATTCCTTGGCTGGAGGAGGCGATCGGGTTAAGCCCATAGGAGCTGCAAATTCCGACAAGGAACACATGAGTTCAAAAATTCAGAGTATCTAGACTACAGAAATCCAAGACAGAGAATTGCTTACTGAAGATGCTGGCCTCATCCTGCCAGAGGGTATCCGCCAAGGAGTCCCGTTCTTGTTGGAGGAGTTTATACGCCTCATGATGGCGTTGATTCTGCTCGTCGATAGCTTTCTTCTGATCTCTTAAGATCGAGATCTCCTCTTAAAAACGGTTGATTTCCTCGGTGGCGGAGTCCTACATGACTTTCATGGATTCTTCGTGCATCTTTAGCATGTCCTTCTTCTCCTGCTTAAGGATCTTGTTCTCGCTATCCAGCTCCTGAATGTGCTTGGATTGCTCAACAATGTCCTTGGCCTTGGCAATGGTTTATGCAAGTCGGATAAAGCAAAGTACAAAGTGAGTACTCGGAGAATGTGGGCACAAAACCAAGTCGGAATGCGAAAAAGAAAACAGACGCTTGCTCTTGGTGATCTGTTCCTTCAAGAAGGCAATTTTACCCTTTTCAGCTTCCAAGTCTACACGCATCCTCTAATACTTGTCGTTGACCATGCCCCTCCGAGCTTTCTCGTTCTATGGAAAAAAAGAAAAAATTAAAACGTTATTTGATCTACTTGGAGAATCTAGTCGGAAATTTTCCACCTAGACGCCTGAGGTCTACAACAAGAGTTTTTAACTTGGCAATATGCTTAGCTTTTCTTTAAGCATCTAGTCGGAACTAATTCAGTTTTCGATTAGAAGCTTGGGGGCTACAGTATAAAGTTATTAACTAAGATGTATGCTTAGCTTTTCTTTAAGCATCTAGTCGGAACTAGTTTAGTTACAACTAGAGGCTTGGGGGCTACAATATTAAAATTTATAAACACTGCGTATGCTACTCTTAGAGCATCTAGTCGGAATAATTCATTCCACCTATATGCTTGGGGGCTACAGTGAGAGGTTTTGTAGCTTAGTCACTCTTAGAGCATCTACACGCAAAGACCTATGGTTTTCCGTCTACATACTCGGGGGCTATAGTGGGATACTCATATGAGATGCAAAAGGCAAATAAAACTTACAAGTGCAATGATCTTGAGGTTGGTAGCACTCTCGGCCAGCAGCTTGCCAAAGGATACGCTATTTCCTTGCAAGATCTCTGCTTGTCGGAGGAGCTCCTCTAGACCGCACGTCGGAGATGTCGGCGCTGCACCATGGACCAGAGCAGTGCTACCCGGTGTAAGTACATGATAGACTATCTTTGGATAAGTTATGGCTTTCTTGGGTGCAGGGGCGCCGCGTACAACAGAAGTACCAGTTTCCACCACCGCCTTACCTCTAGCGATGGCATCCTTAGCCGGAGCTTCAGCCATTGGGTGTGCGGCACTCTCCTACGTCGTCTGCTCGCCGACAATAGCAACCTCAGTAGAGGCACCTGAGTCCACTTCCATGGCGGAAGGGCCAGATGCCTCCTTAGCTTGTGAGCTTGTCGGGGCAGACGAGGGCTTGGCGGAGGGAGTGATAGGGGCAATGGCGGGAGATGCGTCGCGATGCAGCATGTCCTTAATGGTTCTATAAGCCCCCAATGTTTTGGAGGTCTTCTTCAAGCTGGTCGTGGCTTTCTTCCTGAAACGTGCAAAATGCATAAGTACAGGAGCAAGACAGATAAATAGACAATGTCGGAGAGAAAGAAGCTTACACAAGTGGAGGTGCTTTGGCAAAGGGGATCTCGGTAACTTTTCTCTTCTCCGCCTCTAGGGCGGCGGTAGACTTCTTGGAGGCTCCACCCTCCGTCTTCTTCTTCTTGCCTCCGTCGACAGCGTTAGAGGTGGAGCTCTTCCGCTTTCGTGCCAATCGAGCATCATTGTCGGACACGACGGTGACTTCCTTCATCTTTGGATCATAGATTTGAGGAGCCATGCTGTCCCCATCTATGTTGCTAAGTTGTAATATGAAGAACCACCGTGTTAGACGGGATGACATTTGCTAGACGAAAGAACTGGAGTATATGTCATACACGGAAAATAAACAACTACCTTTGGGCACTTGCCATCTACTAACATGTCGTAGGTGATGGTGAAGCCACGCTTCTTGTCCTTCACCTTGACGATGTCCTTAAGGCGGAGCTTGACGGAGTCGCTCGAGAAATTGTCCACGGAGATGTGGAGGCTATCCCTTCTATCGTTGTTATACTTGTGCATCAGCTTCGCGCGGTGCTGCAGAGGTTGGATTCGCCCAATGAACCAGCACATGGCTAGGTCCAAGCTGGACAAACCTGTCTCTATGAACCACTCTATCCGCCTTATTGCGCGGGAAGCGTCAATGTCGGAGGGAAGGGAGGGCTGGGATCTCCATGTCGAAGTTTTGGCGGCGGCTCCATCGACGAAGTCCGGGTACGTTACTTCTCGGTCGGCCAGAGGGATATCTGGGCCGTAGAAGTAAGTGCGCAGCCAGTTCTTGCAGGACTCGTGGCCGACGATGTCGGGGAACCGCCGGCCAGGACAGCTCTTGAAGCTTATGGTGCCGCAGTTTCTAAGTTCCTCCTTACTGGCTCCGGCTTCACGCTTGACGGTGAAGAAATACACGAAGAGGTCTAGCCTAGGCCTAATCCCTAGGTAACCCTTGCAGAGCGCCGCGTAATTGCTAAGCGCTAGGATGCTATTGGGAGAGAGGTTTTGGGGCTGGACTCTATAGTGATTCAAGACGGAAAGGAAGAAGTTAGAGATGGGTAGGGAGACGCCGCGTACCAATTGGGCTTTGAGGTACACCTTTTCTCCGGTTTGGGGAGAAGGTGTCACCTCGCCGGCCGGTGCCGCCCGCCAGGCGAGCCCCTCCGTCACGGGGAGGTAGCCCTCGGCGATCAGTTCCTTGATATCGCGGTCCGTGATATCTGAACCGCGCCAATCGCCTTTGTGGGAATCGAGCTCCTCCTCCAGCGGCTCCAGCGCCACTGGATTATGGTCACCGCCGGTGGACTCAACCACCGCCGAGACGGGGATGACCATACCCTCTGGTGGCACGATGATGGAGCTCGCCGTCTTCGCCCGACACCGCCATCGAGGGAGAAGAGGTACTACTGGCCATTGAGTGAGTTTGGAGGTGACTGGCGAGAATTGGAGCTAGGGTTTTTCACGAAGATTGCGCGGAGAGCTCGAGGGGGCGCTCGCTGGAGGAAGAAGACAATGCGAGGAGAAGAATGAGGTGAAAAGTAAAAAGTTCCACCGCAGTTACTATTTATGATCTCCGGCATCAAGATTCGTGCAGTTTGATCAGACGGTTGCCGCGTAGACGACGTGTGCGCGAACGTGCGTGGAAATTTCGCCACGTCCCAACCATCGCCCCCAACGTTTCGTATCGCTCGCGCGGGAAAATCGGACATGATTGCATTCTCTGCATGTGTGAGTTATGAGGTGTCGCTGACCTACGCCTACGTCGCCCTAGATGAGATAGGCAGATGAGCCGTCACATAGGAAGATTCTGGCATGGACGGATCCAGTTTGACTATGGAAGAGTACGATGGAAGATTCAGCATTTCTCCGACTTACATATCGAAGACGGAGAAAAACTTGCAGGGTTCTTTGGGAGGACTACAAGATGTTGCTTGACGATTTTCCGACATCCATCTAGACCGAGTGTTCCACGTGAAGAGGCAAGACGGCGCAAGATCTCGGAGTTCTCCGGGGGCTACTGTTGTGGATATTCTATATGGGTATCCTTATAGCATGTCTCCTATCCGGATAACTCGGGTGGCCCCCAGTTGGTAGCATGGCCCATGGCCTACTGGGCGTCCCAGTTAGATGGATCTAGAAGGGAGGCCCATGCCGGATAAAGGAACGCTACGGTAGGAGTCACCGACATACCCGGAGCCTTGGAGTAAACGACACACAAGACTAGTAATAGACGGTGTAGGACTCTATAACCTGTCCAGCTAGGACTTTTCCCTATAACCCTAGGACCTGGAGAATATATAAGTTGGGCCTATGGGAGCCTTTAGGGAACAAATTCAGACAATCTTAGACAACCTCGCACAGCAAACCAATCTCTGTAACTCGGCGTATTGCCTTTATAGTGATTTATAGCAGGAGTAGGATTCCACCACCGTTGTGGTATCTGAACCTGGGTAAGCTATATTACCTCGTACCCGTCAACCGTCTGCCTTCCCCCACGTCTCTAAACACGCACTGTGAGGACCCCTCCATGGCGTACTCGTCGGCAATACCACGACATGAGGGGTACTTCGGCCTTTGTGCCTCCATAGTCGTCTGGTCGAAATTCTTTCAGATCCGAGCCAATGTTGTGCCGGATAAGTCTCTCCCTTCTTCTAAGAAATACGTTACTCAATGTGGTGTTGCCTCCATCACACGCCAGAAACGATCCGAGTTTCCCCGGGTCACCAGCCTTGAATCTAGCAAGAAATGACACCGATCATTTTTCTACATGAAAAACCGAGGCAAGGAAGATAAGATTCAGCTGCCGGCTTTCTCTATCGGTACTCCTTCCAGGAAGAACTGGAATTTTAATTCGAAGAAGACCAACGCCCTTGTCAAAGCCTTTGAGCTCCGGCTCAAGGAGCTGATTTGGGCCGGACTTCATGGTGATGATTTGATGGCTGCCTTTGTCAACAGCCAAATCTTCCCCTTCCAACAACGATCTCAGAAGCTCTGCTATCTAAGCGCTTTCTTGATCCGAGCCGGGTTTCTAGCATCGAGCTCTCCAACGATCAGATCCGGAAACGCGTCCGGGCCATTTTCAAGACGGAGATGCCCAAGGATTGGCAGTGTGGTATGAAGCCCTTTACTCGTGAGAATCCTCCTCCCAAGGTAAACTGATACCGAGACAGTTTATCCGAATCACTATCCCATGTTATTCCGTTTATTAATTTATTAATTTTCTTTCATTATGTTGTACAAATTCGAGGAGCAAACTTCATAAGATGCCGAGGTGCTTGCTCTACCCTACCGCGATATCCTCGATAGTGAGGAACCAGATTCGGAGGAATTTATCCCGAAGCCAGAATCTTCTCCTGCCCGCCCTCGAGGAAGGCCTTCTTCCCGCACTGATGAAGGTTACTCGAACGAGGTCCAATTTCTTGAGGTAGTTGATGCGAAGCCCATTTCTTACGCATATCCGACTCATGTTTTCCCAGCTAACCCGGTTGGTTATGTGCATGAGGCAGAGCCCCTGGCTACTGAAGCCCCCATTCCATATAAGAAGCAGGCCACCTCAAAAGATCCTTCGGAGGAGGTTTCGAAGAAACGAACCAAGAGATCTTCTCAGAAGCCTCTGAAGATAAAAGTGATGCCGGGAGTTTTAGAGTGAGTTTCCCTACTCGTGTTAGATTTGTATTTCTTGTTTCTCTCTTTTTGTTCTTAACTTTGCTCTCTTTTTATCTCGACAGCGCCCTACTTTCTGCCAACCCAAGTGGCCCAAGTATGACCTCTCAGGTTACTCGGCCAACCTCACCACCAGCTCAAGATGCCGTCCGGGTCCCCATCCCTGCTCGCAACGATTCTCCTTCCGTGCTGACTAATAGTCCATCTCGGCGGGAGGAGGTCGAGGTCGCCCCTGGTGGTGGTGCTAACGTTGCTATGCTGGATCAGCCGACGGATCCGGTAATTTCCATCGACATTTCCAAGGCTATCTCCGCCGAACCAACTCCTGCTGAGGTTCCTGCTACCTCGGCTCCTGCAGAAGCTGCTGCTGCTTCCGTTCCGGAGGTTGTTGCCTCGAGCTCGGCTCAGCCCGCCAAGTCACAATCTGTCGCCGAAGTTTTCTCCAGGACCAAGAAGGAAGATGCTGCCAAGCCCAAGCCGGCCTAGAAAGTTAAGCCAAGTTCCTCTCAACCGAGTATTGTCGATATGCTTCACAAGGGAGCCTCTGTCGCTAAATCTGGGTCTGCCCCGCCGCCGGCACACAAATTGTGCTTCATAAGAGCCCGGCGGCTGGCGTAGCTGCCCAACAAGCGCGAGAGGCCAAAGGCAAGGCGCTAACGTGTATGGACATCAGAGGAAGCCTCGGGGTCTTTGGTAGAATATGCCAACAATTGGAATGCCGCCGATCAGATTGAGGGTAATCCGAGTAATCAAACTTTCCAGCTCTCCGATATCAGTAGCCGCTTGCATTTGACCGCCAAAGTTGTTCTTGAAAGTGATAAAATGAACGAGGTAAATTCTTCGGTCTATGCTTTAGTCTTGCTGCATAATATATTGTATGCCCACTAGTCCCCGATCTTTCGATCGAATGACTTTGTCATTCTGCCAGAAGCTTCTACTGGTAAAGCATAGTCACTTGCACGTATAGTAAATGATATGTAATATATAGGCATCTTTCCTTACTTCCTAGTTTCAGTTTCAAATATCCAGCCACCTAGCGATTTCAATCCACTTAATTGGCGATGAATGTGAGTGCAATCTCCGCCCTTGCTTTGGCTATAAGATCCCCTCCCCTCTCCGCTCATTTCCCCTCACTCACCAACCACTCCGGCGAGCCATCACAGTGAGTTCCAAGCACGCCTTGCTCTCTGGTTCACACGAGATGCTCTGCAATCATCTTGCGCTTCTTCTGACACCTTTGGTTAGACTTATACTACCCCAGGTCGTCGACTCCGTCGAACACCGTAAACTCCCGACGCCGTGTCCAACTCCGACAAGGAATTTCGGTGAGGTTCGACCGCCCCGTGCCTTTCCCTTGACCCTATCTTGTTCGCCTGAACGATGTGCACACGCTGATGCCTTCCGTTTGTGTTAGGGCGGATCAGAATGTTGCCAACGTCGCTGTCCACCTAAGCCCGACGCTGTCCCCGACTCCGACGAGCTCCCACGGCCACAACAGCTTGCCCCTGCCCATGCCAACAACATTTGAAGCTTCCTCGCAACTTTGCGACGCCGGTAAGCATCAACACTGCCCCCAGCCCTCGCTAGAATCACCGATCCATCGCCGGCAGAGCCGTCGCCGCCGCTGTGCCCATGAGCACCGCCGATTTAGAGTCAGAGAGATTTGATCCACTGGATCTAGATCCAGTGGTTTAGATTAGAAGCGAGGCGAAGAGGTACAGGCAGATCTGAGCCGCTGGTTTTAAGTAGATCTGACGGTGCGCGAGCGGGATCCAGCGCGAAGCGGTACCATCCAATCAGAGCACGCCGCGTGGCCAGTTCTTAGATTAAAAATCAGATTTTATATCTATTAGATGTTTAAACTTGTTTAATTCATAAATTTTGATTCCCATGTCCAAATTTGATAAATCTTATATAAATGGAATCAAGAGAGAAAAACCTTTCTGTTTATGCATTGTGATTAATCTTTTTCCTCTGTTAAAATGATTGTTTTAAAGAAACAATTGTAGGCATAATTTGAGTATAGTAATTAATTGGAAAATGTTTTATTATTCAAATGAAGTTTATTTTGGCTTGTTTTGTACTTGTTTATGATTCAGTACTGTGCACTTGTCATGTTTGGAGTAGAAAATCATCACATGGCATTTTGCATGCATCCATATATTTTTGCTTGTAAATATTTTGTATGTGATTTTGGTGCTATTATTTTATGTGTAGATTTTGGTGCAAATAGTGATTGTGATTGTGAGGATTGTTGCTACTCTCCAAACTACCAAGGCAAGTGGTGCTTTATGATTTATTCCTATGATTTTCAACTATGCATTAGAAATATTTTCCTAGTCTCGCATGGATATTTTTTATCTATATGCTATGCTTGGGAGTAGTTGTAGAATTTCTAGAAATTTCCAAGTTAAGAAGATTATCTATGCCATGCTTAGCCTAGCTAGTAGCAACCAAGGGTGGTTATATATTCATGCTATGATAAAATATTTCTAAGTCTTTGGACTTGTGTTTTGCTTAATAAAACAACTAAGTGAATGAAACACCTGGGTGGAATGGAAGGAATGGTTTATGTTGAGTGGTTACACAAGGCCCATTTCTATGGTTTACCTTTTGTATGTCACTTGTGGAAAGCCACCCAGGAACAAAGGGATTTGAGATGCCAAATGTTAAGAAGCTTCTAGTGCAGCCACTTGGCTTTATGGGCTCTGCCTGGATCATATAGGTTGCAATAACTTAGCCATTTGGACAGTTGATGGTAGTGGGATGATAGGTTGGAGCGCGTCCATTTGGTCTAAGGGAAGGCTTCTGAAAGGTCCTGTCTTGGTGAAAATAAAGTCTTGTGGGGAAAGTGCACAACCTCTGCAGATGGAAGAATCTTAGTACTTAGCCATGTCCCTGGTAGTGGACAACTTGAGCATCAAGACATGGAAGCTATCAAGAATCTCCTCATCCCAATTTCTAAGTAAAAACTTGTGGTTGAACAAGGGTGAAGGTTCCCCAATGTCTATTGGTGGTTCCTTGGGAAAGATTTTGACAAAGAAAAACTTAGTCTTTTCAACTAATAGGTAAAATCTATCTTGAGCAAAGAAAACCTAAGCTACACTTAGCCAAATGCATATAGTATCTAGTTACCAATATTATTCTAAGGTATCACTTTCCAATACTATTCCAATGTATTGACCCACTGTGGCTGTAACTTGTGATGTTGCAGGTTATTCTGATGGTGATTAGGGGTTATGAGTCTACACTCAACATGCTTGCCTGTGGCACATGAAGATGAAGACTTATTTATCTTATTACCTATTTAAACTCTTGTACTAGGCCTGTGGCCATGGAGTTTGTAAAAGACAATGTTTATCTCTGGAATGACTTGTAATAATGACCTTTGTTTCTGTGTACTTCATCTTAAACTGTGGATGCTAGCATTGATCCAGGGACTAGCATTGCAATCACAGGGATCCTTTCCTTTAGAAAAGAGGGATCTTACAGATGGTATCACAGCACTGTGTTGCCTGTAGGATTATGACCCTAGGATTGGAAACCACTAAGGAATTTTTTTAACAACTTCCACACTTGTATTTTCTTCTCGTAAACTTTTCTAATCTTCTTTCTCATCTCTATTTGTAGATGAACTCCATCAACGAAGCCGTGAAGAAGGGACCACTCATGACTATGACTTTAGAATGTGAGACAGAATTCCCCAAGGCTCTCAAGGAGCTCATGGTTGCCATGGGAATACATGGTGCAGCTGTGTACAAAGGATTTCCTGTGATGGATGAAGGAGTTGAGTACTGGTGGGTGCAACTTCACTTGTATAAAAACAAGGAAGACAACCACAAGGACTCAGGATTATGCATGGTCAGCAACTCGGTGATGCATACCACATTCTTTGATTCAGCAAGGGATGCAGCTTGGAAGGCCATCAAAGAGCTTGGTGATAGAATCAAGTGCAGAATGCTAAACACCCAGAATGACCTTAGGGAAGAAAAAAGCATACCCAAGAGTTAGAGGCTACCAACCAAACTTTAAGGAAGGACATCATAGACTTAGCAATGGAGTCATGTGATCTAGATAGACGGATTTCCTCTAGGGATGCCCTGTTAGCCAACTTGGCAAGTGATATGGGATTGTAACGTACTTCGTTAGTTGGACCACCACACTTATCATTTTATTTCACAAATGTTGTTTAAAATAAGTTTAACCCTTGGTTGTTTGTAGTGGATCCATGTATGCCATGACAAGTGTGAATTGATTTACAAAGATATGCATGTGATGCCTTGTCTGTGATTTATCTTAAATTGTGTTGATTCTAACTTTTTCTATCTTATTAAATAGATGCCTAATGTTGCTATCAGCACGGCTGAAGAGTTCAAGGGAACTCGTTTTGGCACTCGTATTATTGGGCTCACTAGTTTGCTCAATCTCCCACTTCCTACCATCATGATGCTTCCCCTCACCAAGTTTGAGAGGAAAGACCTTTGGGGCTTCAAGGATAATCAGCCAGGACGCCAGACTGAGCGTACCACGTAGGCAATCATCTTCAAGCTCATGCATGATGACAAGGAGAGAGGCCTAGAGGTAGTCATGCAGGATTTTCTTGGACGTTTACTAGCGAGACACTCTCGAGAGATTAGAGGTACTCACTTCCACGCCTTCGGTAGACGTGATGAGGATGGAGAGGCCATTGACTTCGAGGATGCTTCGAGAGAGACGACAGAGCCGATTCGTCTATACCTCTAGGACTTAGAGGTTCTTCTTAGGCACCTAGATACTGATAGGACCAACGTCATGCTCAGCAATGACGAACTCCAGGGGAAGCTTCGTGAGAAGGACAAGCTCTTCGCAGAGCAAGATGAGATAGTCAAAGAAATGGCGGCCAAGTTTGAGAGTCAGGATAGAAAGTTCAAGAGTCAAGAGAAGAGAGTCCAGGATAGGAACAAGAGGATACGAGACATGACTGCAGAACTAGAGTCCAAGGACTTCGAGCTCAAGCATCAGCAAGGTGTGATTGAGAGACTTCGTGCACAGAAGAGGGCTCTCAAAGCCAAAGTAGAGACCTTGACCACCAATGTCGAGGAATACAAGACCGCGATGGAGAATGCAGGTCTTACATTTGTTGATGAGGAGGTTGATGCAGAGGAGTAGTGATGACTACTAATTTACCTTTATTTATCATGCCTTTGATTATTGAGTCGCAATGACCATCCAACATGTGGATGGCTTGCTACTGGTGTGTTTACTTTTCAGAACTTGTTGTCTATGTTGTTGAACTTTTTATGATGCATGGTTGTGGTTTGTTATGTGATGTATTGTGCATGTTAGCATCTATGGGTATCTCATTCTTATCCTTATTGAAAACCACAGATGCCTCCCCGACGTGCCAATCCCAACCCTAACAACAACATCACTCCTGAGATGCAGCAGATGATGACAGCTCAGACTCAGTTGATGCAAATGATGACCATGTTCATCCAGAATCAGAACAACAACAACAATCAGAACAACCCCCAGGTTTTGACATGCTTACCAGGTTCTTAAGGCTGAGGCCAGCGAAGTTCTCAGGGACTACTGATCCTATGGTGGCCAATGATTGGCTATGCTATGTGAACAAGGACTTGGTAACTATTGGCTGTACTGAAGAAGAGAAGGTCAGATTTGCAGCACACCTGTTGGAAGGACCAACAGCCACTTGGTGGGATAACTTCCAGATCACCACTCCCATTGCGGATGTGACATGGGCTATCTTTGAAGATGGTTTCCATACTGCTCACATCTCATCTGGAGTGATGAGTCTGAAGAAAAAGGAATTTCATAACTTGAAGCAGCGCCACCGCAGCGTGGCAGAGTATATTGAGGAGTTCAACAATCTGGCGCATTATGCACCGGATGAAGTTGACACTGATGCTAAGAGGAAATATAAGTTCCTTAAAGGATTGAACGATGAACTGAACCTGCAGCTATCTGTTGCTTATGTTCCCACTTATCAGTCTCTTTGTGACAAGGCTGCTATTTTGGAGAGCAAGATGAAACAAGTTGAAAGCAGGAAGAGAAAGCACTCTAACAAGCACAGCTCGGGATCGTCTCACAAGCGTTCCCATTATGATGATAGTGGGAGTTCTGGATCCCACAAGCATGGGAAGTACAACAAACACCACAACCACAACCGTTATCATGACAACAAGCACCACCATGGTCATGACAATGATAAGTACAAGAATCACAAGAGTTGATATAAGAGCCACCACAATGGAAGTGGAAGTGGTAGTGGAAGCCAGCCTTTCAAGAAGGATCTTAGTTAGGTTGAATGTTTCAAGTGCAAGAAGATGGGGCATTATGCAAACGAATGCCCAGAAAAGAAAGTTGAAGGACCCAATAATCCCAACCCTTTTCAAAAGGGACAAGTGAACCACATTAATGTGGAGGAGATCTATGAGGAATTTTATGCTGTTGCTGGTAAGTTCAAACTCAATTCTATTCCAGCACTTGTTCTTTTTGATACTGGTGCATCACATTCATTCATATCAAAAGCATTTGTTGATAGAAATGGGTTTCCAACTGAAAACATTGGGTGTCCGATAAAAGTAAGTTCTCCTGGTGGAGATATGATAGTAAGGCTTGGATGCCGGGATCTAGTGATAGAGTTTGGAAAACATAAGTTTCCAGTGAGTCTGATAATCCTAGATTCCCAAGGACTGGATGTAATTTTGGGAATGGATTGGATGACCAAGTATGAAAGAATACTATATTGTTCCAATCGTACTATTGCACTCACAACCCCGGAAAAGAAACGGATTAGATTCAAGTCTAACTTTGAATCAAAAGGGAGTAAGCTAAATTCTCTTAAGGGGGTTAGCATAGATAGTGTGACAATTGTGAGTGAATATCCGGATGTGTTTCCGGAAGAATTGCCAGGAATGCCACCAGATAGAGATGTGGAATTTCTTATTGATTTGCTACCAGGATCTGGACCAATAGCAAAGAGACCGTACAAGATGTCAGTGGATGAGTTGAAAGAACTCAAGAAGCAACTTGGAGAACAGTTGCAGAAAGGTTTTATCCAACCAAGTTCTTCATCTTGGGGAGCACCTTTTGTTTCTGGAAAAGAAAAATAGAATTCAAAGGTTATGCATAGATTAACGTTCACTTAATGAGGTGACTATCAAGAACAAATACCCTTTGCATAGAATCAATGACTTGTTTGATAAGTTAGAAGGAGCTTGTGTGTTCTCAAAGATTGATCTCCGGTCAGGTTATTTCTAGCTCAAGATAAGGGAACAAGACATACCTAAGACAACTTTCACCACAAGGTATGGATTGTATGAGTATACCGTGATGCCATTTGGTTTGACCAATGCACCAGCATACTTCATGAATATGATGAACAAGGTGTTCATGGAGTTCCTTGACAAGTTTGTTGTCGTTTTCATCGATGACATTTTGATCTACTCCAAGAGCAAAGAAGAGCATGAAGGACATCTATGTTTGATACTTGAGAAGCTTAGAGAGCATAAGCTGTATGCCAAATTCAGCAAGTGTGACTTTTGGTTAAATGAAGTTGGATTTCTTGGACACGTTGTGTCAGCAGATGGTGTAGCAGTTGATCCTGCTAAAGTTTCAGCTGTAACTGAATGGGAATCTCCTAAGTCAGTGAAAGAGGTTCATAGTTTCCTTGGTTTGGTAGGATACTACTGAAGATTTATTGAGAATTTCTCCAAGTTAGCTAATCCAATGACAGAGTTGCTAAAGAAAGACAAGAAATTTGCTTGGTCTGAAGGCTGTGAACTTAGTTTTCAAGAATTGAAGAAGAGACCAGTGACAGCACCAGTCTTATGTTTGCCAGATTTGGAGAAAGATTTCCAAGTATATTGTGATGCATCTCATCATGGATTAGGTGTAGTACTTATGCAAGAAAAGGAAAGTTGTGGCTTATGCCTCGAGACAACTCAAAACTCATGAGGTAAACTACCCTACTCATGATTTAGAGTTAGCCTCTGTGGTCCATGCACTCAAAACATGGAGACACTATCTTTTGGGAAGGCGATGCGAAGTGTTCACATATCACAAAAGTTTGAAGTTTATATTCACCTAGAAAGAAATTAACATGAGACAAAGAAGATGGCTAGAACTCATTAAGGACTATGATTTGAGTTTGCAATACCACCCCGGTAAAGCAAATGTTGTGGCGGATGCTCTAAGCTGTAAGGTTTTTGTGAACGGCCTTACTAAGGGAGAATTGCCAGATGATCTGTGTGCCCAATTCAGAGATCTCAGATTGGAGATTGTGCCTGAGGGACATCTCATGTCATTGGAAGTCCAACCCTCTTTGTTGGACAAAATCAAAGAAGCCCAAAAGACAGACAAGGAAATTGAAGAGATTAAGGAACAGATGGGCAAAGGGAAAGCCAAAGGATTCCATGAAGACGAACAAGGTACTTTATGGTATGGGAAACGTATCTGTGTTCCACAAGATCCGGAGCTTCGGAAACTGATATTACAAGAAGCCCACAACTCACCATATTCCATTCATCTGGGTAACACCAAAATGTACATGGATATGAAGGAAAGATTTTGGTGGAATAATCTCAAGAAGGACATCGCCGAACATATTGCTTTGTGCGATGTATGTAGTAGAGTGAAAGCGGAACATCAGAAACCAGCAGGATTGTTACAACCACTACCTATTCCTGATTGGAAGTGGGACAAGATTGGTATGGATTTCATTACCGGATTGCCAAGGACCCGGTCAGGATATGATTCTATTTGGGTAGTAGTGGATCGCTTAACTAAAGTGGCTCATTTCATACCCGTGAAGACAACCTATACAAGTGCTAAGTTAGCCAAGATCTATATGAGTAGAATTGTATGTCTACATGGAGTACCCAAGAGTATTGTGTCTGATAGGGGAACTCAATTCACTTCTCATTTTTGGAGGCAATTACATGAGTCATTGGGAACGAGGTTGGAATTCAACAGTGCTTTTCATCCTCAGATTGATGGACATACAGAAAGGACCAACCAGATACTTGAAGATATGTTGAGGGCATGTGCCCTAGACTATGGAGCCAGTTGGGATGAAAGTCTGCCTTACGCAGAATTCTCTTACAATAACAACTATCAAGCCAGTATTGAGATGGCGCCATTTGAGTTTCTCTATGGGAGAAAGTGTACCACCCCATTGTTATGGAATGGCATGAGAGAAAGAAGTTTGTTCGGACCAGAACTAATCAAAGACGCGGAAGAGAAAGTCAAGATGGTTAAGGACAGATTGAAGATAGCATAGTCCCGACAGAAGAGTTACGCAGATCCTAAGCGTAGAGAAGTCACCTATGAAGTGGGTGATAGAGCTTATCTTAGAGTGTCACCACTTCGTGGAGTGAAGAGGTTTGGAGTCAAAGGAAAATTGGCCCCAAGATATGTTGGACCATTCAAGATTCTGAGTCGTAAAGGAGAAATGGCTTATGAGATTGAATTACCAGAATCATTGTCTGCCGTTCATAATGTGTTTCATGTGAACTTAAGAAATGCCATACAGAAATGGAGGAGACTTCTTTGAAGGATACCATACCTCTGGAGGAGGTTTAGTTGGAAAGTGATCTCACTTACAAAGAGAAACCTGTTAAGATTCTTGAGACTGCATAAAGAGTTACTCGTCAAATTCTGCAAAGTTCAGTGGAATCATCATTCCGAAGAAGAAGCAACATGGGAAAGAGAAGATGACCTTCGGAAAGACCACCCTCACCTATTTGCTAGCCAACCCGAATCTCGAGGGCGAGATTCACCTTAAGGGGGTTAGATTTGTAACATCCCTAAAATCATGTTTTCAAAGTTTGCACATCATTCATGCATGCATATCATTTAGGGATCATTTCCTAACTCATTTCAAGAAAACATAAGCACTTAGTGCTATTATTTTATGTGAGCAACTAATAATCAAATGCCACTCTAAATTGAGAGTGTAAACATTTTTAAACCAAGCTTGTGTTTGCTCCCTTATTGTTTTAGTTGAATGCTAGAGTTGGACAAAAATTCCCAAACTAATATGATTTAAAACCATTTTTCAAATCAATATCAAACCTTGTGCTAAGGCATTGTTTATTTTGTTTAATCAAAGGGATCAAGCTAGTACAGAGAGACCACATGGTTTTATGTCCAAAAATATGAGTGTTACACTCTACAAAAATCCATAAAAGATTTGAATTCAAATGGCTTTTGAATTTATTTGATTTTGTTTCCTGAAAATCAAATTAGAAAAAGAAAAAGATAAAAGAATAAGGAAGGGGCCGGCGCCACCAAACATGCCCAGCAGCAGAAGAAGCCCACGAGCCCACCCGGAGCAGCCCCTTCCCTCTCCCTCTTCCACGCGCGCGAACTTACCCCGCAGAGACTAATCAGTGGACCCTCTCCATGTCAGCTCCTTCTTCCCCAAATCCCGCGCGCAGACGCCGTCGCCGCCCGTTTCTTCCCCCTTCACTGCCGCGATTTCAATCCACTTAATTGGCGATGAATGCGAGCACAATCTCCGCCCCTGCTCCGGCTATAAGATCCCCTCCCCTCTCCGCTCATTTCCCCTCACGCACCAACCACAGAGCACCGCTAGGCTGTCCACAACCGAGCTCGCGCTGCCGCTGTCCCGAACCTCTCCGGCGAGCCATCACAGTGAGTTCCAAGCACGCCTTGCTCTCTGGTTCACACGAGATGCTCCGCAATCATCTTGATCTTCTTTTGACACCTTTGGTTCGACTTGTACTGCCCAAGGTCGTCGACTCCGTCTAACACCGTAAACTCCCGACACCGTCTCCAACTCCGACAAGGAATTTTGGTGAGGTTTGACTGCCCCGTGCCTTTCCCTTGACCCTATCTTGTTCGCCTGAATGATGTGCACACGCTGATGCCTTCCGTTTGTGTTAGGGAGTATCAGAACATCGCCAACGTCGCCGTCCACCTAAGCCCGACGCTGTCCCCAACTCCGACGAGCTCCCACGGCCACAACAGCTTGCCCGTGTCCACGCCAACAACATCTGAAGCTTCCTCGCAAGTTTGCGACGCCGGTAAGCATCAACACTGCCTCCAGCCCTCGCTAGAATCGCCGATCCATCGTCGGCAGAGCCGTCGCCGCCGTTGTGCCCATGAGCGCCGCCAATTTAGAGTCAGAGAGATTTGATCCACTGGATCTAGATCCAGTGATTTAGATTAGAAGCGAGGCAAAGAGGTACGGGCAGATCTGAGCCGCTGGTTTTAAGTAGATCTGACGGTGCGCGCGCGTGATCCAGCGCGAAGCGGTACCATCCAATCAGAGCGGGCCGCGTGGCGAGTTCTTAGATTTAAAATCAGATTTTATATCTATTAGATGTTTAAACTTGTTTAATTCATAATTTTTGATTCCCACGTCCAAATTTGACAAATTTTATATCAATGGAATCACGAGAGAAAAACCTTTCTGTTTATGCAATTGTTTAATGTTTTTCCTCTGTTAAAATGATTGTTTTTACAGAAACAATTGTAGGCATAATTTGAGTATAGTAAGTATTTGGAAAATGTTTTATTATTCAAATAAAGTTTATTTTGGCTTGTTTTGTACTTGTTTATGTTTCAGTACTGTGCACTTGTCTTGTTTGGAATAGAAAATCATCACATGGCATTTTGTATGCATCCATATATTTTTGCTTATAAATATTTTGTATGTGATTTTGGTGCTATTATTTTATGTGTAGATTTTGGTGCAAATAGTGATTGTGATTGTGAGGATTGTTGCTACTCTCCAAACTACCAAGGAAAGTGGTGCTTTATGATTTATTCCTATGATTTTCAACTATGCATTAGAAATATTTTGCTAGTCTTGCATGGATATTTTTGATCTATATGCTATGCTTGGGAAATCCTAGTAGTTGTAGATTTGCTAGAAATTTCTAAGTTAAGAAGCTTATCTATGCCATGCTTAGACTAGCTAGTAGCAACCAAGGGTGGTTATATATTCATGCTATGATAAAATATTTCTAAGTCTTTGGACTTGTGTTTTGCTTAATAAAACAACTAAGTGAATGAAACACCTGGGTGGAATGGAAGGAATGGTTTATGTTGAGTGGTTACACAAGGCCCATTTTTATGGTTTACCTTGTGTATCTCACTTGTGGAAAGCCACCCAGGAACAAAGGGATTTGAGATGCCAAATGTTAAGAAGCTTCTAATGCAGTCACTTGGAATTATGGGCTCTGCCTGGATCATATAGGTTGCAATAACTTAGCCATTTGGACAGTTGGTGGTAGTGGGATGATAGGTTGGAGCGCGTCCATTTGGTCTAAGGGAAGGCTTATGAAAGGTCCTGTCTTGGTGAAAATCAAGTCTTGTGGGGAAAGTGCACAACCTCTGTAGATGGAAGAATCTAAGTACTTAGCCATGTCCCTGGTAGTGGACAACTTGAGCATCAAGACATGGAAGCTATCAAGGATCTCATCATCCCAATTTCTAAGTAAAAAACTTGTGGTTGAACAAGGGTGAAGGTTCCCCAATGTCTATTGGTGGTTCCTTGGGAAAGATTTTGACAAAGAAAAACTTAGTCTTTTCAACTAATAGGTAAAATCTATCTTGATCAAAGCAAACCTATGCTACACTTAGCCAAATGCATATAGTATCTAGTTACCAATATTATTCTAAGGTATCACTTGCCAATACTATTCCAATGTATTGACCCATTGTGGCTGTAACTTGTAATGTTGCAGGTTATTCTGATGGTGATTAGGGGTTATGAGTCTACACTCAACATGCTTGCCTGTGGCACATGAAGATGAAGACTTATTTATCTTATTACCTATTTAAACTCTTGTAATAGGCCTGTGGCCATGGAGTTTGTAAAAGACTATGTTTATCTCTGGAATGACTTGTAATAATGACCTTTGTTTCTGTGTACTTCATCTTAAACTGTGGATGCTAGCATTGATCCAGGGACTAGCATTGCAATCACAGGGATCCTTTCCTGTATAAAGGAGGGATCTTACAACATAGATCCGAGTCAAGTTTTACTTGACTTGAATCTTTTAGGTTTAGCTTTGATTATCTAGCCACCTAGATCCGAGTCAAGTTTTACTTGACTTGGATCTTTTAGGTTTAGCTTCGATTATCTAGCCACCTAGATCCGAGTTAAGTTTTGGTTGACTTGGATTACTTTGAATATTTCTCTCCTGTATAACGCTCTATGATTTCAGGTTGCTGATAATCGGCGCACTGCTGAGTTCCAAAAACTGTTCTTTGCTCATAGGAAGCTGCAGGTCAAATATGATAAGTTGGTGCCTATTCTGAAAAAAACATGTTAGTTAATTTATGTGTATCTTGAAATTTTTGGTCCGGATTTTTGTTTCCAAATTGACCTCTAACTTGTCTTTGCTTAGCCAACGTTGATACTCAAAATATTGCACTAAAGAAGAAAATTTCCAGTCTTGAACGTGAGTCGGCCACGTTCCTTTTACTCATTTCCTTCTTCTCCTAAATTATTGCCGAGTTAGTACTCTGCCTTCGGATCATCCGAATTACAAAGTTTTGCAGCATCGTATCAAGAGTGCATACCCATGCATGATATGATGCTGCATTTTTTTAGAACAAGCAGGTACTCATTCGGCGTAGCTGAAGGATAAGGATGATGAGATAGCTCGGCTTCGCGCCGAGGTTGACTCCTTGAAATTGTCCCAGAAATCCGAGCTGGAGAAGATTGACCAAGAATTCTCCGAGGAGAAGAATCGGCTAACTCTCCAACTCTAGAAGAATAAGGAGCTCCTCGAAGCAACCGAGTCAAAGAACAAGTCCATGACAAATGAGATTACTCGCTTTGAGAAGAAAAGAGTCGGCTGGTCCGAGGTTCTTCAGAAGATGTTACGATATATCCATCATAAGTCGTATTTTTAACTTGTGGCCAGCGGGCGAATTATTATTAACCATTGCTTATATTGAGTCATGTTAATGCTCTGTATTATAGATCATTTTTCATAATCAAAACCTATGAGTACCAAGGTTGTGATTAACGTCCGTGCTCACCGAGGTGTCCCTAATAATTCTGATCAAGAATTTTCTATTGATGATTTCTTAATCGCTGTTGCTGCCACCATCAAACCGATGAAAATAATGGGCAAATATTTGGTGAAAGCGGCCATCCGAGCAGTCCATTTACTCTAGATGAATGAACCTAAGATCACCAAGGTCGAAGTGCCTGTAGAAAAACTAATGGATAGCCAAACTAAGTTGAGTCTTTTGAGAGAATCTGCAGGGCGAGCCGAGGCTGATATGGCTCTCACAGCCGTTCTGTCATGTTATGAGAATATCTCTCTTGACGTCCTGATAAACTTACGTAGCGGCTCCCCTTGGATCACTGAGCCAGACCATATCGCTCGTCGCCAAGCCCGTGCTTATCAGTTTATCGAGTATGCCAATGTGCATCAATGGAATGAAGGGCCGATCTTTCTTCAAGATAAGGCCGAAGAGAATGTTGAGGCAGCAGAAGATGATGAATCCAAAGATGATTCTGGTGATTAAGAGGATACTGATGAGGAGTTCGGAAGCTCGGATGAAGCAAGTGATGATTTAGAGGAAGAGGCTGAGGCCCGGTCTTCCTCCAAGGGGACTGAGGCTTATCAAGCTCAGGCCGAGGTTTCGCGCAAAGCGACCAATGTTCAAGATGCCGGGGAAGCTTCGGTCGAGGCGGAGGTAACTCTCTGTGGAGATCCCGGGGGTGTCGGAGACCCCGGCTCCTGCGATTACCGCTTCTACCGAGGCTCAGGATCCTCCGGTGGTGACCGATGCACCCACCTCAGAGGCCCCTGCTCCCGCAGTTACTCTCCCATCATCTGCCGATGACCCAACAATAGCTAGTGGTTGAACTAAAAAAACATATTCGTTAAGTCCCCTGTATGCCGGGCGTATGCTGTGTGAGACAATTTGGTCCTTTTGGTACTATCTATATAATTCTTTGATATTCACATGTTGTGCTTAACCTTATGTTGATTACTTTTCTAAGTCAACTATTCAGCATGTGTTCATCCTTTTGCGATTTTTACCTAGTAGTTTTGAAATAAAAATATCTAACCTAATTATGTTTAGCAATTATGTATGATATTTTAAGATGAGCGCGTGGATTAATATACTATAGTAATCTCATGGGTTAGAAAAATTGTAAAACACGAATAGGCTCGCGTACCATCCACTCCTAGTCTTTTTTCACGTGTTTGACTTCTGTCGGCTCTTATCTCGCTTATCATGAAGTCCTTTTCTGGATAACGATAAGTCGGAGATTTGGCCTCTACTGTCACCACATTACTAACTCGGCTTAAGGATTAGACATATAAGCCAGTCGACTTACCGAAGATATGAAAAATAAGGACAAATAATATGAGGTAGTCCCCGAGTCACTGCTCAACTCATGAAGTTTCATTTATTAATTCATTTCCGACATACAAAGCCGACATATGATAGTTCGGGATACAATACACTTCCTCTAAGTATAAAAAGGACGAAGTAAAGCTACATTCCACGCCTTTTTCGATTCATATCTTGACTTGTCCACCTTATTCTTCTCTGGTACTTGAGCATCTATGATATAGTATGCATCATTATGCAGTGCTTTGCTCACAATGAACGGGCCCTCCCATGGAGGTGACAATTTATGCATGCCGGCTATGCATTGCACGAGCCGAAGTACCAGATCTCCTTCTCGAAAGACTCGGGGGCTCACTTTCTTGCTATGATAGCGTTTTATATTGTAACATCCCAATTTCATCAACCCTGATTTCATGTCCAAAAGGCAAAAATCAGGGGGAACAAAAACTTTTTCTTATTAAGTGTTGCAATGTTTGCTTACTTGTTTGCTTGAGTGCATGCAATTAATTGTGCATTAGGTACTCTACTTCTTATGTCAACTCTATTTGGCAAGGGCTATCTTATAATGGAAATGTCTTGGCTCATCTTTCATATTCTCAAATGTTCTGGCATTTAAAAAACTGAGCCAAGATGACTTTGACACAACAAAATACTCTACTAGTTTCTATTAAAAAAACTATTGAGACCTATATATAACCTCCTTATGTTTTCAATACAGAACTCCCAACTACTCTTATCCCTAGGTTTTCCAAAATCTTTATTAAAACCTTTTCATTCCAATCTTGGAAGAAATACCAAGATGGTCCTTAACCTACTTCAAAGAATAACCAATTAAAAATACCCATCCTTACCTCAAGCTAGCCTTTATGGTAACCCTAGTAGTAGTTGGATAAGTGATAAGATGAATTGCCTTGATCTGTTGTCTGATGAATTTCCTTGATCTGCTGATTGCCTTATTTGCTTAGGAACTAGAGAGATAATCTAATATCTCATCCCTTAGGACCCAATCTATGTTTGTAATCATCAATCTCAGTACAAGCATCCCAATTCTGGATCTACCCTAATCCACCAAAGTGGCCATCTCATCTCCTAATCAGATCAGTCTAGGGATAATCCCTTTTCATAGCTTCCTAGTCAGTGAAGACCCAATCCAAGCAGGATACCCTCTATTCAATATATAAATCAACAACAACTACTTTATGGGAAGGATAAACCTTTGCCACTCTCTCAATTTGTTTCCCACTTGTAATCTAGTCTAAAACTCTAAATCTACCAAAATGGCTGTTTGGATTTCTTATATAGATTCAATCTTTGGAGCTCTACCTTTTCCAACCTATGTGCATTCTTGAGAATGTACTTGAACCATATTGTAGTACATATTTAGTACTACCAAAGCACCCTCTTGCCCTTGGATAAGCCATTCTGGTTCCCACTCTTCCGTGATGGTTTTGTAGTCAAGATAGTAATCTTTTATGCAAATCTTATCATCTTGCCAACTTTGGCAGAAGCTCACATCTATGTGGTACCTCCCCTTGACCAACTCTTTGCATGGTTATGATATACTAACCATGGATTATCAAAACCTACTTCACTTGTTTCCATTGGAACCTTGTGCATCTTAAACCCACCTGGTTTATGAGGCATCATGACCACTCTATTATGGCAGCCTTATTTTCAACAAAGTTTGCCATCTCTTCTAGACCACCTCAAATGCGACCAAGCAAAAATATTGCTTCCATGATCATCTACATAACTTGGTCTATCTATCCATATATCCCTTGTATCAAGGTGAGCTCTGAGCTCACTAATCCCAGCATGTTTAGGTGGCATGAAAATAACAAAACCCTAGATTCCCAAAAATCTAGTTTCTTCCCATTTCACCAAAATCCTTCAAAACCCAAGTGGAAAATGATGTATGAATCAAGTTTACATCATATACTTTGGATATTATATTGTTCTAAATAATTTCCATAATTACTAGGAGCCTAAAACTATTTAGATTCTTTTTCTGGCAAAATCCTCCAAACCTTGTCCTTAAAGACAAGTTTTTTTTTCTCCAAACCACATTTCCAAATCAAGGCACATATGATACCTATATATCATATCCCATCTTCCCAACTTAAAAATAAATATATTTGAGATTCTTTATTATTTATTTTTGCCCCTTTTCTTAAATGGCAGAAACAAGAAATAATCCCTTAAAAATACTTTTCCAATGTGTAATATGGTATCTAGGACCATATCACAAAAAAAACCCATCCTTTACAATGCAAAAATATCAAATAAGCCTCTAGAAACTACTTTTGCCCTATTTGTTTAAAAGGGAATAAATGCATCAAGAATCTTCCGAAAAATCTCAAATAAATCTAGGAGTGTTCTCTTGACCATATCTTCCAACCAGTACCTTTGTAGCATCTTGTCTAACTCAAAAACCTAGAGTTGCTTCACAAGCCTCTAGTTGGTCGATATTTGAAAATCGTCTCAAAACCTGATCAAAACCCAATCAAACCACCATCAATGACCATTGTTGATCATCACTAGCACCAGACAACCCCTATGGTCGAAAACACTGTAGCAAACCCTAGATACTTGTTCTTTAGCTCTTGAAGCATGTGAGAGAGGGAGGAGCATATCTTGCATATCATAAAAAAGGGGCAGCAGCCACACCATCCCTTCCTCCACTCAGTGGTCGAAACAGATGCCCCACCACCCCTCTCTCCACCTCCTCCATTGCCTAATGCCTGGCCAACACCTCTCCCCAAGCTCTCCATGCACTTGGTTCACCATGAACCCATCTAGCTCGGGTTAAATACCCACAGGCCACCCAGCACCTCCCTTCGCCCTCATTTACCCCCACTGCTCCCCACTCACCTCCCCAGACAACCCTCTCCCCCTCCCTTGCTCTGCTCTACTTGAAACAAGGAGAGGAAGAAGCTCTCGGCCCCGAGCACAAAAAGGAGCGTAGCCTCATCCTCCTTGCTCCCCTGGCCCTACATGTCCCCCTACTCCCCCCGACTCACCCCGTGTGTTTTTTGGTCCAGGACCGCTGCTGGATGCCTCTCCGACAAGCACCGAGGAAGCACCGTCACCGTCCTTGTATGAGGCCCCTCCCGACGCCAAATCCCCCCTATGTCGCCCCTCCCCGAACTCGTCGGCGTGCACCGCATTGCCCTGTGCCATCCCCGAAGCCTCTCGTGCCCTATGGTGAGCTCCTCTTGCTCTCCCGCCTTGCCCTAGGGTTTCCCCTTGCCGCCACTGTTCAGAGGTTCGGGACGAGCCAGGGCCGTCGATGCCCTTCTAATCGGACCGCCAGAGCGCCCCCATACCTCTTCGTCCTCCCTGGGCCGCTGAAGGCTGGACCCCGCCAGTCAGCGGTTTAAAATCGCATCCCGCGCAAGCCCTAGCCCGGGTGGGCCTAATCCCTCTGTGTGGCCCAATTCCCTTCCGGATCGGGCCCATGAGTCCTCTTTCATTTATTCCTTTCACCAGATCCAGAATTTTAGGCCCTTGGTTTAAATCTAAGAAAAATTTGGAAAACAGCCTAAATCTATCAAATCCAAATTTTGCCAAGTTCCTGTATGTTCCGTGCAACATGTAGAATCGGTCCTATCCCAAAAATAAATTTCCTTATTTATTGGCATTTAATCTACTAACAGGTATCTATTGCACTAAATAAATCACCCAGTAAATTATACATATCCAAATGGAATGAATCTAAGCTCATCTCTTAGATAAATGAAATACCCAACAACTGGACTTGGTCCCATGCCAAGGTCAAATATTGTTTTCCAGTAATAAAAATAACAAAAATAGGACATTTCTGCCTTTATAAAATTCTCTAGGCAAAACCACAAATGAGTTTGACCTAATTCCAACTCTCTGTGCATATAAATACCTATATGTATAAAACTCCAGGTGCCCAAAATTTATTAAGCATCTACTGAATTTTGGTGAATTAAACCATTTTATGTATGGTTTATTCACCAATAAATTCACCACATGAGTTCTACAAATCAAAAAAGGGTGATTCCAATTTATAAATAAAGTTTTCCTTGGAATAACATCAAAAGCTTCCATAGTTTAAATATGACGAAAAAGACAAATCGCATCCAGAACTTTCTTTGGGAATTTCCTAAGTGCATTATGGGAATTATTTTAAGTTGATTCCAACTCCTCTTGAATCAGTCCACCAAATACTACCTAATCACCCAAGGAAATAAGTTTTGGAGCTCCAGAATTTGTCTAGTGAATTATTTCCTAAAATTAGAGTTTTATCCACTATAAAAATCCTTATAAATCAATGGAAACTGATAAAATAGTGAAACCACTTTTGTTGGATTCATTTTATCAATACCTATATGATGGTACCATTTTTATAAAGTGGTATCATACGGATCAAGCCCTTGGTTAAAAACCTCTCTCTTAGATAGTCCCTAGATTATAAATCCCACTAGATCATCTCCCAATGCCTCCAAATCTTTTACTAATCTTCTCAAACCAATCATCCAGCATCCTACTGTCTTATACCTTGTAATTATTTGTTTCTTGCAGTATGTATTGATGCTTCTATGCCTTGTGTTGATTGTGGTATTCTTTGCATGCATGTATGCTCATTAACGGCGATAATCGTGTTTGTGTGATGCTGAGAAGAATGAAGCATCAAGTTTCTCTTATTATTATTATATTTGGTATTCTGGTTTTCTAAAACCGTCAAGGGACATATCGCTGGTCACATGCAAGCCACCATTCCTGAACTCCTATATTAACCTACTCCTTTTTATCAATTGTCTTATATCTCGTTTATGAATTGCACAATTAAATGTATGGTTTGTTTCAAATAAAAGGCATGAGTAACTTAGCTCCTCCAAGTTATGGATGAGTGTCCATTAGGACACCTACACTATTGACACCCATCCTTATCTTTTAGATCAAGGCTAAGATGCTTAGCATCTTCCCTCTTGGAAACTATGGGTTTTTAATGATAAAACTATTTTGGGCTTTACCCTACTACAAAGTTTTCAAAATAAAACCCTTGGAAAGAGGCATCGTTTCCGAGTGGAGGTTTTACTAAAGAATATATGAAGAGGATAATGAGAAAGTTGAGCAAGAGGAAGAGAAAGGGATGTTCTACACCTTTACCGGAACAATTTATCCGTGCAACCACACTACCCCAGTCGCTGGGGCTTAGCTTGTAGTTTGTTTTCTTTAGCCGGAGCTGCTCATACTCGCTAAAGGGGAGAAATCCCCTAAAATCCGGACTGTCATGGACAAGGTACCAGTGCAAAAAATTGGGTCTCTCGCGGACGGTATGACTTATTATAAGTACGGAAGGAAGTGGAGTCAAATTACTATATGCCAAATTACTATTTGGGGAATAGGCTTCTACGGAAGGGAGGACTATGGCTATCGTGCCACATACTCGTGCTGGAGAGAACAAGCCAAAAGTAGAAGCCTCTCTTGCTAGGGATGGACAAACGAAAAGTTAGGTCTGATTATCTGAACCCCCGTCTACCGTGTGTAGAGGGCCATGGTTGTATACCAGCGGATTATTGATTATTGTGGGTGAAGTGCACAAACTCTGCAGAGTCTAATCTATTCGAATAACCGTGTCCACGGTCAAGGACGGTTGGAAAGGTGATTTCTAGGAGTACCCATGGGATATGATTGAGAGGAATAAAAAGGATGTGACTTGATCACGAGGAAAGATAAGAACGAGTTTGGTTTTTACTAGAGGTGGTCGAAAATGTTTTAAAAATGGGTTTTACTATAAAACTGTTTTCAACGAGTTTTTAATAAGGATATGGGGATATCCGGACTTTCTAAAAGGAGGCATATTTTTTTTCCAAAATCTCTGTTTCAACAAAGATATAGAGATGCCAATGTTAGGCTTTTCAGAAACAACTATAGTGTAGAGCTATCTAGCCACATCCCAATATGCATTATCTTGCTACCTTGTCTTGGTGGTTTGCGAGTACATTCAAGGTACTCACCAACATTGTCCTTGGCTATTTACTTGGCCAGATTGCAGATGTTAAGATGTGACGAAGGTGCTGACCTCTATGTGATCTAAGCCGTCTTCCCAGTAAATCGCCTGTAGGTATGGCATGACATGGGCTCTGCGCTTGAAGACTTCCGTTATTGATGTTCTATCGCCATAATGGCATTAATGTAAGTACCCGTATTCATTTCTTATGGATGTTGTAATGATACTTGTCGGTTATGCTCACAGCTCACTGATCATGGGAATGTGAATTGCAGGTATAACGGGTATTCTCGGACCGTAAATCCGGGGTGCCAGAGAGATCTTGTTGATATATGGCTGATCTGGATAACGCCAATTCTCTTGCTTCTTCTAGTAAATCAACATCATATTTCCGGGATATTTCATTCACTTTGGTGTTTGTTTATTGGGTGACTCTAGTCGAGTCATGCACTATGTCGGCTGGTAATACAGCTTCTGCCCCATATACAAGAAAGAATGGTGTGTACCCGTTGATCTATTCGGAGTTATCCTCAGGATCCATAATACGGCCGGGAGTTCCTCAATCCAACATCCTACTGACCTTTGCAGTGTTTCTATGAGCCATGGCTTTATCCCAGACAATACTAGTCCATTTGATCTTTCCACTTGTCCATTCGACACGGGATGTGCTACCGATGCAACATCAAGCCTTATGTGCTTATCCTGGCAGAAGCGAGCAAAATCTCCCTTGGCGAAATTCGTGCCGTTATCTGTAATGACACTATGTGGGTATCCATACCTCAAGATGATATCCTTAAGGAATTTCACAGCCATGGGCCCATCACATTTTCTTATAGGTTTTACCTCTATCCACTTTGTAAATTTGTCTACCATTACCAAGATGTGGGTCCTTCCGCCTCTAGCCGGCTTAAACGGCCCGGCCATATCTACGCACCATACAGAAAATGGCCAAGTAATAGGTATTGTCTTTAATTTGGATGAAGGCATATGAATTTTTTTGGCATATCTCTGGCAACCATTGCATTTTTTCACCAATTCTAGTGCCTCTTGTAGAGCAATGGGCCGGTAAAACCCATGCCGGAATGCTTTCTCTACTAGAGCTCTGGATGAAGCATGATGTCCGCATTCTCCTTGATGTATACCTAAAAGGATTTCATGTCCTTCTGCCGGGGTAACACACCTTTGCAGCACATTTGTTACACTTCTCTTATAGAGTTCATTGTTTATTATTGTGTATGCCTTTGCCCTTCTTACAGTTTGCCTAGCGAGGACTTCGTCACTCGGCAAGATCTCATCTTTGAGAAATAAAAATAGTGGGCATGCCCATTCCGGTACTTCATGCGTCGGGGTAACTGTTTCATCGATTTCCATTGCTTCTCGAGACATAATTTCTGCCGAATTACCTTGACCAGTCCCCGAGTTACTCGGTCTATTCCTCTTATCTATCTCCATGGGGACTTCCTCGGATCCTCGATCTTCCGTGATATGGATTGACTCGGATTCTAGGGATGGTATGATTGATGGTTTTCTCAAGTGCTCAAAGGAAATGCCAGGTGGGATTGATTGTCTGGTCAAGCCAAGTTTTGATAAGGTGTTTGCGACATCATTTTCTAGGTATATGATAAAATTCACATCCATCAAAATAACCACTAATTTTTTGCACATGTAATCTATATAAAGCTATGTTTGCATTGAGCGCATCCTAGTGGCCTGATACCTGTTGGACTACTAGATCCGAATCACCGAAACATAAAATCCGACGTATGCCAATTTCCTTCGCCATTTTTAGGCCGTGCACAAGTGCTTTATATTCCACCACATTGTTTGATGCAGCAAAGTGTATTTGTAACACATATTTCAGTTGGTCTTTCTTGGGGGGAGGTTAGCACTATCCCGGCTCCTAAACCATTTCTCAGTTTGGATCCATCAAAATGCATCGTCCAATAATTCAGATCAGGTAGTGGAGGTTCTTATTGCATTTCGGCCTAACCGACAAAAAAGTTGGCCACTGCCTGAGACTTGATTGCATCTCGTCTATCAAATTGTGGTGCATAAGGGGATAACTCAATCGCCCATTTTTCTATTCGGCCGCTTGCATCTTAATTGCTCATTATCTCGGATATTGGTGCCTCGCAAATCACCTTGATATGGTGTTATTCAAAATAATGTTTCAGCTTCTTGGCTGACATGTATACACCATATGCCATTTTTTTTATAGTGTGGATAATTCTTCTTGGATGCTGATAGCATATCACTTAGGTAATATACCGGCCTTTGCACCGACTTTCCTTCCTCATCATGCTCAACCACTATTACTACACTTACGACTCGGTTGGTCGGTGCTATGTAGAGCAACATCGACTCTTTTGATAGTGGTGAGGCTAAGATTGGTGCTGTGGTAGCATTTTATTTAATTCATGAAAGGAATTATCAGCCTGAGGTGTCCAGGTAAACTTATCTGAATTTTTCATTAGCTGATATAAGGGTAATGCCTTTCCCCCAGCCGATTCACAAACTGACTCTGGGATGCCAAGCATCTAGTAAATTTTTGTACGTCATTAAGACACTTTGGCAATTACATTCTCTCTTGTGCACGAATCTTAGTTGGATTAGCTTCTATACCTCGGCTCGATACGAGGAAATCGAGTAATTTGCCTACTGGTACGCCAAAGGTACATTTTCCATATTAAGCTTCATTTGGAACCTCCTCAGATTCGCGAATGTTTGCCGGATATCATCTAGGAGTGTACAACTCTCTTTGGTTTTTTATCACCACATCATCAACATATACTTGGACATTTTTGCCAATCTTTGATACATGCCCCCTGCATTGCGCAGGCCGAATGGCATGGTGCGATAGCAATAAGCCCCATACGAGGTGATAAACACAATATTTTTTTGATCAGCCGGGTTTAATGGTATCTGGTGGAAACCAGAATACGCGTCTACAAATGATAACATCTCACAACTAGTGGTCAAATCAATGACATGGTCTATCCTAGGTAAAGGATCCTTGGGACACGCCTTGTTCAGGTTCATGTATTCGATGCACATTCGCCAAACTATAACTACATTCAGATCATCTTTCGTCTTCTCAACCAACACCGGATTAGATAACCAATCCATATGAAGTACTTCCATAATGAACCCGGCTGTAAGGAGCCGAGCTATTTCATCACCAATTATTTTTCTCCTGTCTTTGTTGAAGTGGCGGAGAGGTTGCTTCACTGTCCTTGCTCCTGGCCTTACATGCAAAGAGTGCTTAGCTAACTCCCTCGATACACCTTGCAGGTCTTGAGTAGACCATGCAAATATGTCCGGATTGTCACAGAGGAAGTTGGTGAGCTCGCTTTCCTATTTACCATTTAGGCCGGCACCAATGGTGATGGTGCGCTCTGGGAACTGATCGTCAATCTAGATTTTCTTCGTCTCCTTAGTCGGATGGAAGGACACACTTCCATGTGGGTTAGCAAGTGCATGCATATTAAGCTGTGCTGACTAAGATAAGGCTGCAACCTCCTGAATTCTCCTTTTGTCCCTCGCAATTACCAAAGACTCAGCCAGATTTTATCCGGCTGTAGCACATTCCATCAATCTCCTGTAGTCTCCTGCAACTGTGGTTACACCCTGTGGTCCAGGCATCTTCATCTTCAAGTAACTAATGTGAAAACTGGTCATGAATTTTGACAAAGTTGTCCGTCCGAGTAATGCGTGGTAACAACTTTCTAGATCCACGACCTCAAAATCCAAATTCTCTGCCCTGTAATTCTCCCTTGTGCCGAATAAGACGTCTACTCGGACCTTCCCGATAGGCTCGCAGGACAATCCTGGCACAATGCCATGGAAAATTATCTTGGTTGACTGAAGCATATACATAGAAATGCCGAGTTTATGCATTGTGTCTTTGTACATAATGTTTATACTGCTGCCATTATCTATCAGCACCTTTGAAAATTTCACATTAATACTGGTGCCGACAAACATTGGGTCAAGCACTAAAGCATATGACCCGGGGTTTGGCATGATCTTGGGATGATCTATGATGTTCCAAGTTATCTCTTGATATGAACAATGCATATACCTTTGAACTTCCGGCATCACGACATTTACTTCCATATGCCGGCGTTGGACGCTCTGTCTTTCCTGCTATTCTGTGGTGAATACACAGTACGACTGATGGTGCTCTCTATACTCATTGCACCCATTGTTGCCGGAGTTTCCTCTGCCATCTTGACCTTGATTAGCCACATGGTGAACCACATCCCTTCTATCATGGTTCTCATACCTCGGAGGTGGTGGAGGTAACATCAGTTGTTGCGCATTTCCTCCTGTAAGCTGTGGTTGCTGTGGGTGGTGTGGTTGCTGCTGTGGTACTTGTGGTACCGACGAGTTTCCCATTGCATTCTTCATCCATGCACATTGACGAGTTGTGTGGTTAGCCGGCTTCACCGGGTTTGGCATATGAAACTTTCATGGCTGATCTAGCATTGATTCAAACATGTACTTCAACCTGTCTTTCCATTGCTTCTTTTGCTCCGGAGTCCACTGCTTTTTACCATCATTCCTCGGTGTCCATTGCTGAGAACTATTTTTCTATCACTGGTTGCTCCCTACACCTGGCTGATCTTGAGTCACCGCTGCTACCTGATTTGAGTTGTACCTGTAATCCGGCTTGTCCTCTCTTCTTCTACTCTAGAACTCATTCCTCCTGGATGAGCTGGAAGCATCACGAGCATAATGGTCATGTTGCTCATGTTGTTCTGCCGACATAAGCTCGGGCTGAGTTGGATCATCCAGAGTATATGAGTCTGCTATTCTGATTGTCTTGGACAACGTAGTCGGCATATCTCTTTGCAGCCTTTGCCATAACACACTCACGTATCTGCAACCTTGTGCAAACCAAGAAATCGCCTGTGACTCGATCACCCCTTCACATGAGTTTTTGAGGTTGCACCACCGGGTCAAGAATTCTCTATTAGTCTCATTCGGCCTTTGTTTGCACATTGCAAGCTGTTGAGGTCTATTCAGCATCTTATACGTGCTAGTGAAGTTGCTGACAAACATCTCCTCAAAGTCCAACCAGCAGTTGATACTACCTGCTGGTAAGTTATTCAGCCATACCCTGGCTGGCCCTTCCAACATTTGGGGCACATATCTTACATCCCATCTCAAGTTACTCTTAGCAATTTTCACTGTTGTGGCATAATCAATCAACAAATCTTGTGGCTTGGTACTACCGTTATATGTTTTCATTCCTCTAGGCAATTGGAAGTTTGGTACAGGTGGTTCCCTCATGATTCGGGGTCCAAAACACGCCGGACCAGGAGGAACTTGCTCCTCTAGTAACTCGGACCTGTATAGCCTATCAAGATTTAGCCTCACATCATTCGGCTACAGGTCTCTATATGCAGCTCTTTATTCCACCGTATGGTGATTGTGCCTAGCAAATCCGACATTCTCCATTTCCAAATAGCCATCATTGTATCTATTTTGCACCGGGTTATGCGGATCATGTCCTGCATCCCTTCCTTTGCTGAGGTTCATGCCTCGGCTGATGATCTTGCGGGGGGTAATTCGTCCCTCTCGCCGGGTTATTATCTTCGGGATTTCCTCTTCTGAGATTTCATAGTCCTCTGTTACCGCGATCGAGGTTTATCTCCCCACTATTACCTCGGCTGCCATCGCCTCGGTTTTCATTTGCTTTACCGGCCACAGCCGGATCATATGGAACCATCTGTTTGTTCCTTCTCCCCGAGGTTACTGCTTTATCTCTTCGCGATCCATTTCCGGGTGAAGATTCCATGGCAGCTGATAATGCCGAGGCAGCTCCAGCCCAATGAACCAAACACGAAGCTCCAGGCTTTGCCGGATTAGCCCTGAGTATCTCCTCATTTTGCTGGTTTGCTATGCGTACCAGCTCATTCACTCTTTCCAAATGCTTTTGCCGGGCTTCGCCGGTTAAACCCTCCAATTCCAAGGCTGCAACATTCGCTGCTTTGAGGTTCTTTGCCGGGGTACTATACCTCGGCAACCCTGGGTTAGGCGAATCACCTTGTTGAGACTCATGCTCCTTGTTAATATCACTAAGGAGGTTCTTTCCCTTCATTCTTACACCATCCAGCTGAGTCGGACTAGTGTCTAACTTGTTTGCCCTAGCATATTCTCCCAAGGTCCGGTTAAAGGACTCATGCAGTGCAAATACTTTCTTAGCCTCTTCTAACATTTTCAACCTAGTATCTTCTAACTCGGCCTGTGCATTTTCCGGGTTTACAATGGATTCTACAGGTGTTGTTAGCTTATCTATGGCTTCCTGCAAGATATTCTCCGACCTTTCCAGAGGGGGCCACCTAACTCTAGTTGCTTTGGGGGTTACCTCATGCACCTCGGGTGCAACTGCCACTGGCAGATCTGCTGCTTCCTGCTTTGCATTCGTCGGCTTAGCCATTTCCGGATCTTCCGTCATCAGGTTCTTGCTTGGTCCGCCTCCTGCTCCTGCTGTTGGTGCTAGTGCAGTTATCATCACCTCGACGCTGCCTGCGAGGCGAGTGTTACACGGGCCACTAGCAACGCTGAGGGGAGGCTCTCCCGCGAGGATGACTCGGCGTGGGTAGATGCAAGACGTGTCAATGCTAACGTAGATCTTTTGGGTGCCAAGGTTGATGAAGACGCCGTTTGATACATAAATAGCGTATCTATAATTTTTGATGCTCCATGCTTATTTTATAGCATTTGTCTTATGTTTTGTATACACTTTGAGGTATTTTTATACACTTTCTGGAACTAACCTATAGACAAGATGCCACAGTGCCAGTTTCCTGTTTTCTGCTATTTTTGGTTTCAGAATAGCTAAAAAATGAATATTCTCGAAATTGGACAGGACAAAAGCCAATCTTTCTATTTTTCCTGGAGCAATACGGAAACATGAAGCAGAGATGGAGGAGGACACCAGGGTGGCCACACCCTAGCATGGCGCGGGCCAGCCCTGGTGGCGCCACCAGGGGGTGTGGGCCCCTGGCCCTCCATCGACCTTTCCTCTTCGCCTATAAGAATCCCCCGAGGAGAAAACCCTAGATCATCCATCATACATCCACGAAAAGTTCCGCCGTGCCGGATTCGGGGGACAGAAGTCTCTATTCCCGCATCCTTCCAGGACGGGGAAGTGCCCCCGGATCCATCTCCTTCAATCTCCACCACCATCTCCATCGATCTCCATCGCCATCATCATCACCATTGCTGATCCCCATGATGAGGAGGGAGTAGTTCTTCCTCGAGGCTAAGGGCTATACCGACAGCTATGTGTTCATCTCTCTCTATGCATGATCATATTGTGATCATGAGCTTTGTAATCAAGTAGACATACTCTGCTACTCAAGTGCTTTAATAGATCTCTGGCTCTCCCCACGTGTGTGAAAGTGACAACATGCATACCGTGGTGGCACTTAGGCTAGAGTCTACATAAATACTCAAGTGCTTTAATAGAACTCTACTCACCCCATGTGTTAAAGTGACAACATGCATGCCGTGGTGGCACTTAGGCTAGAGTTTACAAATACTTATCATGAGTTATATTTGGAGTTGGATGTCTCTATAAAATTCTGGTGTTTGTTGGAACCGTCTAGCGCTCAAGGTGATAGTGCGGGGTTATCTAGATGGGGAAGGCGGACTTTGAGGAGTGCTGTTATATCCCTACCATGGATTAGAGTGTTCAATCGGAGAGTAGTTCAGGGTAGAATCATGAATAGAATATATTTATGAGAGAGTGTTCACTAGTGAAAGTATGATCCCTAGGCCTTGTTTCTAAACATTGAAACGCCGTTCACAACTAGATATGTTACATGTTTGCTTGCTTCTAGTATTTTCCTCCCCGTCAAGCTCTTTTCTGGCACCATTGTCTTATAATCATCCATACTACTTTATATTACTACCTCTTCGCCGAACTTGTACACCTATGCACCTGACAAGTGTATTGGGTGTGTTGGATACACAAGAGACTTATTGTATCTTGATTGCAGGGTTGCTTGATAGGGATACCTTTGACCACTTCCTCCCTGAGTTTGATAAACCTTGGGTAGTCGACTTAAGGCAAACTTTCTGCTATTCTACAAACCTCTGCACTTGGAGGCCCGACAACTGTCTACAAGAATAGAAGTGCGTAGACATTAAGATATTTTCTGGCGCCGTTGCCGGGGAGGTAAGGTAAAAGGTACTCACATCCTCCGGTGTAATTGCTCGAAGTATTTCCTTTAGATTCTGCAATTTTGTCTTTTTTGTTTCTTGTATTCACTAGTTAGGATTAATGGAAAATAACAAAAAAATTAGAGAGATTTGTAGTATTTATGTTGAGTTAGGGCATGAAGTGTTTGAAGACAATATTAAAAAATCTATGGAGATTTATTTGCATGCTAATAGCAATGTTATTAGTATGAATTCTTTTAACACCATTATTGCTAATGCTATGGAAACGTCTAAGCTTGGGGAAGCTAGTTTTTATGAAAGTGATCTTTTTAGTTCCCCATCTTTGGAAGATAGGTATTCTATTGCTTATGATGATACCAAACCTCCATTATATGATGATTACAATGATGAATATGATATTTTCAGTCCACCTACTATTGAGGAGAAAATTTATTGTGATTACAATATGCCTCCTATATTTGATGATTATGGTGATGAGAATATTAATGATAGCTATATTGTTGAATTTACTCCCACTATAATTAATAAGAGTGACTATGGATATGTGGAGAGTAATAATTATTATATTCATGTGGCTCATGATAAGAATGTTTTATGTGATAGTTATATTGTTAATTTTATTCATGATTCTACTAAAAGTTATTATGAGAGAGGGAAACATGGTCTTATGTATCTCAACAGTATTAAGTTTCCCCTCTTTATGTTGAAAGTCTTGAAGTTGCACTTGTTTTGCTTTCCTATGCTTGTAGGTTTGTGCTTTCATGACTTGTTTATTTACAAGATTCCTATGCATAGGAAGTGAGTTAGACTTAAATGTGTTTTGAATTTGCTTCTTGATGCTCTCTTTTACTTCAATTCATATTTCTTATGTGATCATCTTCTCAAACTATCAAGCCTAACATAAAGGCGTTAAAGAAAAGTACTTCTTGGGAAATAACCCAATAGTTTTATTGAGTCTTGGAAGTTATTACTTATGTAATAACCTATCCTTATCCTTTTTGTGTGGTTTTTTGTGCCAAGAATAACCTCTAATGAGAGGGAAGTAAGATTTGGGGAAGTGCTGTCCCGAAAAAGATTTTTGTGCTTCACTGTAAACATTCGTGAAATATCTCTGTAAGTCGCATTGAGCTGTAATTTTATGAATAAATCCACCAGGTTGTTGAATAAATTTCGTTAGTTCGACACTTTTTTATTTGAGCAACACAAGGTCTTTGAAAAAATCGGTTTCTACCTGTTGGTCTGTTTTGACAGATTTCTGCCATTATTTGCATTTGCTTCTTATTGATTCCTTTTTGTGTTCTCTTTGGGAAATTGAGCTTTTTGAGGGAATTTCTACAGTATCTTATGTCTTCAATGAAAGTTTTTCTGTTTAAAAACTAAACACAAAGGTCTATTATCTTTTGAATGCATTAATGTTGCTAATGAAGATTGTGTGAAGTTTTGTATGAAGGAAAATTTTCAGGTGTAAGGGAAGAATGATGTAATGAGATGAAGAATGGACAAAAGCTCAAGCTTGGTTATGACACCCTGTGTCACCCCAAGAAATATTCAAGAGTTACAAGCGTTAAAGCTTGGGGATGCCCAAGGCATCCCCTTCTTCATCAATAAAAATCTCAGGTCTTTCCAGACACTTTGTTTTTATTGTTTCATGCACAGTTGTGTTGTTCTTGGAGAAACTTTGTTTTTTCTTTTAGTTTTTGTTTGTTTGGTTTTCTGCAATAAGTTGGTTGGATCCCAACACACTTACTTTGGAGAGAGACTCACTCTGTTTTTATTTCCTAGAACACTCTAGTTTTCATTCTTATTGTCTTGTGAGTGTTCTCTTTTGCTAGCAGTGTGTTTAGCATTAATTTTCTTGCGCTTTCAGCTTATAACTTTTTAGTTCTTCTTTGTGGATTTGTGAGACAAGCTCATAGATCTTTATTGAGTATTATCTTTGTGAGTTGTTTCAAATAAGTTGATTGGTGTTGGAAAAGAGTAGAATGTTTCATGCTTATGTGGTACAAAAGGAGCATTGCTTTGACAATGGCATAGAATTTATCATGTCATGCTAGATATTGATTTGACCTTATGCTTAGTGATTATTGTTGTAGCATGACTTGTTCCAAACAATTAAGATTTCTTAATATGCCTTGCAAGAATCATGCGTTGTTTTAGCATACAAAAGCATAATATTGTGGTATTCTCCTTTGATGCTTTATTTGGGTTGACTTGGCACATGCTCACACCATGTTATGACTATGAACCAGTCACCTTAGCCTCTATGATCATTTAGTTTTTGACTTGTGGTACTACTTGATGCTTTGATTGATAATGTTTTGTCACTCTGCATGATTATGGCCATTATTGCTCTTTTAGTTGGTCGCTCCCAGTCTTTTGCTAGCCTCCACTTGTATTGAGTAAGCTCTACTCATGCATCCAACTCCCAAGAAACCAAGTTTTTCCAAAGTGTCCACTATAAATTCCTATTCATGGTGTGTTACACCATTCCAGGTATATTCTTGTTTTATCTATCTTCCAAATTAAACTTGTTATGAGAAAATTAGTGATTAAAGCTCTCACAAACTTGATGGCAATTTATTTTTCTTTCCCCTAATAAAATTGAACCATTGTGTCATCTATGTTGTATATGCTTGCACTTATAAGTTGGGAATTAGCAGAACTGTGCTGCCACGGGGAACACTTTCAACACCTGTAAATATCTTCCCAATTGATATCATGCTCTTTTGGTTATGGATGTCGGCGGTGTGAAATAAAAGGGGAGCTTGTAAGTTCATGGAGTTATGTATGTGTGTTAGAGAAATGCCTGGGCCGCTATCCTAAGCCATGCCTAATCATGGTGGAAAATTGCAGCATCACCATAGTGAGCAATGTATGAAGCATTCTTCTTATAAAAAAAGAGAGATAGAAAAAAAGAGAAGAGAAAAATAAAAAAAGAGGAAATAAGAGAAAAAGCACCATTTTACCATGGTAAATAAGAAGATTTCTGAGATGCTCATTGTCTGCTTGCCTTGTCATTTTGATATGGGATAGCTCCTGTATCATGGGACAAGGGGTACCCCGTTGGCGGTTATCTATGATACACATATACTTACAATGACAAGAACTTGCTTGTGACTAATGTTGAGTAGCATGAGGAACGACCATCGTACTCAAGGGACATGATATTTCCAACTTATGATTTGTCCAGCATATACTCCATATTTTGTTTCACTTTAACCTTAGTCACTTCAAGATGGTTATGATAGGGGCAATGAGAGCTGAAAGCTAACAAGTACCATATTTTTGGGAAGATCTTTATGAAACTTGAAATCCCTGCTTCCCTTTGAAGGGCCTTTCTTCCTACTTTTATATTGAGTCTCCACCTTCTATCTTTATGCACCAAATAGGAGAGCTTGGTTGCCATTCTTAGTTCTATGTGCATTGTCCCAAAACTTATTGATTGATTCATAATATTGATATTGCCTATTCTTGAACTATTTGTATCTAGTCACCCTTATGAACTTTGAAGGTGTCCTATGCATTTATGTTTTGCTACTCCATGAGGGATAAGGTGAATGCCACTATGCTATGTTTTATATATGTGAAACAAAAAACGTCTTTCAATGCATTGTTATTCATGATCTTTTGTTTGTACCTTTTCATGTTGCAACATAGTTGCTTTGTCTTATTGTTAGAACTACATCTTTCATGCTCATGTTTAGAGTACTTTGCTCCCAGCTATCAATGCTTTAAAAATTGTTTGATCAACATTTTGATGGTGCATGTCACCTAAAAAATTATTCTTTTTATCACTTACCTACTCGAGGACGAGCAGGAATTAAGCTTGGGGATGCTTGATACGTCGTAAACGTATCTATAATTTTTGATGCTCCATGCTTGTTTTATATCATTTGTCTTATGTTTTGTCTACACTTTGAGGTAAACTTTCTGGAACTAACCTATTGACAAGATACCATAGTGCCAGTTTCCTGTTTTCTGCTGTTTTTGGTTTCAAAAAAGCTAAAAAATGAATATTTTCGGAAATAGACGGGACAAAATCAAATCTTCCTATTTTTTCTCGGAGCAATACGGAAACACGAAGTAGAGATGGAGGAGGACACCAGGGTGGCCACACCCTAGGGTGGCGTGGGCCAGCCCTAGTGGCGCCACCAGGTGGTGTGGGCCCCCTGGCCCTCCACCGACCTTGCCTCTTCGCCTATAAGACGCCCCCGAGGATAAAACCCTAGATCATCCATCATACATCCACGAAAAGTTATGCTACAACAGTGTGGGCCCCCTGGATTTTATAAAATTATCCTCTCATATTTTCAAACTTTAATTCATGGTTATCCATGTAAAGTGAAACTAAATCGAATCAAGTTCAAATAAGGAAATAATCCAAGTTATTCCAAATATATTGCCCTGCAACTAGGCCAATATCGCACACATGCAATCGTACAATAATTAACTAATTAATAATTGAGAAAAATAAAATATTTCTAAATAGATCATATTTATGTACTAAAATGTTGCCCATGAATTTATGAACTCGCAGAAATTTGAATCAACAAATTCGGAGCTCTAAATCAAAAGTTATAAAAGAATTAAAAAAATAGAAAAAAAATAAAAACGAAAAAAATGGCCGGCCAGGCCGGCCAAAATGGGCCGGCCCAACCAGGCCGATCGGCCAAGAGGGCATGTACGTGAACTTGTACATGAACGAGGAACCAGTGAGCACCTATTTGTATATAATGCACTTAAATAACCTTCAATTGCCCTCCTAAATTGCACTAAATGTCTTCTAATTTCTCTCCCTTTTTACTCTCCTTTAATCTAGCCCCCACCCCCTCCTATATAAACCCCACTCCAGGAAATTTCATAAGTTTTCAACTCATCATACATTCATTTTCGTCCAAAATTCTCCCCAATCTTCTCCACCCAAATCGACCTTCAAAAAGACCTCGGATCGCGGTGGCTTGAAGACGAAAGTTGTTCCCCTCGTTAAGACGGTTCCATTCCCGCTGGTTTCATCTCGTTTCGTTCATCGAGCAGAGAGAAAAACATGGTCAAAGATTCAGATCTTAGAAGGTATAATCCATTTTACGCCCACCTCATTGCTCCAAACACAATTTCCATTAAACAGTAGATAAATCTAGTTGTTATCTACAACTTTCATGTAGAAAGTTTTTCTATCCAAGCAACTTTTTCTGTAGTCAAATCTGACATCATCATTACATCGGTAGTAGTCAGCGATCAACTTAGTCAGATTAGTCAAAGTCAATTTTAGTCAATTCGAGTTTAACTTTTCCATATTTTAGTATGAACTTGTATAATTCATAAAAAAGATTTAGAAGTCCAAAATTATAAATTTGGTATCCCAGAAAAGATGAGATTCTGTAGAATCCATTTCTGCAATAATATTACTTATTCACTGTACAAAAATTGGATTTATAAATTAAATGGTTTAATTGGTCATTTTCACCATAAAATTATATCTTTAGTTCTGTATATCCAAATTTAGCAAATAATATGTCTATGGATTCACAAAAACGAGTAGAGCACAGTGGACCCATAATTCGGTATTTTTGTAAGGGTCCCAACCTTTAATAAGGTAGAGTCCCCTGTGTTTACAATGCTAGTCCCTGGATCAATAGCTAGCATCCACAGTTAAGATGTAATTTCAAGAAACAAAGGTCATAATACAACTTTATAACTAGGAATAACATAATTTTATTACATCTTACATAGCTCATTTGGCTATTACATTACATTGCAGCAGAATATCTATAAGCATGGGGTCCTTCATCTTCTAAGTGCCACAGGCAGACATGTTGGTTGTATACTTTGTAATCCTAATCAACACACTTCACTAAATCAATCAAACCTGCAACATAACAAGTTACAACCACAAGGGTCAATACATTTGAATTGTATTGGCAAGTGATACTATGGTAGTATGGTGGAGTCTATCATCTATATGCATTTGGCTAAGTTGAGTTGAGGCTTGCATTGCTCAAAATAGATTTTTCCTTAACATTTGAAAACACTAAGTTTTTGCTTGACAAAATCATTTCTCTCAATCAAAGATTTAAGAATCCTTTAACCCTTGTTCAAACCAAAAGTTCAAACCAAAAGTCTTTAACCCTTGAGGTTTGGCATGTGAAACTTTCATGGATGATCTAGCATTGATTCAAACATGTACTTCAACCTGTCTTTCCATTGCTTCTTTTGCTCCGGAGTCCACTGCTTTTTACCATCATTCCTCGGTGTCCATTGCTGAGAACTATTTTTCTATCACTGGTTGCTCCCTACACCTAGCTGATCTTGAGTCACCGCTGCTACCTGATTTGAGTTGTACCTGTAATCCGGCCTGTCCTCTCTTCTTCTACTCTAGAACTCATTCCTCCTGGATGAGCTGGAAGCATCACGAGCATAATGGTCATGTTGCTCATGTTGTTCTGCCGACATAAGCTCGGGCTGAGTTGGATCATCCAGAGTATATGAGTCTGCTATTCTGATTGTCTTGGACAACGTAGTCGGCATATCTCTTTGCAGCCTTTGCCATAACACACTCACGTATCTGCAACCTTGTGCAAACCAAGAAATCGCCTGTGACTCGATCACCCCTTCACATGAGTTTTTGAGGTTGCACCACCGGGTCAAGAATTCTCTGTTAGTCTCATTCGGCCTTTGTTTGCACATTGCAAGCTGTTGAGGTCTATTCAGCATCTTATACGTGCTAGTGAAGTTGCTGACAAACATCTCCTCAAAGTCCAACCAGCAGTTGATACTACCTGCTGGTAAGTTATTCAGCCATACCCTGGCTGGCCCTTCCAACATTTGGGGCACATATCTTACATCCCATCTCAAGTTACTCTTAGCAATTTTCACTGTTGTGGCATAATCAATCAACAAATCTTGTGGCTTGGTACTACCGTTATATGTTTTCATTCCTCTAGGCAATTGGAAGTTTGGTACAGGTGGTTCCCTCATGATTCGGGGTCCAAAACACGCCGGACCAGGAGGAACTTGCTCCTCTAGTAACTCGGACCTGTATAGCCTATCAAGATTTAGCCTCACATCATTCGGCTACAGGTCTCTATATGCAGCTCTTTATTCCACCGTATGGTGATTGTGCCTAGCAAATCCGACATTCTCCATTTCCAAATAGCCATCATTGTATCTATTTTGCACCGGGTTATGCGGATCATGTCCTGCATCCCTTCCTTTGCTGAGGTTCATGCCTCGGCTGATGATCTTCTTGGGTAATTTCCCTCTCGGGTTATTATCTTCGGGATTTCCTCTTCTGAGATTTCATAGTCCTCTGTTACCGCGATCGAGGTTTATCTCCCCACTATTACCTCGGCTGCCATCGCCTCGGTTTTCATTTGCTTTAACGGCCACAGCCGGATCATATGGAACCATCTGTTTGTTCCTTCTCCCCGAGGTTACTGCTTTATCTCTTCGCGATCCATTTCCGGGTGAAGATTCCATGGCAGCTGATAATGCCGAGGCAGCTCCAGCCCAATGAACCAAACACGAAGCTCCAGGCTTTGCTGGATTAGCCCTGAGTATCTCCTCATTTTGCTGGTTTGCTATGCGTACCAGCTTATTCACTCTTTCCAAATGCTTTTGCCGGCTTCACGGTTAAACCCTCCAATTCCAAGGCTGCAACATTCGCTGCTTTGAGGTTCTTTGCCGGGGTACTATACCTCGGCAACCCTGGGTTAGGCGAATCACCTTGTTGAGACTCATGCTCCTTGTTAATATCACTAAGGAGGTTCTTTCCCTTCATTCTTACACCATCCAGCAATGTCGGACTAGTGTCTAACTTGTTTGCCCTAGCATATTCTCCCAAGGTCCGGTTAAAGGACTCATGCAGTGCAAATACTTTCTTAGCCTCTTCTAACATTTTCAACCTAGTATCTTCTAACTCGGCCTGTGCATTTTCCGGGTTTACAATGGATTCTACAGGTGTTGTTAGCTTATCTATGGCTTCCTGCAAGATATTCTCCGACCTTTCCAGAGGGGGCCACCTAACTCTAGTTGCTTTGGGGGTTACCTCATGCACCTCGGGTGCAACTGCCACTGGCAGATCTGCTGCTTCCTGCTTTGCATTCGTCGGCTTAGCCATTTCCGGATCTTCCGTCATCAGGTTCTTGCTTGGTCCGCCTCCTGCTCCTGCTGTTGGTGCTAGTGCAGTTATCATCACCTCGACGCTGCCTGCGAGGCGAGTGTTACACGGGCCACTAGCAACGCTGAGGGGAGGCTCTCCCGCGAGGATGACTCGGCGTGGGTAGATGCAAGACGTGTCAATGCTAACGTAGATCTTTTGGGCGCCAAGGTTGATGAAGACGCCGTTTGATACATCGTAAACGTATCTATAATTTTTGATGCTCCATGCTTATTTTATAGCATTTGTCTTATGTTTTGTATACACTTTGAGGTATTTTTATACACTTTCTGGAACTAACCTATAGACAAGATGCCACAGTGCCAGTTTCCTGTTTTCTGCTATTTTTGGTTTCAGAATAGCTAAAAAATGAATATTCTCGAAATTGGACAGGACAAAAGCCAATCTTTCTATTTTTCCTGGAGCAATACGAAACCAGAAGCGGAGATGGAGGAGGACACCAGGGTGGCCACACCCTAGCATGGCGCGGGCCAGCCCTGGTGGCGCCTCCAGGGGGTGTGGGCCCCTGGCCCTCCATCGACCTTTCCTCTTCGCCTATAAGAATCCCCCGAGGAGAAAACCCTAGATCATCCATCATACATCCACGAAAAGTTCCGCCGTGCCGGATTCGGGGGACAGAAGTCTCTATTCCCGCATCCTGCCAGGACGGGGAAGTGCCCCCGGATCCATCTCCTTCAATCTCCACCACCATCTCCATCGATCTCCATCGCCATCATCATCACCATTGCTGATCCCCATGATGAGGAGGGAGTAGTTCTTCCTCGAGGCTAAGGGCTCTACCGACAGCTATGTGTTCATCTCTCTCTATGCATGATCATATTGTGATCATGATCTTTGTAATCAAGTAGACATACTCTGCTACTCAAGTGCTTTAATAGATCTCTGGCTCTCCCCACGTGTGTGAAAGTGACAACATGCATACCGTGGTGGCACTTAGGCTAGAGTCTACATAAATACTCAAGTGCTTTAATAGAACTCTACTCACCCCATGTGTTAAAGTGACAACATGCATGCCGTGGTGGCACTTAGGCTAGAGTTTACAAATACTTATCATGAGTTATATTTGGAGTTGGATGTCTCTATAAAATTCTGGTGTTTGTTGGAACCGTCTAGCGCTCAAGGTGATAGTGCGGGGTTATCTAGATGGGGAAGGCGGACTTTGAGGAGTGCTGTTATATCCCTACCATGGATTAGAGTGTTCAATCGGAGAGTAGTTCAGGGTAGAATCATGAATAGAATATATTTATGAGAGAGTGTTCACTAGTGAAAGTATGATCCCTAGGCCTTGTTTCTAAACATTGAAACGCCGTTCACAACTAGATCTGTTACATGTTTGCTTGCTTCTAGTATTTTCCTCCCCGTCAAGCTCTTTTCTGGCACCATTGTCTTATAATCATCCATACTACTTTATATTACTACCTCTTCGCCGAACTTGTACACCTATGCACCTGACAAGTGTATTGGGTGTGTTGGATACACAAGAGACTTATTGTATCTTGATTGCAGGGTTGCTTGATAGGGATACCTTTGACCACTTCCTCCCTGAGTTTGATAAACCTTGGGTAGTCGACTTAAGGCAAACTTTCTGCTATTCTACAAACCTCTGCACTTGGAGGCCCGACAACTGTCTACAAGAATAGAAGTGCGTAGACATTAAGATATTTTCTGGCGCCGTTGCCGGGGAGGTAAGGTAAAAGGTACTCACATCCTCCGGTGTAATTGCTCGAAGTATTTCCTTTAGATTCTGCAATTTTGTCTTTTTTGTTTCTTGTATTCACTAGTTAGGATTAATGGAAAATAACAAAAAAATTAGAGAGATTTGTAGTATTTATGTTGAGTTAGGGCATGAAGTGTTTGAAGACAATATTAAAAAATCTATGGAGATTTATTTGCATGCTAATAGCAATGTTATTAGTATGAATTCTTTTAACACCATTATTGCTAATGCTATGGAAACGTCTAAGCTTGGGGAAGCTAGTTTTTATGAAAGTGATCTTTTTAGTTCCCCATCTTTGGAAGATAGGTATTCTATTGCTTATGATGATACCAAACCTCCATTATATGATGATTACAATGATGAATATGATATTTTCAGTCCACCTACTATTGAGGAGAAAATTTATTGTGATTACAATATGCCTCCTATATTTGATGATTATGGTGATGAGAATATTAATGATAGCTATATTGTTGAATTTACTCCCACTATAATTAATAAGAGTGACTATGGATATGTGGAGTAATAATTATTATATTCATGTGGCTCATGATAAGAATGTTTTATGTGATAGTTATATTGTTAATTTTATTCATGATTCTACTAAAAGTTATTATGAGAGGAAACATGGTCTTATGTATCTCAACAGTATTAAGTTTCCCCTCTTTATGTTGAAAGTCTTGAAGTTGCACTTGTTTTGCTTTCCTATGCTTGTAGGTTTGTGCTTTCATGACTTGTTTATTTACAAGATTCCTATGCATAGGAAGTGAGTTAGACTTAAATGTGTTTTGAATTTGCTTCTTGATGCTCTCTTTTACTTCAATTCATATTTCTTATGTGATCATCTTCTCAAACTATCAAGCCTAACATAAAGGCGTTAAAGAAAAGTACTTCTTGGGAAATAACCCAATAGTTTTATTGAGTCTTGGAAGTTATTACTTATGTAATAACCTATCCTTATCCTTTTTGTGTGGTTTTTTGTGCCAAGAATAACCTCTAATGAGAGGAAGTAAGATTTGGGAAGTCTTTGTCCGAAAAGATTTTTGTGCTTCACTTGTAAACATTCGTGAAATATCTCTGTAAGTCGCATTGAGCTGTAATTTTATGAATAAATCCACCAGGTTGTTGAATAAATTTCGTTAGTTCGACACTTTTTTATTTGAGCAACACAAGGTCTTTGAAAAAATCGGTTTCTACACCTGCATTTTGATTTACGCCATTATTTGCATTTGCTTCTTATTGATTCCTTTTTGTGTTCTCTTTGGGAAATTGAGCTTTTTGAGGGAATTTCTACAGTATCTTATGTCTTCAATGAAAGTTTTTCTGTTTAAAAACTAAACACAAAGGTCTATTATCTTTTGAATGCATTAATGTTGCTAATGAAGATTGTGTGAAGTTTTGTATGAAGGAAAATTTTCAGGTGTAAGGGAAGAATGATGTAATGAGATGAAGAATGGACAAAAGCTCAAGCTTGGTTATGACACCCTGTGTCACCCCAAGAAATATTCAAGAGTTACAAGCGTTAAAGCTTGGGGATGCCCAAGGCATCCCCTTCTTCATTAATAAAAATCTCAGGTCTTTCCAGACACTTTGTTTTTATTGTTTCATGCACAGTTGTGTTGTTCTTGGAGAAACTTTGTTTTTTCTTTTAGTTTTTGTTTGTTTGGTTTTCTGCAATAAGTTGGTTGGATCCCAACACACTTACTTTGGAGAGAGACTCACTCTGTTTTTATTTCCTAGAACACTCTAGTTTTCATTCTTATTGTCTTGTGAGTGTTCTCTTTTGCTAGCAGTGTGTTTAGCATTAATTTTCTTGCGCTTTCAGCTTATAACTTTTTAGTTCTTCTTTGTGGATTTGTGAGACAAGCTCATAGATCTTTATTGAGTATTATCTTTGTGAGTTGTTTCAAATAAGTTGATTGGTGTTGGAAAAGAGTAGAATGTTTCATGCTTATGTGGTACAAAAGGAGCATTGCTTTGACAATGGCTTAGAATTTATCATGTCATGCTAGATATTGATTTGACCTTATGCTTAGTGATTATTGTTGTAGCATGACTTGTTCCAAACAATTAAGATTTCTTAATATGCCTTGCAAGAATCATGCGTTGTTTTAGCATACAAAAGCATAATATTGTGGTATTCTCCTTTGATGCTTTATTTGGGTTGACTTGGCACATGCTCACACCATGTTATGACTATGAACCAGTCACCTTAGCCTCTATGATCATTTAGTTTTTGACTTGTGGTACTACTTGATGCTTTGATTGATAATGTTTTGTCACTCTGCATGATTATGGCCATTATTGCTCTTTTAGTTGGTCGCTCCCAGTCTTTTTCTAGCCTCCACTTGTATTGAGTAAGATCTACTCATGCATCCAACTCCCAAGAAACCAAGTTTTTCCAAAGTGTCCACTATAAATTCCTATTCATGGTGTGTTACACCATTCCAGGTATATTCTTGTTTTATCTATCTTCCAAATTAAACTTGTTATGAGAAAATTAGTGATTAAAGCTCTCACAAACTTGATGGCAATTTATTTTTCTTGCCCCTAATAAAATTGAACCATTGTGTCATATATGTTGTATATGCTTGCACTTATAAGTTGGCAATTAGCAGAACTATGCTGCCACGGGGAACACTTTCAACACCTGTAAATATCTTCCCAATTGATATCATGCTCTTTTGGTTATGGATGTCGGCGGTGTGAAATAAAAGGGGAGCTTGTAAGTTCATGGAGTTATGTATGTGTGTTAGAGAAATGCCTGGGCCGCTATCCTAAGCCATTCCTAATCATGGTGGAAAATTGCAGCATCACCATAGTGAGCAATGTATGAAGCATTCTTCTTATAAAAAAAGAGAGATAGAAAAAAAGAGAAGAGAAAAATAAAAAAAGAGGAAATAAGAGAAAAAGCACCATTTTACCATGGTAAATAAGAAGATTTCTGAGATGCTCATTGTCTGCTTGCCTTGTCATTTTGATATGGGATAGCTCCTGTATCATGGGACAAGGGGTACCCCGTTGGCGGTTATCTATGATACACATATACTTACAATGACAAGAACTTGCTTGTGACTAATGTTGAGTAGCATGAGGAACGACCATCGTACTCAAGGGACATGATATTTCCAACTTATGATTTGTCCAGCATATACTCCATATTTTGTTTCACTTTAACCTTAGTCACTTCAAGATGGTTATGATAGGGGCAATGAGAGCTGAAAGCTAACAAGTACCATATTTTTGGGAAGATCTTTATGAAACTTGAAATCCCTGCTTCCCTTTGAAGGGCCTTTCTTCCTACTTTTATATTGAGTCTCCACCTTCTATCTTTATGCACCAAATAGGAGAGCTTGGTTGCCATTCTTAGTTCTATGTGCATTGTCCCAAAACTTATTGATTGATTCATAATATTGATATTGCCTATTCTTGAACTATTTGTATCTAGTCACCCTTATGAACTTTGAAGGTGTCCTATGCATTTATGTTTTGCTACTCCATGAGGGATAAGGTGAATGCCACTATGCTATGTTTTATATATGTGAAACAAAAAACGTCTTTCAATGCATTGTTATTCATGATCTTTTGTTTGTACCTTTTCATGTTGCAACATAGTTGCTTTGTCTTATTGTTAGAACTACATCTTTCATGCTCATGTTTAGAGTACTTTGCTCCCAGCTATCAATGCTTTAAAAATTGTTTGATCAACATTTTGATGGTGCATGTCACCTAAAAAATTATTCTTTTATCACTTACCTACTCGAGGGCGGCAGGAATTAAGCTTGGGGATGCTTGATACGTCGTAAACGTATCTATAATTTTGATGCTCCATGCTTGTTTTATATCATTTGTCTTATGTTTTGTCTACACTTTGAGGTAAACTTTGGAACTAACCTATTGACAAGATACCATAGTGCCGCTTCACATTTCTGCTGTTTTTGGTTTCAAAAAAGCTAAAAATGAATATTTTCGAATAGGCGGGACAAAATCAAATCTTCCTATTTTTCTCGGAAACACGGAACACGAAGTAGAGATGGAGGAGGACACCAGGGTGGCCACACCCTAGGGTGGCGTGGGCCAGCCCTAGTGGCGCCACCAGGTGGTGTGGGCCCCCTGGCCCTCCACCGACCTTGCCTCTTCGCCTATAAGAAGCCCCCGAGGATAAAACCCTAGATCATCCATCATACATCCACGAAAAGTTATGCTACGCCGTTGCCACCAAAGGGGAGATTCAGGGGACAGAAGTCTTGTTCCGGCACCCTGCCGAGACGGGGAAGTGCCCCCGGAGCCATCTCCTTCGATCTCCACCACCATCTCCATCAATCTCCATCGCCATCTTCATCACCGTTGTTGATCCCCATGATGAGGAGGGAGAAGTTCTTCCTCGAGACTAAGGGCTCTACCGGTAGCTATGTGTTCATCCCTCTCCCTATGCTTGATCATATTGTGATCATGAGCTTTGTAATCAAGTAGATCTACTCTGCTACTCAAGTGCTTTAATATAACTCCGGCTCTCCCCACGTGTGTGAAAGTGGCAGAGTGCATACCGTGGTGGCACTTACTCTAGAGTCTACATAAATACTCAAGTGCTTTAATAGATCTCTGCTCTCCCCACGTGCATGGAAGTGACAGCGTGCACGCCGTGGTGGCACTTAGGCTAGAGTTTACAAATACTTATCATGAGTTATATTTGGAGTTGGATGTCTCTATGAAATTATGGTGTTTGTTGGAACCGTCTAGTGCTCAAGGTGACAGTGTGGGGTTATCTAGATGGGGAAGGAGGACTTTCAGGAGTGTTGTTATAGCCCTACCATGGATTAGAGTGTTCAACCGGAGAGTATTTTAGGGTAGAATCATGAATAGAATATATTTATGTGAGAGTGTTCACTAGTGAAAGTATGATCCCTAGGCCTTGTTTCTAAACATTGAAACGCCGTTCACAACTAGATCTGTTACATGTTTGCCTGCTTCCAGTCTTTTCCTCCCTGTCAAGCTCTTTTCTGGCACCGTTGTCTTATAACCATCTATACTACTTGTATCTTACTATCTCTTTGCCGAACTATGCACCTATACACCTGACAAGTGTATTGGGTGTGTTGGGGACACAAGAGACTTGTATCTTGATTGAAGGGTTTCTTGAGAGGGATACCTTTGACCACTTCCTGGCTGAGTTGAATAAACCTTGGGTAATCCACTTAAGGGAAACTCGCTGCTGTTCTACAAACCTCTGCACTTGGAGGCCTGACAACTGTCTACAAGAATAGAAGTGCGTAGACATCACTGTTGCGCGGGGGTGGTCATGCTCCGAAGCTTCCTGCATTGTCGCAGACATAGTCCCAGATGTCGAATCTCTGGACTAAGCCGGAGACGATGCGCTCGCCAGTGTCGATGAATTTTCCCATCCAGATCTTGACTCCAGCTATCACCGCTACTGGCCCCATGGTGGGTGCCAACTGTCGTGGTGGTGGCACGGCAGATGCCATGGGTAGGCTTAAGTTGGGGGATAATGTGTGCTAGAGGGATCCAGGGAGGGAAGATGTAGTGATTTCTACACACAAAACACAAGAACTAGATATTTATTCAACACCAGTAAAGAGAGAGGAACAAAAAAATGCTACCGCTAGTCCTAAGTAAGAAAAGAATCCCCCACTCTCCTTGGAGGCCCTGCCCCTCCTTATAAAAGAGTGGCCCGGTTCCATCTAGTTTTGATGTGGACAAGCATATTCGTGGAATATGCTTGTCCCAAAATAGTAACTCGGCGAGCTTCTTTCCATGTCGCCCTTCTTTCAGCGGCAATGACCCAGAGCCCACGACATGTTAGCCTCGGGCTTGGGGACTATCACCTCCGTGACCTTCTTCTGCCGCTCTGCCCCTCTGGATTTTTTCTGTAGTGCTTGGCACTGTACATATTCCCGAGGGAGAGACAGTGCGCAGTGTTGACTTCGGAGTTCACCCTCTCCTTCTTGAGCAAACTTCCCCATGACTCAGACTTGCCTCGTATGACTCGGCCAATCCCCTTACCTACATGTACAAAGCGTAATAGTTGTATGCCGACTTAAGCCATATGTCGACCGAGTCAGGTCTTAGTCACCTAAATCGGAATAAGTCGGTCCTTACTCGGCCAGTGTGACATCCCAAAATTTTCCAAATTTTGAAATGTGAAAAATAAATAAACAAAATAAACAATTGTTGAAAATTTATGGCGAAAAGAAACTTTTTGCTTCTAATTGGAAACATTAAAACCTTTTAAACTATTACAAAAGTTTCCCCTCCAAAAAAAAGGTACTCCTTAAAATAAAAATAGCATTTAACAAAAACCCTAAGATCAATACATCAAGATTATCCATATAACTCCTCTACTTCAAAATTTTAATTGTAAGGTTCCCCTTCAAAATCTTTTTCACAAACTTCCTCTATTTGAAAATATATTTTTAATCTTGAGGAATGTTCTTGACCAAAAACCATCTATACATCTCAACTACTTCATTTACATTTTTCAAACAACCGTTGTTTTGTTTTGAACAAAAAATAAAAGCAAAGAGTCTCATTTTAAAATAATCACCATAGCTTATGTGAGCTATTTTAAGATTTTATAAAATTATCCTCTCATATTTTCAAACTTTAATTCATGGTTATCCATGTAAAGTGAAACTAAATCGAATCAATTTCAAATAAGGAAATAATCCAAGTTATTCCAAATATATTGCCCTGCAACTAGGCCAATATCGCATACATGCAATCGTACAATAATTAACTAATTAATAATTGAGAAAAATAAAATATTTCTAAATAGATCATATTTATGTCCTAAAATGTTGCCCATGAATTTATGAACTCGCAGAAATTTGAATCAACAAATTCGGAGCTCTAAATCAAAAGTTATAAAAGAATTAAAAAAATAGAAAAAAAATAAAAACGAAAAAAATGGCCGGCCAGGCCGGCCAAAATGGGCCGGCCCAACCAGGCCGATCGGCCAAGAGGGCATGTACGTGAACTTGTACATGAACGAGGAACCAGTGAGCACCTATTTGTATATAATGCACTTAAATAACCTTCAATTGCCCTCCTAAATTGCACTAAATGTCTTCTAATTTCTCTCCCTTTTTACTCTCCTTTAATCTAGCCCCCACCCCCTCCTATATAAACCCCACTCCAGAAAATTTCATAAGTTTTCAACTCATCATACATTCATTTTCGTCCAAAATTCTCCCCAATCTTCTCCACCCAAATCGACCTTCAAAAAGACCTCGGATCGCGGTGGCTTGAAGACGAAAGTTGTTCCCCTCGTTAAGACGGTTCCATTCCCGCTGGTTTCATCTCGTTTCGTTCATCGAGCAGAGAGAAAAACATGGTCAAAGATTCAGATCTTAGAAGGTATAATCCATTTTACGCCCACCTCATTGCTCCAAACACAATTTCCATTAAACAGTAGATAAATCTAGTTGTTATCTACAACTTTCATGTAGAAAGTTTTTCTATCCAAGCAACTTTTTCTGTAGTCAAATCTGACATCATCATTACATCAGCGTAGTCAACAGTCAACTTAGTCAGATTAGTCAAAGTCAATTTTAGTCAATTCCCGAGTTTAACTTTTCCATATTTTAGTATGAACTTGTATAATTCATAAAAAAAGATTTAGAAGTCCAAAAATTATAAATTTGGTATCCCAGAAAAGATGAGATTCTGTAGAATCCATTTCTGCAATAATATTACTTATTCACTGTACAAAAATTGGATTTATAAATTAAATGGTTTAATTGGTCATTTTCACCATAAAAATTATATCTTTAGTTCTGTATATCCAAATTTAGCAAATAATATGTCTATGGATTCACAAAAACGAGTAGAGCACAGTGGACCCATAATTCGGTATTTTTGTAAGGGTCCCAACCTTTAATAAGGTAGAGTCCCCTGTGTTTACAATGCTAGTCCCTGGATCAATAGCTAGCATCCACAGTTAAGATGTAATTTCAAGAAACAAAGGTCATAATACAACTTTATAACTAGGAATAACATAATTTTATTACATCTTACATAGCTCATTTGGCTATTACATTACATTGCAGCAGAATATCTATAAGCATGGGGTCCTTCATCTTCTAAGTGCCACAGGCAGACATGTTGGTTGTATACTTTGTAATCCTAATCAACACACTTCACTAAATCAATCAAACCTGCAACATAACAAGTTACGGCCACAAGGGTCAATACATTTGAATTGTATTGGCAAGTGATACTATGGTAGTATGGTGGAGTCTATCATCTATATGCATTTGGCTAAGTTGAGTTGAGGCTTGCATTGCTCAAAATAGATTTTTCCTTAACATTTGAAAACACTAAGTTTTTGCTTGACAAAATCATTTCTCTCAATCAAAGATTTAAGAATCCTTTAACCCTTGTTCAAACCAAAAGTTTTTAACTTAGAAATTTGGATGATGATATTCTTGATTGCTTCCATGTCTTGATGCTCAAATTGTCCTTTACTAGGGACATGGCTAAGTACTTAGATTTTACACTCTGCAGATGTGGTGCACTTTCACCACAAGACTTGTTTTCCCAAGACAAGATCTTTCAGAAGCCTTCCCTTAGACCAAAATGGACGCGCTCCAACCTATCAAACTCTACCACCAACTGTCCATATGGCTAAGTTCTTGCAACCTATATGATCCAGGCAGAGCCCATAATGCCAAGTGGTTGCACTTGAAGATTCTCAACATTTGACATCTCAAATCTCTTTGTTCCTGGGTGGCCATCCACAAGTGAGATACACAAGGAAAACCATAAACATGGGCCTTGTGAACCACTCAACCAAAAACCACCAAGCAATTACCATTCCACCCAGGTGATTCGTTGACTTAGTTGTTTTATTAAGAAAAACATAAGTCCTCAGACTTAGAAATTTTCCATAGTATGAATGTATATTCCACCCTTGTTTTCTATTATCTAAGCTAAGAATGATAGTAATAGGAATCTTAACTTAGGAAGATTTATACTAAGGTTTCATCTACTAGGTTTTCCTATAGCAAGGTTTATACTTAGCAAAATTCCATGCAAGTTTTACTTAGAAAAATCACTAATGCATAGTGAAAGTAATGGGACAAAAGTATGAAGAATCACTTGCCTTTTTGGTAGAGTATAGGTTCACTCCTTGTCCTTTCTACAATCACACTCTTCAAGTCACTACAATTCAATCAAGCAAGGCACAAGTTCAATCTACCATTCAAGCAAAACAACACATAAAATAATAAAACAAAACAACACATGCAAGCATGCAAAAAGGGTTGTTTTATTTGTAAAATTGGTTCCTAATGGGTCATAAACATTGGAAAACACCTAATGGTCATTTTATAAATTGGCAAAGTCATTTGTAAAAGGTTTCACTTCATAAACCATTTTCAAAACAAAGTATCATTTTATGTCGTGTAGAAATATTTTTACTAAGGAATTAGTCTATAGGGTTCACAAAATACATTTTCAAACCATAAAACTTGGTGTTTAGGGTCAGAGAGTTTAAAACAAAACATTTCACAAAGGTTTTCCTCCAAAACCATTTTTAATAAATAAACTATATTTTTATTTGACTAGAAATGGTTTTAAATCAAAGAATCATTATTTTGTTTCACCAAATACATTTTTGAAACCACAAAGTGTTTCCTATGGTCAGTAGGTTCAAATCACACTATTTTCCCAAGATTTTATCCCCAAAATCATTTTTGAACATTTTTTACAATCTAAACAAGCATACAAATGTTTCTGCAAAAACAAACATTTTAACAGAAACTTTTTACTAAACAAAATGCATGGTTGGCTAGGGATTGTTCCACTGATTCCATTGATATAAAATTTGAAAATTTTGGACGTGTGGATCAAAACTTACAAGATTTTCAAATCTGCATCCAAATCTGATTTCAAACTTTGTTTTAAATCTCAGACTGGCCACGCGTGGCGTTTCTACTGGTCGATACCGTTTCGGGTGGATCGTGGGATGCAGACCGTTGGATTAAAAGGGGCCTGTGCGGATTAGATCATCGCATACCCTTTCGTTTAAGTGAACCTAACACAACCGCAGGATTCGCATCTAACGGCTCAAAGCATCTAGACCAAGGACGGGCGGCGCTCGACGGCTGTGCGCGGCGACGACAGTCAGACGACGGCGGAGTCGATGCTACAGGAAGCGAGGGAGGAAAAGAATATGCTCACCATGTTCACAGATGCCTGGGGAAGCTCAACGTGGCAGTATCTCGTCGAGGGGCGCACGGGAACGAGGTGGATTGCTCGCCGGAGCTTGCAGCGGCGTCGGGTGCTTCTGCCTGTCGTCGGAGGCGAGGTTTGAGGGAGCGCTAAGGAAAACAGACCCTACTGTTAGCTGTGTACGGTACTGGCGATCACAGGAGCATCATTGAAAGGTGTTGGGGCGTCTCAGACTCACCGGGGAACTCACGGAGCAATGGCGGCATTTACGGCACACTCGGTGTCGACGAAGCTGAGGTTACAGGGCACTCGCGGATGAATGAGTGGCACAGAGAGATGCGCCAGGAGGTGGGGAGTATGTGTGCATGGTTGATGAGGCAAAGGGCGGCGCGGTGTCGCCGGAATTTGCACCGGACCTCATCGGAGTCAGTGGCGATTTGGGACGATTGGAGCAGCCTGGTGGCTCTCTGGTGGTTCTGGTTTGGGGGAAAGGGAGAGAGGAGCATGGCGTTTAATACTGCGTGGTCGCTGGACTGAATCAACACGACAGTTAAGTGAATTTACTCGAGGCTTGATTGACAGAGAACGACAACGTTGTCTGAGGAAGAACAAGTCGCGGGTGGGGAAGATGACCGCGTGGTTGTGGGGTCCACTGGCAGCGAGAGAGAAGAGAGGGGAGTTGGGTCCACCAGTCATTGGTTCTGCGGGTGCGGGTCTGAGTGAGAAAAACGTTGCGGCAGAGGAGGATAGGTGGGCTGGACTGGGCTGCTGGGCCTAGTTGGGTTGGGTCAGTCCGTTCTCATATTTTTTTCTGTCTAAATATTTTTCTTTTTCCAATTTCAATTTCTGTTTTGAAATTTCAAACAACATTCATACATTGAAATCACATTCAAACATTCAACACACTTTGCATTTGAATTTGGTTATGTTTAACAATACAAACCAAAATCCAAAATAAAATAATATTTTTATTTTAGAGTCCATTTATAATTAAATAAAATGGACACTAGTTAATAAATCAAATGGGTTTTAATTTATTTAAAAACCCCATTTGAAAACTAAATATTTTCATAACCAAATCAGTAGGTTTTATTTGAAAATAGAAAATATTTGGAAAACTTGTTTAAAATAAATAACATTTTATTTTAGGGTCCATTAATCATTAAAAAAAATGGACCTTAGTTATTAAATCAAATAGGATTTGTTTTATTAAAACCTTTATTTTGAAATCTAAAATAAACCAAAAACACTTCAGTAGGTTTTAATTGAGAATATAAAATACTTGGAAAACTTATTTAAAATAAATAAATAAGTTTTAGTGTTTAATTAAAATAGTAAAACCTTTTTATTTTTAATAAACTTTGGATATTAAATCCTTATTATTTTATTTAAATAAATCTTTACTATTTTTATCAAAACAAAACATTTTATTTCAGAATCTTGGCCAAGGTTTAATTTGGCTCTATAAAATAATCTTTATTTATAAATCCACCTTTTCTGTTGAAAACCAAATCCTTTTTATTAAAGGATCCAAAATAGAAATTTTAAATATTTTGAAGTTTATTGTTTATTTAACTTTTTAAATCCCTTTAGGATTTTATTTGATCCAAATAGGTTTTGAAAGTTCCCAATTGGATTCAAAAAGTTTCTTATCACCCTGAAAATCAACAAAGTTTTATTTTATTCATTCATTTTTCACATTACAAGATTTGGAAAATCTTGGGATGTGACAATTTTTGAGTCTGTTAAAATCACGTTTTATACAGAACCATTTGTGGACTATTTTGAGTATATTGTTGTTAAATTATTTTTAAGTGAATCCTTTTGCAAATGGTTGTATATTGAACTCTCTGTACAGTAAGAGAAAAATATAATTTTATTATATTATTATAATACCATGGAAATTATTTAGTGAGAACGTACTTTTCAACTGTTAGAAAATGTTGCTAATTGCTACAATTGCACAAATGGTTGCATTTGTAATGTTGAAAATATAAAATGTCAATAGATCACTTAGTAATGTTCAAAACCTTGTTATAAAAATTTGTACGATAAAAATTGTCATCTTGCATGTTTGCATACTTTGCATGAATTTTGTGTTGCCATAAGTGTTGATCTTGTGTATGTTTTGTCTTGGTTGTTTTGCTTGATAGATTGTGTTGATTGTCAAGTGTGTTATTGTGAAGAGTGTACCAACACCACCAACTACTAAGGCAAGTAACACTATTATCCATGTCCTACTATTTTCATTACACTTAGTGGATTTTTGTAGCATGCATGATAGGACTACTATATTACTATGCTATGATATTTCCTATTAGGATATCCTTATATCTTCCTTAGTGAAAACATTGTAGTTGTAGTATGCTTAGCCCTGCTATATATTTGGGATGGGATACATGTTATAATTATATAAAGTGTTGGAACAATATATGTTTTATATAATAAAACAAGTACTCAATGAACCACCTGGGTGGAAAGAGGATACTCAAGTTTGGAACAAGGTGGCAACAAAGGGAACCATGTTTATATGGCTATATTTTGTATGTGCACTAGAAGAAAACCACCCAGGGACTTAGAGATTGAACATGTTTCTCGTACAGTGGCTTCCGTGTACAACCACATGCTAAATGGGCTCTGGCTTAGTCAACTACATAGTGGAAGACCCATGCATTGGCATCTTCAGGTTAACTAGCATTATGTATTGGAAATATATCCATACATTGGTGCCTGCTAGACGAGCTAGCATTGTGTATTGGGAGGACTCCTATGGAAAGACTTTGTCACATTCTCGATCTGCCGGTACTCCATTTTGGTGAGTACTTATCCAGCGGCCACTGGTGGCGTCAAGACGAGATTGTGTCATGTGGGTAAAGTGTACAACTTCTGTAGAAGATCAAATTCTAAGTACTTAGTCGTGTCCCCGGTTACGGACAACTCTAAGCAACTAATGCCTCAAGCTATGGAAGATCTCGACATTCCAATTTCTCAAAGTAAAACTTGATGGTGACAACAAGGGGTTTGAAGCACTTGGAGTTTTCCAAGGAGTTCAGAAAGATTTTCAAAAGAGCAAAACTATTTTGAAAAGATAGGACAAAACTATATTGCTTTCTGCAAATGAGTCTAAACCCTACTTAGCCAAATATGCATGTAATGATAGGATCCACTTATTTCTACATAGTAGTGAAACTTGCCAATACAATTCTAATGTATTGACCCTTGTGGCTGTAACTTATTATGTTGCAGGTTTGTTTGATGTTAGTGAAGTGTGTTAAATAGGATTACAACTCTACAACCAACATGACTGCCTGTGGCACTTTGAAGATGAAGGACTCCATGCTATATAGTTATTTCTGCTGCATTGTAATGAGATAGCCAAATGAGCTATGTAAGATGTAATGTATTATTTTATTCCTGGTTATAAAGTTGTATTATTTCCTTTGTTTCTTGATATTACATCTTAACTGTGGATGCTAGCTATTGATCCAGGTACTAGCATTGTAAACATAGGGATCTCTACCTTATTAAAGGTTGGGACTCTATAGCCAGCCTCTATTTAACTCGGCCGGGTCATTCTTTGACCCGGTCCAGATCTTTGAGGGCTCTTCCATCCCTTTTCCTTAGCTTGACCCTTCCTGGGGTCATCCCCCCGACAGAATTGTCAATTCGTTGTTGTATATGTAAGTTCTTGTGGACTCTATTGTAAACTACTGTGATGTAACTACTTGTAATCAAATCCCACCCACACGAAAGTGTCTAGTGGGCGTCTTTGAATCGCTTTGATGCGGGTTTTGGCAGAAATGCTAAGATCTGCATAGACTCGACTCGGGGGCATTACATCAAGGCACAAATGATAGTCCGCCGGTGTAAGTCCTTTGTCATCATCAATGGTGAGATCCACAAACGGAGTGTCATAGGGGTATTCCAGCGCTGCGTCCAGCCAGAGGAAGGTCACTGAATCTTGCAAGACATCCACACCGATGACTGAGGTTACCACGACGGCGCCAGATCAGTGGTCCCTAAAGCCATGCACAACGGCTTCTACTAGCCCACCGCCCACACTGACGCAACCAACATCATGCAACGTTGTGTTGGATGCCAAAAATACGCCAACCAGACGCACATCCCTGGCCCGGATCATAAAACCATCCCCATCACATGGCCGTTTGCCATATGGGGAATCGACATGGTGGGACGGTTCAAAACTGCAACCTCTGGGTTCACACACCTCCTGGTCATAGTCGACAAGTTCACGAAATGGCTTCAGGCGAAACCTATCAAGAAATGTGACGGGAAAACCGCCACCAAGTTCCTCAGTGAACTCATCTACCGGTACGGGTACCCGCACAACATCATCAACGATAATGGTACCAACTTCACCAAAGGCGCCATGGCTGAATCTACTAGTAGCACGAGATTCGACTCGACCTCGCATCAGTCGCTCATCCCGAATAAAACGGCCATGACGAATGCGCAAATCAAAGCTTACTTGACATGGGTATGCCCTACGGGTGCCTAATGTTAGCCTACCCGGTCCGGCTTGGCACAACGCCATGCAATTATCTACTCCTGATGACGAAGCCTATGAAGGATTAGGGTGAACCGGGCCCAAGAAGGATGCGACTCCTTGAGGAACACAACTAGATTTATATAGAAATTCAAAGGGTAAAACCCTAATCTGTAACCGACTCGACCTACCCCGAGACCTGGCCTCCCCATATAAAGGCCAGGAGGGCATGGCGAGGAGGATATCAACTCATCACCTAGCACACAACTTGCCAGATCCAATATGCAGACCCCTGTAACCTTCGACATCGCCATCAACAAAGAGCAGACAAGCAGGAGTAGGGTTTTCCCTCCAAGGATCCGGACCTGGGTAAACCTTGTGTCCCTGTGTTGCTTCTCTGTTAGACGTTCTGTGATCTCCAGCGTCACCTCCTTCTCTAAAACCCAAGTCCATAACAATGGGCATTGAAGAGTCGAACCCTCGTCAATTGGCGCCGTCTCTGGGAACTGGGGATGCTGATGTCGCTGAATGGGAGAGGGTCCGAGAGGCCATGCGGCACAACCCCTTCCTATAGACGCTTCGCGTGATATGCTGATGGGCTACCATTGGCTCCTCGTGAAGGAGCACAACCGGCATGTTACACAAGACAAAGATCTCGAGCAGCGTCAGAGGGCAGCCGATGAATCAAGAATGCGATGAACCACGATCTCCTCCACCGGCGGGTCCTAGTCAAAAGGCTACGACAGCCAAGCCGCCCACTAGAGCCGTTCTCGGCTCGAACGCATGCACCCTGGCACTAGACGCGAGGCCACCAAGGAACTCAAACTGTCCTTCATGTCTATGGACTCGCAGGGAAACATAATGCCCAAAAAAACCACAGTCCACGGTTATGGCAGCCACCATGTACCTGGCAGCAAACCCGACACCGGTTGGGGATCCTAGAAACACAATCCATAAATCTGCGATTGTGGGCCTTGGGCTCGTGGGAGCCACGCTAATCGGAGAGACAACCCCGGATCCGAAGAAAAAGGTTGTGATCAAATTTACAAAGAGTCGCACGCCCTCATCCGGCAAGGACGAACACGACCTGTCGTGGCAAAGCCGCAGCCCGCAACGAAGGAGCTGTAACTATGATGCTCGTGATGAGCTCACGCAGCGCAAGATCGACAAATCATGCGCAAAATGTGTGTGTTCCACAGAATCGGATGGTGAATACATGGAGCTCTGCGGCGCCAGATGCTTCAGCAGAGCCATACGGCAAACTCGGATGCCCAAGGGCTTGAAGCTCCCGTCGGACAACCCCAAGTTTGACAACCTATAGGAGCCGAAAATCTGGCTAGACGACCACATCTGATCGGTCAAGATGTACGGTGGAAGCAAGAATACATCCATGTAGTGCCTTCAGCTACAGTTGAAGGGCGCATCCAGATCCTGGTTCAATAACCTTCCCTCCAGATCCATCCGCAGCAGCGGAGGAGCTGGTCTACATCTCCATCCGCAACTTCAAGGGCACCTACAAGAGGCCAGCCTCCATCGAAGAACTGCGCGCCTGCTGCCAACGGTCCAACGAGTCGATCCGCTCCTACGTCCAACGTTGGTCTGTCATCAAGAACTCCACCGAGGACATCTCGGAGGAGAGGGCAATTGACGCCTTTAATGGTAGTGTAAGGCGCCGCGAACTCCGAGAGGAGCTAGGTCGGAACAAGCCCAAAACCATCAATCATCTGATGGACATCTCCAACCGCTGGGCGGATGGTGAAGATGCTGTCAACCGAACCCGTTCGAATGACGAAGATGACCTCGGCCGCAGACGTCACCGCCGAGGAAAAAGAACAACGCACATCTATGACGATCGTGAAGAGGTTGATATGGTCGCGGCTGGCTATGCCGACCGCTGCGAGGATGGGAACCCCAACAGCGGCTACCGCAGTGGAACCTACCGCGTTAGTAGGAAACCCGCGCAATCGTGGCAACGCCGCACTCCGAATGACGAGCCGTTCGCGTGCGAAAAGTTGTCAGTTCCCTAGACCATCCACTTCTACATCAACAAGCACGATGGTAAGAAGAAAGCCAACCATATTCTCAAGGACTACATGGAATTCCAGAAGCTCCACGAGGGGTACGCCCAATTGTGGCGTGACGCAGTGAACTAGGGGTTCGGCTCCACCCCTGGGCCCATCGCATATGTTGCCCCACCACCACCACCCGGAGGACCCGCGCAGCCTGCAGCTGCGCCGACCCAGAACAATGGAGCAGAGACGTACCCACGACCATTGGGTGCCATGATGATACAATAGGGACGTCCATCCAACAGAATCGAGAAGACGATGTCTGTCACCTCTCCACCAGCCATATCTGAGTACCTCAGCGGCTCAGAGTCATGCATCACCTTAGAATGATCGGATCACCCTCGCCCATGCCACTCTGACCTAGTGCTTGAGGCGTAGATCGGCAGATTCGAGATGAGCCACGTGTTAATGGATGGTGGCAGAAACACCAATCTGATGTTCGACGGCACACTCGAAGCCATGCGGATCCCGCTCACCAGCCTGGAATCATCCGAAACGACCTTCCACGGCATAGTCCTAGGGAAAGGAGTGTACCCCTGGGAAAAATATGGCTCGACGTCATCTTTGGCACCCCAAAAAACTTCAAGCATGAGTGTCTTGAGTTCGAGGTGGCTGACTGGCCTTCGCAATACCAAGCCATCCTTGGTCATGTAGCATTCGCCAGATTTCTGGCAGTACTGCACTATGTGTACCTCCTGTTGAAGATGCCAGGGCCTAATGGTGTCATCACCGTTCCAGGAAGCTTCACCTGTCCGATTGCTGTAACAGAGATTTCAATAGTATCTCCTAGTCCTTCGGCATGCAAGAGGAGCTCGCGAGGTTGAAGGAGTCGACAGACAACCGTGTGCCCCTGTGACCAAGCAGAATGCACCCAACCTGTCATTTGACTCTATGATCAACACCAAGGTGCTGCAGGTCCACCCAATGGACCCTAACAACACGGCTCTGATTGCCAACAACCTGAGTCCCACGTAAGAATTCACGCTCCGTGAGCGCTGGGAAATCTTCGCTTGGTGTCCTACGAACATGCCAGGAGTTCCCATGGAATTCATCGAGCATGCACTCAATGTGTACCCGGATGCACGTCCAGTGAAGCAAACGATGCGTTGACTGTCCGTCGGAAGAGAGGAGGCAATCAGTATCAAAGTCAACAGACTCCTCGATGCTAACTTCATAAGGGATATCAAATAAACCACCTGGGTAGCTAACCCCGTGATGGTCCCTAAGAAGGACACAAATATCATGCGGATGTGTGTGGACTTCACGGCGCTTAACAAACATTGCCCAAATGACCACTTTACCCTACCGCAGATCTACCAAATCATCGATTCCATCGCGGGATGTGAATGACTCTCGTTCCTGAACAACTATTTAGGCTATAATCAGATTCGACTGAAGGTCGAGGACCAGGAAAATACGACTTTCATTACGTCATTCGGGGTCTTATACTACGACAAAATGCCTTTCGGGTTCAAGAACACAAGCGTAACCTATCAAAGTTGCATGCAAACCGACCTGAAGAATCAAATTGGTAAAAACATTCACGTCTATGTCGATGACATAGTGGTCAAGACCAAGGAGAGACGAACATTGATCGATAATCTCCGCGAGACGTTCGATAACCTTGATCGATACAAGATCAAGCTGAACCCGTAAGAGTGCGACTTCGGCGTCCTATTCGGACAATTGCTTGGGTACTTCATCTCCAAGAGAGGCATCAAGGCAAACCCGAAGAAATTCAAGAATGTCAAAGGAGTCCAACAGCTAACTAGGCGAATCACAATGCTTAGTAGGTTCATTAGCCGCATGGGTGAAAAGGCTCTCCCCTTTTACTAGCTGCTCTGCAAGTCAAACATATTCGAGAGGACGACTGAAGCTGACAAGGCATTCGAAGAGCTCAAACGTCTGCTATCCACATCTCCCTTACTGGTGACACTAACGGAGAGAGCCCATGCTGCTGTACATTGGTGCAACACACCAAGTGGTCAACACAGCACTTGTGGTCGAATGACCCGGGGACGAAAAAACCGACGAGGTGCAACTCCCGGTGTACTACCTCAGCGAGGTGCTAACACCTACAAATAAGAGGTACCCTCACTATCAGAAGCTAGCATACGGCATGTTCATGACTACACGTCGGTTGCATCACTACTTCCAGGACACCAGATAGTGGTCGTCAACGATGCACCACTATTACACATCCTTAATAACCCCGAGGCAATTGGGCGAGTGGCCCTCTGGGGCATCAAGCTGTCCCCGCAGGACATCATCTACGAGCTTCGCACGGCCATCCAGTCACAGGTGCTTCCTGACTTCTTCATCCATTGGATGGAACTTCAGCTCCCGGACACCCTAGACATGTCTTAGCTCTAGACAATGCACTTCGATGGATCCAAATGGGGGGAAGGAGCGAGAGTTGGAGTAATCTTGACATACCCCAAGGGGACATGATGAGATATGTGCTGCGGATGATATTCCGTGCATCTAACAACGAGGATGAATATGAGGCGCCGATCCATGGCATGTGGATGGATAAAGTCTATGGCGCCACACGACTAGTCATCTATGGCGACTCCAACCTGTTTGTCCAACAGACGATGAACCAGTGCGACACTGTCACCGACAACATGATTAACTACCGCGAACTCTATAACTCACTCGAAGGAGACTTTGATGGATCCGAGCTCCGCCATGTCGGCCATGAAAGAAACAAGGAGGCCGACAAGCTCGCCAACATTGGCTCCACCTATGCTTCGGTACCGCGAAGCCTGTTCTTCGAACAAATCTGCGAGCGCTCTATCAGGCGCAAAACTCCTAAGGGAACAACCGATGCCGGGGACACTCGAGGACTATGCCAACCAAGAAAATGGAGGCACCTACAAAACTAGAGACGGACGTTGAGCTGGTAAGCCTCATGCAAGTCCTGGCGATCGAGCAAACATGGAGTCAACCATACATTAGTTATCTATTGACCAAGCAACTGCCCGCAAACCCGATGAACCGATGGACACCAGACAGATCACCCGCTATTCAAAACCCTTCACCATCATCAACGATGAGCTATACAAGCGATGCATCACCGGGGTACTCCAGTGATGTGTCACCAACAGTGATGGGAAGAGCATCCTCCTCGACATCCATGAAGGCATCTTTGGCCACCATGCTGGCAGCCGCTCCCTAGTCGCCAAGGCTCTGCGAGCTAGTTTCTACTGGCCAACCACGATGCACGATGCCAAAGACATCGTCGAGAAGTGCAATGCCTGCCAATGGTTTGCTAACAAACCGCACGCACCAGGATCAGAGCTATGACCCATACCATTGGCCTGTCCCTTTGCTCAATGGGGACTTGACATGGTCGGCAATCTACAAAAATCCTCACCCGGAGGATACGTCTTCCTCCTGATGGAAGTCGACAAATTCACCAAATGGATCGAGGCTACGCCTGTCACCAACCAAACTGGTGCTACTGCTGTCAAGCTCTTCCAGCCTATTGTCTATAGGTTCGGGGTGCCCCATATAATCATCACCGACAACGGAACAAACTTCACCTCGAAGGAGTTCCAAGAATTCTATGAAAGGCTCGACATCAACATCACATATGCCTCAGTGGTGCACCCGCAGACAAACGCGCAGGTCAAAAAGGCCAATGGCCTCGTCTACAATGGAATCAAGAAGCGACTCCTGCGCCCACTCAAATGATTGGTGGGAGCCTGGGCAGAAGAATTACCCTCCGTCCTCTAGAGCCTACGCACAACACCAAATAGAGCCACCGGATACAACCCCTTCTTAATGGTGCACAGAGCAGAAGCAATGCTGCCCGCTGAGGTATCCTACAAGGCCCCACGGGTCATCGCTTACAGAGAGGCCGAATCAACAACCGCACTCGAAGACGCCATCGACCTGTTGGATGAGGCCCGCGACATCGCTGCGGCCCGCTCGACGGTGTACCAGCAAGGCCTTCACAACTACCATAGCCGACGGCTGCGCCCAAGGTCCTTCGTCGAAGGAGACCTCGTCCTATGACTCAAGTAGAAAGGGAACCTGAAGATAGAGTCACCCTGGGAAGGCCCCTATGTGGTCATTGAAGTAATCCCAGGTGGCGCATAACGCCTCAAGGACGTCGAGTCTGGAGTAGCATACTCAAACCCCTGTAACGTCGCACAACTGTGACGCTTCTACCCTTAGCTATCTTTACTTTCAATAAGGCTTTTCCGCTAGGATACTCAGCCAAAACCTGTACTCCCTACTATGCGATGAATAAAAGCTAAGTTCCTTAGCCTATATACCATTTACATATGCAAATTTACATTCGTAAGAACACTCGGGGGGTGCGCCTCATCCAACGACTTCATCGACTCTTACAATAACGCATCATTCTGAGTAGCTGACCACATTAGGCTAACAAAAGGGACATGAAAACCAACCAACAACAAGCACTACGTGCAACACATTTTGCAACTTCTACAAGGGCAGAAAAATACCAACCGAAACTATACATATTTTAAATTTCCTTGTACAACACTTGCAGGACTCAACCATGCTGAAGCAAAATGTTCGTCCAATCGTCAAAGAAATGCACAATATATTCAGCATGATGAGCCATCGCAATATAGTGCGGCGCATGTCCCACCCATACTATCTGGAGGAACGGGCGGTCCCATCGCTATCTCCGCCAAGTCCCCATCCCGACGATGCATCCGAACAAGGTCTAGCGCTGCCTTTGCACCCATAGCAAGCTATTGTTGAACAAGATCCTTCATGGAATCCATGCTCTGAAACTTCCCTAACAGCCCCAGGAAATTGGATGGAGCCACATCCAGGGGAAACATGGCAGCCTAGACGGATGCGAGTAACGATCTTGCGCGCTTCAAAACCTGAAGCACCTGATGGATACGGTCCTAAACTGTTGCGACTATAGTTTCTCAGTCGCGGTCCATCCAGAAGAATCCTCCGGCCTTCAACTCCTGTTGGGTGAGACAGTTGAGCCGGATAGAAACATACTCTTTCTATTCCTACGGAAGAAGATTGACAACTGCAAAAGAGAAACATCTCAGAAGCAACAAATAACGGATGCAACTGCAAAAACAAGTAAAAGGTACCCGACTGCCACTTACACTGAAGCTACTCGCCGATCTGCCAAAACTATTCAAGGACATACTCCTCTCTCGCAGCAGCTCGCTCTGTTTTGGATTTACAAACATCCGCATGACCACGTATGACAAGTACGTCCCTCTCCAAGCTTTAGATGCGATCATGTAGCAATGGAAACTGCGACACTTCATTTATTGTCGGCTGGGCAACAACCAAAGGAACCGACTAAATCGCCGATGCAACGTTCGAAGGGCCCTAATAGGCGCACAGATAACAAAGTATAAGGACAAAAAAGCACCAGAAATAATAGAAGACGAAGGAACATATTCACATATAGAATACGTGGTAACCCACAAAGTCAATCAGTACAAAATATTACAAGAACTAAAGCAAAAGCATGAAAATCCTACACGGGAAACTAAGCAGCAGACGGGCTTCAAGGATGTGTCACATCCGAAGCAGCCCCAGGCTTCTCGGCCAGCGTTGTAGCCACCTTGTATTGATCAATGTCATAATTCACCAAAAGTTCAATCAGGCGAGGGCCATATCAATTGCAGCATGAAGCAAAGGGGGCGAAGGATATCTCAGTGCCATCCGCATCAACTACTATCCTGGAGGTGGCCTGGTTCAGGTCCAGCTGTGCGCCTGTCGCCAACACCATCGCCAGGCCAAGGGTAGCACCAACCCCTTTCTGGGTATTCTTGTACTTTGCAGGCGCATCTCCCGCCAGGGCCTCCGCTAGAGAGTGGACATCATCAAGTGCCACGCCCTTCGGGAAGATCTCGCGATAGAAGCGGCCGATGGCCCCTTTAGCCTTGGCTAAAGTATCTACGGTGGAGTTGCAACGGTCTTCGACCGCGGATACTTCATCCGCGAGAGGGTCCCTGTGGTCTAGGATAGAGTGATTAAACACAACGCTTGTGGCATCTGCAGATGCGACAAATCAGGCTCAGATCAGAACAACGAAAAATGCCAAAAAAATCTCGGATGGAAGTACTCAGGAAATTTCGAATGACCTACCAAACAATGCTTTCGCAACAACCATCAGCTTCTCCATCATTGCCTTCTCCTACAAGGCAGCATCAGCCCCAAGCTTTTCCTCACGCTCCTTGGCCTCGTGCTTGAAACGCTCAATGTCCTCCACATTATCTTTTTCTTTGGTCTCTTCCTGTCTTCGACTCTTGCCGAGTGATTCTAACTTGAGGAGATCCTTGTTGTTTTCATCTAGAAGAACCACAAGAAGAAAAGTCAAAAGAAAAAGCTCCACAACATGCACCCAAAAAACACAAAACAGAAAAATACGTACCCCGGAGTTGTTGGAAGCTTTCCTCCAAGGACAAGTACTGCTGCCGGAGGCGTCACAGGTCACGCACGAAGGGCTACAACAAGAGAGAGATAGTCAGAGGAATACAGGGCTCAGGGGCTTGACCGCAACAATCAAGTAATATTTACATGACAACCCAAAGACTCCGAAGGTGTATCCTATATCTTCTTGGTAACAACCGTGTGAGACCTTGGCTTGGAGGAGATCGACGCGCCATCAAAGGAGTTGGACGCTATCTTCGTGGAGGGTGCCGCAGCTTCAGTGCTCACCGCTTTCGACTGCACGACCATATCTTCTGTTTCATCCTTCATGGATTCACCTGAAGAATACCTCTTGGAATAGCATAGCAGGAGATTCATATAAGGCATCAAGAAGGGCAAACTCAACAAATTCAAAATACAAAAGCGGTCAGATACTTACAAGGGGATATCGAAAAGTTTTAGGAACATCGCCATCTTCTTCATATTCTTGGCCTTCGTATGAGGAGCCATAGCCCGGATGGGCTCCATAGGAATGGGGGAGGTGGCACCTCCACCCGCAGAATGCTGCTGCAAGAAGGAGGGCCCCTTCAGCATTGGCGGCATTGTGGCATCCGAAGTTTTGCTTCGGGTTCTCTTGCAAGAATTCCCGTCGCTAGGCTCAGGGGCTTCCTCCTCTACCGATGAGTGAGCAGCAGGGACCGTGGACTCCGACTCCGTGGACCCTCCATCTGGCGCAACCTCAAACTCCTCAGGAAGGGGAGGCATCATATTCTCCACCTTAATTTCCTACGGAACATACAAAATTCAAGTCACAACAAAAGTACAATGGACTCAATGTCACAACCCAGGATCAGGGCTAGACAAATACCAGATCTTCATCTGACATAAGCCTAACCTAAATTCCGAAGCACAGGGAATGATCGGTAACATTACAGAACATACATACCATACATTAATAAGGTAAACTCTTAAGAGAGTTACAAACCAGTCATACAATCTAGGGGTGAAAGACCCATCATTACAACAAGCAAAAGGAAGAAAACAAGTTGTTCTAAAAACCAAACTTAGCAAAGGGCCTAAGAGGCCTTAAACAGAAGTAGCGACCCTTCCATAGAGCCTAGGATGCTCCCCAGGAACCCCGACTACTCATCTACATCGATGTAGAAACCACCTTCAGTTGGCGTAGGTTCATCTGTAGAAAAACATCAACGAAGCAAGGCTGAGTACAGGGTGTACTCCGCAAGACTTATGGCTAGTGGAGTTATTTTGCATAAAGCCATCTTTTGTTTTCAAAACAAGAAGGAAAATAAGCTCGTCTAATCAGATCATTTTCAAAAGGGATAAGAAGACTACAACTATAGCTCTTAGAAGTCATCTTCGATATCCACCAAGTACCAACATCAACATAACCTCTCTTACCGGACTACCCCGTCAAACAACCCCGAGTAAGTATTCCAGATCTCACATTAGTTGGCCAAGTTAAATCATTCGGTTATAGTTTTCAATGATCACAGAATACGTTCCCAAGTCGTCCATAACCGTGAACACGGCTTTTGAAAAAAATTATAACCCTGCAGGGGTGCACAACTTTACCCACATGTACCAATCGATTCTTAATGCCAAATTGTTTGCCCTCTGCCTTGGAAGGCCGGAAGAGCGTGGTTGACCACGACCTTTACCTTGCTTTCACTGAGACCATGAATCACGCACTAAGGAGATGCCGCCGTAACGGTTCGAGTCCCAAAGTCGGTCCCTAGAGATGTGAACATGTTTCAATATTACGGATGCCGTGCATCTCTTGTTCCCTACCATGCTTACCTACCTGTATGAATGCACCTCCATGCAAGAACAACCAAGATGCGTATGTCGAACAGAAAGCTCGAACTATGTGACTCATGGAATCTACTAGGCAAGTTAGTGAGTCGAGGGTGTTTCCAGTCCCTCGTGCGGTTGTACTCTCGTCTTGGTTCAAGAGGAGAGAACTCAGTTCCTAAGGGTGGTAGGTATGGGACTGCAAAAACCACAACCTACATGGCTTCCCATAGTAGCCTTAGCATGTTTATTATCCATCTCTGACCATATCGCAACATCCTACCATACTAGATTCATTTTCATATCCAGTGCATCATATGAATGATCGATACTGAACCACTAAGCATGGCTAAGCTCAACTAAATTATGTCTCTAGTGATGCTCGTAAGCCAAACCCTAGTTATGCTAGGAGCAGTGGATCTGGTATTATAGTTCATAAAGGGAAACGTGCATCAGATAGGATTACTTTATCTACTGATAAAGGACTGTTGAGTCGCATGCATATGGAAAGATTGTAATACTTGGTAAACATAGGAATCATATGTATGAGTGGGGTTTCGCTTGCCTTGTCTGTTGTTGGACTGGTACTACTCTTCGGTGGCGTTGACTTCAGCCTCTGGTTCGGTTCCTATTCACGAAGAACCAATCACCAGAAAATGAGAAGCAACATTCAGCACATGGCATATGCAATGCTCATACAATATGGATGATATGAAATATTGCATGTAATAGATTGCCGTAGATGCATCATCGGTTGAAATGGATTCCAGAATGCCCTAAATAGACAAACCATAGAACACATGGTACTTAGGGGGTGTCGGTTTTCCTATAAATAAGTTAGTGGTCAAAGTCATATGAATGTGGATGCTTACATTTTAAAATGATAGAGCTCATTTTTCTGACAATTTTGATATATTATTTGTATTTTTCTGATTTAAAATGAATTAGTTATGAATTTCTCCATTTTTAATTCATTTTAAATCACTTTTTGGAATATTAATTTATTTTCCATCTTGGGCCCACATGTCATAAGTTTAACAATTTCAGAAAACATTTATGAAACAGAGTAAACATCTTACAGGTAGGGCCCACATGTCAGGTATTTCTTATTTACGGAAATTATTTACTAAGAACATTTAAATAAAAAAAAAGAGTATTACTGTATCATGCCGATGCCAGCATGACGTCAGCAATGGCCAAGCTCTCAGATCAAGAGAGGGGCTGACGCTAGGGTGCTTGCGGGGCTGCGTGGCTGGGGGCGTTGGATCGAGGCGATGATGGCGAGGCGATTGGTGGTGGCGCCGCCCCTAAATGGTCACCGAAGCGTCTTCTCCGACGAGCTCCAGCAGCGGCAGCGTCAGGCTCGCGCATGGAGAAAGATACAGGGAGAGAGGGAAGAAACGAAGGGCACCATAGTGATGAGAATCTCACCGTGAGCACGACGAGCTTGACCGCGAGGCGAGGCAAGCCCTAGAACGGCGGAAATTGACAGCGACCGACAACAGCAGGAGGTCTTGATTCCAGCGATTGGGGTCACGCGCGAGAGAGAGGAGGGGCTAGGAAGAGAGAGTCGAGCACGTGGAGCTCAACGGTGGCATTGGCTTGGGCTGGGGTGGCCGGTGACAGTGAGGACGACGGTGACTGCAAGCTAGGGTTCATCGACAATGGCGCCGAAACGAGATAGGGAGAGGAAGAGGACAAGTGGGGAATGACTACGATTCATCCGCGGCGGCCAGGGGGTCTTGTAGGCGCTCGGGGGTGGCGGCGGCCATCTTGGCGCCGACGAGCGGCGGTGCGGGCGCCACACAGCTGCTTCGGTCGGGGCGCGAGGTGGACGACGACGATAGAAGCGACGAAACGGTATAAGCCAGATGGGCTGCTCCTGGGCTGGCTGCGACATGTGCGCGAGCGACAGGAAGAAGAGAGGATAGATGGGCTGTGGCCCAGTAGAGCTAGGGTTCTATTTTTTCTGTTAAAACCTTTTTATTTTCTGTTTTTCTGTTTGTATTTTTCATTGGTAAACTGTTTTGAATATTTTCAAAATTACAAGGGACTTTTATAAAACTATAAAGATATTGTGGGACCCTTTGATTCAATTTGGGCTCCACTCATTTGGGTAGTTTTCAAGATACAAAAACCATTTGAAAGGTTTTGAGAGGGAGAAATTTAGGGTTTTGTTTATGTTTATTTTGATGGAATCAAAGTGCAAGTGTAATGCATGCATGCAATGCGCAAAACATTTCTTTATTTATATTACACAAAAGGTGGTATGTTACAACTCGACCCCACTTACAAGAATCTCGACCCGAGATTCCTAGGTTTTAGAAAAGAAGGCAGGATACCCAGATCAAAGACGATCTTCGCGTTCCTAGGTTGCTTCTGACTTAAAGTGATGAGACCATTGAACTTTTAGGAACTTTATGGTTTGATGATGAGTCTTGCGCTCGGTTTAATCAAGAATACAAACAGGGTATTCTCAGTAGGTTAGATCATCTTGGAGATCCAAAGTTTCATGGGCCACACCACAAATGGGATCTTTGAAGCAACGCTTGAGTTGAGACACATGAAAAACATCATGAACCTCTGGAAAGGTTGAAGGTATATCCAATTGATAGGCAAGTTCACCCCGCTTGGAGAGAATGCAGAAGGGACCAACGTAGCAAGGAGCCAATTTGCCTTTGATACCGAAACGATGGACACCCTTCAGAGGAGTGACCCAAAGGTAAACTTGATCACCAACTTCATAATGAACATCAATATGATGACGATCATAGTTGGCCTTCTAACGAGATTGAGTGGCCTACAGATGCTTTCCAATTATGCGGACTTGATCTTTTGCTTCTTGGATCATATCCAGACAAAACAATTGTCGTTCGCCAGTTTCTGTCTAGTTCAGCGGTGTTCGACATGTTCTCCCATATAGGAATTGGAAAGGTGCCATGCCCAAGATGGATTGAAAAATGTTGTTGTAAGAGAACTCCGCAAAAGGAAGACATTTCTCCCAGTTCTTTCCAAAGGATATGACACACGCTCGGAGCATGTCTTCAAGGATTTGATTTACTCTTTCGATTTAACCACTGGTTTTAGGATGAAGGAGACATGAGTTCCCATTGCTTGTTGGAAACTAGCCCAGAATTTTCAAGTGAACAAACTTCCACAATCAAATACGATTGATACGTCGGAAACGTATCTATAATTTTTGATGCTCTATTCTTGTTTTGTATCATTTGTCTTATGTTTTTTCTACACTTTGAGGTATTTTTATATCTTTTCTGGCACTAACCGATTAACAAGTTGCCACAGTGCCAGTTGCCTGTTTTCTTCTGTTTTTGGTTCCAGAAAGGTAGAAAATCAATATTCTTGGAATTGGACAGGACAAAAGCCGAAGTTATTATTTTCCCGGAGCAACACGGAACCACGAAGCAGAGACTGATGGGGGCCACATGGTGGCCAAACCCCCTAGGCATGGGCAAGCCTTGGAGGCGCCTGGAGGGGGTGTGGGCCCATTGGGCCCCCACCGACCTTGATTCTTGCGCCTATAAGAAGCTCCGACCCAAAAACCCTAAACAATGCAGAAGAAATCAACGAAAGCCTCCACAGAGTCACCTCCGTCGAAAGGGAGATTCAGGGGACAGAAAGTCTCTATTCCGGCACCCTACCGGGACAGGGAAGTGCCCCCGGAGCCATCTCCATCGACCTCCACCACCATCTTCATCACCGTTGCTGATTCCCATGATGAGGAGGGAGTAGTTCTTCCTCGAGGCTAAGGTCTTTATCGGTAGCTATGTGTTCATCTCTCTCTCTCTCTCTCTCTCTCTCTCTCTCTCTCTCTCTCTTTATGCATGATCTTGTTGTGGTCATGAGCTTTTTAATCAAGTAGATCTACCTTTCTACTCAAGTGCTTCAATAGATCTCTGATCTCCCCATGTGTGTGAAAGTGACAGCGTGCACGCCATGGTGGCACTTAGGATTGAGTCTACATAAATACTCTTTGTGGTTTAATAGATCTATGCTTTTCCCCACGTGTGTGAAAGTGATAGCGGGCATACCATGTGTGGCACTTTGGCTAGATTGAATATTTTTTATGAGTTATATTTGGATTTGGATGTCTCTATGAAATTTTGGTGTTTGTTAGAACCATCTAGCGCTCAAGGTGACAGTGTGGGGTTATCTAGATTGGGGAAGGCGGACTTTGAGGTGTGTTGTTATAGCCCTACCATAGATTAGAGTGTCCAACCAGAGAGTAGTTTAGAGTAGTATCATGGAGAGAGGATATTTATATGAGAGAGTGTTCACTAGTGAAAGTATGATCCCTAGGCCTTATTTCCAAGAATTGAAACATCGTTTCCTACTAGATCTGTTGCATGTTTGCTTGCATCCATCTTTGTTCCATTTGCTGGGGAGAATTTGGGCTTTTACCTTTCCTCCACGCCATCAGCTCTTTTCTAGCACTGTCAGAAGCTATTTTCTGGCACCGTCCCCACTTGTATTTCACTATCTCTTCGCTGAACTAGTGCACCTATACACCTGACAAGTGTATTGGGTGTGTTGGGGACATAAGATACTTCTTGTATCATGAATGCAGGATTGCTTGAGAGGGAATACCTTTGACCACTTCCTCCCTGAGTTTGATGAAGGGGGATAGAATTGTAACAACCCTAGTTTAAGGGGGATAGAATTGTAACAACCCTAGTTTTATTGTAACAACCCTAGAATTATAACAACCCTAGAATTTTAACAACCCTAGAATTGTAACAACCTTTGACCACTTCTTGTATCATGATTGCGGGATTGCTTAAGGGGGATAGAATTGTAACAACCCTAGTTTTATTAAATAATAATTAGGTTTGTTTGTGCATTCATGAGAATCATGTATTTTGCTAAGACAAATAAACAATGCAAACAATAAGAAACATATACAAAACCCTAAACCCTATTTCCCCCTTCCTAATTGGAACATATTCAAAATGGTTTTGAATTTCAAAAAGAACAAAAAGTTGGAACCCAAATGGTTAAAGGGTCTCTGAAATATTTGGAATATTTATAAAAGTTCTAGTAATTTGAAATGGTTCAAAACAGTTTTGAAATTCAAATGCAAAAGAGAAAGTCAAAACAGAAAAATAAAAAAAAAGGTTTCTGAAATAAAAACTGTTTCCTAAACCTAACTGGGCCGAGCCCATATCCTCTCCCCTTCTTTCTCTGCCCATGCGCAGCTGCCAGCAACTGCTGACCTCGCTTTGCCGCAGCCCACTTGGCCCATGTGCAGCCCACTCCCAGCCCGATACTGCTTCGCTTGTTTCCGTCGTCGTCTTCCTCCAGACGGCAAGCACCTGCGTGCCCGAGCTCCGGCCGTCGATCCTCCTCGCGCTGCGATTCCCGCCGCCTCCATTGGACGCCAGGATAAGATCGGCCGTCCCCTCATCTCTCTCCCCATACCCATTTCTCCCAGTCTCGCTATCTCTGCGAAATTCCCTCTAAGCCGAACCCTAGCCGCCGCAGAACCGCTCCTCGCCGTCGTTCCGTGCAACCCCAAGCCTCGCTGTGGTGTCTAGGAGCTCCGGCGTGCTCGACTGCTTCTCCCTGTCAAAGGAATCGGGCCAAGGCGCCCTCTACCGCCACCGACGACCTCACCTTCCCCGACTCTGGCCGTTGTCGATTCATCGCCGTCAGAACATCCCCGGCCTCTCCGACCCTACTGTCGTGTTCGTGGTGAGCCACAGGTCCTTATGGCCTTCTCTGTTTCCTCCCTCTCGCTCTCTAGATCCCTCCCCGACGAGCACCTGCCTCTGCCGCCGCTCACTGTCATCGTGTTCCCCTCTCCGGTGACCAATCCAGGGCGGCGCCGCCACTTCTTGGCTCCCCTTGATCTCCTCTTTCCAACGCTCCCGCATCCCTGCATGCCCTCAATCGCCCGCGCCTTGCTCGATCTGAGATAGCACCATTGCTGACGTCAGCATGGCATCATAATCCTCTTTTTGTTTTTTTAATTGTTTTGTAAATTGTTTTCAGTAATTGATAAATCCCTGACAGGTGGGTCCACCCTGTAAGTGTAATAAACATATTTAGAAATGTTTCTGATTAATAAAAATGTTTAGGTAATTCTAAATTGTAAATTATTTTATAATATTCTAAAAATGATTTAAAATGAATTAAAATTTGAGAAATTCATAACTAATTCATTTTATATCAAAAAATACAAATAATATATCAAAATGTTAAAAAAAATGATCTCTATCTATTTAAATTATAATCATGCATTGTTAAGGAACTTAAATGACAAGTTTAATTAGAACAACAAAACAACCCTCTCATATGCCTCTAGGGTTTCTCCTAATTAGGGTTTGGACCCCTCGGACCCCGATTAAAATGACCAAGCATGTTTAGGGTTTTCATTTCGATAAAATTCAACTTGTCATATCATTATTCTTGTTAGAGAATTGCATCGATGACATGTGTTGATTGTTTCCCTTCCTCTCCGATAGAACACGATATCAGAATCGAGATCAAGATCGAAGCCCGATGTCTACACCGTCGAAGCTCGAAGACAAATACTTGATCAACTGTAACCAAGTTAAGTACCAGATGTCCGAAGATCTTCTTTTCGGATATCAAATGGCAAAGGCAAGTGAAGCCCCACACATGATATAATCCTATGATTTCAAAGTATTTACATTATTGCCATGTGCACACGATTCTAAAGTTTTATCGATAGATAGAGTAATCCTATCTGATGCATGTTTCCTTTAAAGCCTATATTCCCTGATCCACTGCTCCTAGCATAACTAGGTTTTGAGCTTGTGAAGCGTTGCTAGAGTTGTTACATCTGTTGTTCTTAGCCATGCTTAGCTGTTACCATTGATCCATCCGGTTGATGAATCAGAGCTGCGAATGAACCTAGTTTGACAGGATGACGTGGTATGATCATAGATGGATAATAAACCAGCTAAGGCTTGTATGGGAGGCCACGGTGGGTTGTGGTTTTTGCAGTCCCATACTTGCCACTACTAGGACCTAAGTTCTTGCCTATGGTCCAAGACGAGCGTACAACCACATGGGGGCCTGGAAACCCCCTCGACCAACTAACTTGCCTAGTAGATTCCATGAGTCACATAGTTCGGGCATTCCATTCGACATATGAATTCTAGCTCTTCTTGAAGGAGGTGCATCCATAGAGGTAGGTAAGCGTGGCAGGGAATGGGAGATGCCCGGCATCCGTAATCTCAAACCCTATTCACATCATTAGGGACCGACTTCAGGACTCGACCTGTTACGGCAGCATCTCCCTAGTGCGTGACTCATGGTCTCGGCGAAATAAAGGTAAAGGTCGTGGTCAACCACTCTCTTCCAGCCTTCCCAGGAAGAGGGCTGATGTTAACTGGCATTAAGAATCGGTTGGTACATGTGGGTAAAGTTGTACACCCCTGCAGGGTTAAATCTTTTCGAAAAGCCATGTCCACAGTTATGGACGAACTTGGGGACCAGATTCAAAGATCATAGAGAACTTGACCTAATCGTAAAACTTGGCAAGTTAAGAATGTGTGCTTAAGGACGCTTCCTCAGGGGTTGAGGGGGTGATCCTAGACAGGTTCAGATGATGATGATTTGGTGGATATCAAAAGATGATCAAAGCTAGTGTTACCGCTCTCTTATCCCCTTTAAAAATAATCTGATTAGTCGAGATTCTTTCCCCTCTTGTTTTACAAAAAAAAGATGTCTTTATGTAAAACATCTCCACCAACCATAAGTCTTGCGGAGTACACCCTGTACTCACCCTTGCTTCGTTGATACGTTTGCAGCAGAGTAAGTGTTACCACTGAAGATGAGTTCCTCACGGCATCAACATCGACGAGTAGTTTGGAGTTCCCAGTCGGCAGTCTGGGATCTATGGATGGGACGTCATCGTTATGCTTCGGGCCTCTTAGGCCATTTGTTAAGTTTGCTATACTTAATAGCATAATTTTCCTTCCATTGTTTGGTGTTTGTGGCCAGTGACCTATGCTTGTAATATTTTGGTTCTTCGCTCAGTTATGAGCTTGCTGTAATAACTTTTGTGTCGTAGGTTCACTATTGTGTTATCAATTCTCTCTCTGTATGCTTTCGAGATTTATGTTAGGCTTATATCAGACAGAGGTCTGGAATTTGTCTAGCCCTAATCCCGGGGTGTCACAGGTTTTGGTATCAGAGCCTTACCGACTATAGGAAACCTTTATACTGGTTGATGTTGAGTCTAGTACTTGTGAAAACTATTTTCAAAGATGAAAATTATGTGCGAGAACTCTGGTATGCTTCTTTTTTTTCTTATCCAGTTTTGCCCTAACTCTGGGTCATCTTACCTTGTGTTGATTTGGAAAAGTTTTGTTATCTTTTCTATTCCTTCAAAGCTTAGATGCCTCTTCAAGCATGCCGGTTCTTAACCATTTGACCTAGTGTCGAGTCCTCTAGAGTCAGTTGTGTGTGTTTCTTGTTTCCCTTTGATCCTATTCGTTTGAGAGATTTCTGTCTATCATAATCTCTCTATTTTATGAGTCCACAACCTTATGTTGATGGTTCCTCAATGTTCTGTTCTAGGCCTCGAAGTTTCCTTTTGCCTCGTGTGCCTCCTTTCTATTTGTTCGGGTACTTCAAAAGTCGTTCTTCTCTTGGAAGTTACCTCGTGATTGCTATCTTGTAGTGTATGTTTTGTCACTCAAGTAGTAGTTATTCCTTTCTTTGGGTTTTAACCCTCGGACTTGAACCTAAGATCCCCGATTGTGCTGGATTCTGGTGTTGTGAATCTTGTACATGACGCTCACCTTTAACCCAAGATCCATTGTTGACCCCTGTGGTTAATGTTCATACATTACCTCGGGATGGCTAGTACCTTCTAGTATAGCATTCAAGCTTGTGGATATTGTCGCCATTGAACATTGACGATAAAGGAATTCCCCTACCACATGCTTCGGCAGATGTTCTTTAATGGAACCAAATAGATCACGACAAGGGTACTCCTCGAGAGTCTCACATCTATACTCGTGACTCTGCCACACCTTCCTTTTCTATGCATTGGTTTCCGGAAGATTGTTGACTTATGCATTCACATCTCGGGATTCAATCCTGAGCATGTTCCTTTTTCCTTGTTGCTTTCCGACCTTTGTCTACCAGTTGGTAGCCAAGCCGTAAATATTCATTGGTTTATTCCAATGCAAGATACTCTTGTGGTCTGTCAAGACAAACCATTTCGGAATGTCAGGAGAAACAAACTCCAGTACCTCGTCATTTCTAGGACCAGGTCAAAGTGTTGTAATCCGCAGATCAGGAGGCATTGATTAGCTTCTTCCTGTTCCACACCCTCTTTAATACTAAGAGATCGTGTTGAGTCTCATGAACCTCTTAATGAAGTGATGCTCTTACACATATTTACCACCCTTCTACTGAGCTGTCTGTGCTCAGAAATGTTGTGTGCGCGTAACAATGTGACCATCTAAGATTCTTAGCAATTCTCATTGCTTTGAACTTCGAAGGACATTTGTATCATTCTTAGCGTGATGGATAATTTTATCACTAAGCTAAGTTTGATTGTGCTACCAAGTTTGCTATTATTGTGCACCCTTTTCGGTCAAAGAGTTAGGCTTGTGCCGAAGCTTTGAGACTACGTCTTCTTGCCTTATAAAGCAAGTTTCCTCTTGAACTAAGTGACATATCGGTGGTTCGTGATAGTTTGGATGTCTTACCAGAAGTATCGCCATGTTGCCATATGACCGTGTTGTCAGGTTCTTGAGTTAGCTGTTTCTTTAAACCGCTCTTTTTTCCAAGGATCCGTACTGGATACCCCTGAACTAGTTGGTTGAACTCAAACAACAACTTGGAGAGTTCTATGATAAAAGTTCCATCCAACTTTTTTCTTCTTAAAGGGATGTCTAGTTGTGTTCGTGTTGAAGTAAGATAGTATGTCCTTCGTGGATATGTTATCTTCCCTCCTTTGATTTGATTTGGGCAATCATCAAATCAAACTCAGTTCCAAGGACAATCTTGATGGTGTATTTATTTGTGATGTCTTACCTAAGTGCATCTTCATGTCCTCTGGCCTGATCAATGTCTAATCCTTGTTCATACAACATGTGAATCCATCTTCTCAGAGTGTATAGATAAGTTTGTTATTGAGCCCATCGATGACATCCTTATCTTCACCATGTTATACGATATTCGTACGGAACATTTGGCATTAATGTTGTAAATTTTTGAGAAACAACTTCGTCTTATCTCAAAGTATGTGTTCTGGATGTTAGAAGTAACCTTCTCTGGTTCACGAGCAATTGTCGAAAGATGTCACCGTGAATCTGAGTAGAGTTGTCTTTGTTTCCCAGGGAATCATATTCAAGTTATTCAAGCATGTGCAAAGAATTCTTGATATGGTAGGTTGATACCTTCATATCTCTATAAGATCATCCAATCACACCAAGCCACTAATTGACTTGTCATGGAAGATAAGAAGTTTGATAACCTCCTAAATGTTTCTTAAACAGGATTCCGTTGTGTTTCATTGCAAACAATACTTGTAGATGCAATTATCTTTTGATAACTTTCTATCACATGGGTTCCGCAATCTAGCTCAACTTTTGGAGCTTGACATTGAAGTCCCTGTCTTGAGAATCTAGTGACTTTACCTCCTTGGTAAATGTTGCACCCCTTCTATTTGGACATGCTGAGTCTGAAGTATCTCTCCACTTAATCAAAGCTGAATCTCAAGCAGCAATAATGATTGGTGTTCCTCAAGGTTATGATGTAGGTCTATTGTATCTCTGACAAAATTAATGTAATGGTTTGCACAATTAGACAGAAGATCTATTGCCATATCCTTGAATCAGCAATAACAATCATTCCTCATGAGGCCTCATCTATATTTTACTATAGGAGTTGTGCTTATGGTTTCCTTTGTAAACGAAATCTGACCTTTACTTGATGACTGATTGAAGTCTTGTTAAAAGTTTGATATCAGTATCTCGAACCTCAAGGAGAACATTTAAAGAAGTGTTTCTAAATGTCTGTCGGTCGATCCTCCAGACCTTTTTATGATGGCAAGTGTCTTGTTATGCCAAGTACTTGGAGTCTGAGAATGAAGTTTCTTTCTTCTCGTGTCATCAGGAATCTTCTCAACTATTCATCTCAGCGGTGTAAAGTGATATCAAAATCGCTGGCAAAGACTTTGATAGCCTTGGATGAATAAAGAGATTTCTTTCTGTTTTCTTAAACATGTTCGAAGAGGGACCATGATTTTGGTAATCAATAGTTCCTCTTGTTACATGTTCCTTGTGGCTCTTACAAGTCCTCTCCACCAAAACACCTTTCTATCTTGGCCTTCTGTTGAACGAAAGAGTGACCCTTTTGTGTCAAAAGTAGTTCAAAAGCTTGGTTTTGTTGATATCTATCTCTGCCACCTGTAAAGCTCTACTTAAGATGTTTAGTAGAGGTTTACTTCTCTAAGTCTATAGTCATATTACACCTGTTGGAAGTCTCCTTCCCTCAGAAGTTTACCTCTTCTGTAATTTCCATGGTCTCAATCCTTATGAAGACCAATTATCTGTCACCTTGAAAACCATCTCCTTCTGTTTCCTCCGTTACCTTGATGTGTTTCATGTTTGTTGGCTCTAGAGATGTTTGTGAAACATGTATCCATGAGTTAACCATGAGATACTCAGTTTGTGGTTCTGTGTCATTCCCTCTCCTCCTTAGCTATAGTGCCACCTCGAAATTTACGAAGTTCTTCGTCCACTCTTCATGGTGGCATGGATCAACCTCATCAAGAAGACCGTCGAAGTTTAGTGTAACCCTATTCCTTCTATCTTCCTACCTAGGAATCTCGGGTCGAGATTCTTTTAAGGGGGATATAATTGTAACAACCCTAGTTTTATTAAATACTAATTAGGTTTCTTTGTGCATTCATGAGAATCATGTATTTTGCTAAGACAAATAAACAATGCAAACAATAAGAAACATATACAAAACCCTAAACCCTATTTTCCCCTTCCTAATTGGAACATATTAAAAATGGTTTTGAATTTCAAAAAGAACAAAAAGTTGGAACCCAATGGTTAAAGGGTCTCTGAAATATTTGGAATATTTATAAAATTTCTAGTAATTTGAAATGGTTCAAAACAGTTTTGAAATTCAAATGCAAAAGAGAAAGTCAAAATATAAAAATAAAAAAACGGTTTCTAAAATAAAAACTGTTTCCTAAACCTAACTGGGCCGAGCCCATATCCTCTCCCCTTCTTTCTCTGCCTATGCGCAGCCGCCAGCAACCGCTGCCCTCGCTTTGCCGCAGCCCACTTGGCCCATGTGCAGCCCACTCCCAGCCCGATACTGCTTCGCTTGTTTCCGTCATCGTCTTCCTCCAGACGGCAAGCACCTGAATGCCCGAGCGCCGGCCGTCGATCCTCCTCGCGCTGCGATTCCCGCCGCCGCCATTGGACGCCAGGATAAGATCGGCCGTACCCTCCTCTCTCTCCCCATACCCATTTATCCCAGTCTCGCTCTCTCTCGCGAAATTCCCTCTAAGCCCAAACCCTAGCCGCCGCAGAACCGCTCCTCGCCGTTGTTCCGTGCAACCCCGAGCCTCGTTGTGGTGTCTAGGAGCTCCGGCATGCTCGACTTCTTCTCCCTGTCAAAGGAATCGGGACAAGGCGCCCTCTACCGCCACCGACGACCTCACCTTCCCCGACTCCGACCGTCGTCGATTCATCGCTGTCAGACCATCCCCGGCCTCTCCAACCCCACTGTCGTGCTCGTGGAGATCCACTGGTCCTTGTGGCCTTCTCTGTTTCCTCCCTCTCGCTCTATAGCTCCCTCCACGACGAGCACCTGCCTATGCCGCTGCTCACCGTCATCGTGTTCCCCTCTCCGGTGATCAATCCAGGGCGGCGCTGCCACTTTTTTGGCTCCCCTTGATCTCCTCTTTCCAATGCCCCTGCTCCCGCATCCCCGCATGCCCCAATCGCCCGCGCCTTGCTCGATCTGAGAGAGCACCATTGCTGACGTCAGCATGGCATCATAATCCTCTTTTTGTTTTTTTAATTGTTTTGTAAATTGTTTTCAGTAATTGATAAATCCTTGTCAGGTGGGTCCACCCTGTAAGTGTAATAAACATATTCAGAAATGGTTCTGATTAATAAAAATGTTTAAGTAATTCTAAATTGATAATTATTTTATAATATTCTAAAAATGATTTAAAATGAATTGAAATTTGAGAAATTCATAACTAATTCATTTTAAATCAAAAAATACAAATAATATATCAAAATGTTCAGAAAAATGAGATCTATCTATTTAAATTATAATCATGCATTGTTAAGCAACTTAAATGACAAGTTTAATTAGAACAACAAAGCAACCCTCTCATATGTCTCTAGGGTTTCTCCTAATTAGGGTTTGGACCCCTCGGACCCCGATTAAAATGACCAAGCATGTTTAGGGTTTTCATTTCGATAAAATTCAACTTGTCATATCATTATTCTTGTTTGAGAATTGCATCGATGCCACGTGTTGATTGTTTCCCTTCCTCTCCGGTAGAACACGATATCAGAATCGAGATCAAGATCGAAGCCCGATGTCAACACTGTCGAAGCTCGAAGACAAATACTTGATCAACTATAACCAAGTCAAGTACCAGATGTCCGAAGCTCTGCTTTCCGGATATTATCTGGCAAAGGCAAGCGAAGCCCCACACATGATATAATCCTATGATTTCAAAGTATTTACATTCTTGCCATGTGCACACGATTCTAAAGTAATTATCGATAGATAGAGTAATCCTATCTGATGCATGTTTCCTTTAAAGCCTATATTCCCTGATCCACTGCTCCTAGCATAACTAGGTTTTGAGCTTGTGAAGCATTGCTAGAGCTGTTACATCTGTTGTGCTTAGCCATGCTTAGCTGTTACCATTGATCCATCCAGTTGATGAATCAGAGCTACGAATGAACCTAGTTTGACAGGATGACATGGTATGATCAGAGATGGATAATAAACATGCTAAGGCTTGTATGGGAGGCCATGGTGGGTTGTGGTTTTTGCAGTCCCGTACTTTCCACTACTAGGACCTGAGTTCTTGCCTATGGTCCAAGACGAGCGTACAGCCACACGGGGGCCTGGAAACCCCCTCGACCAACTAACTTGCCTAGTAGATTCCATGAGTCACATAGTTCGGGCGTTCCATTCGACATATGCATTCTGGCTCTTCTCGAAGGAGGTGCATTCATACAGGTAGATAAGGGTGGCAGGGAATGGGAGATGCCCGGCATCCGTAATCTCAAACCCTGTTCACATCATTAGGGACCGACTTCAGGACTCGACCTGTTACGGCGGCATCTCCCTAGTGCGTGACTCATGGTCTCGGCGAAAGCAAGGTAAAGGTCGTGGTCAACCATTCTCTGCCAGCCTTCCCAGGATGTCACATCCCAAATTTTAGATTTGGTCTTGCATATCATTCATAGAATTGCATCATATCTTTCCATGCAAAACCGTCGAGTAGAAAGGTTCGGCGAAGCGCCATCGTCAAAACCCTATTTTGTTTCGCCCCAAGTTTACTGCGGGGAGCTCTAGTAAGACTTGCGACAACCACCCATGTAGGTTCGAGTTTTCGCACAAACTTCGACTGAAGGTTGTTCCCCTCGTCGATACGAACCCGTAGGCGCGAAAATCGCTCCAATCGGAGTTCGTATGCAAAAGACTCGGACGTTTTAGTAAACCGCCGGAAAACGGTCCGAAAATCCGGACCGATTTCCGAGTTGTAGTCCAACTGCGGACCGATTCGGTTCAGGATTTTTTTTCTTTCTTTTCTCACGTGAAGGACCAAATAAAAGGAGGGCCCCACCCCTGGCCTCGGTTCCCGTGCACGCAACCCAAACCGCCGCCGCCATCTCCTCCCTGGAGCATGCACGCAGACCGCCGCCGCCGCCGCTTCTCCTCGCCGCCGCCGGCCATCGCCGCGTCTGTTGCCGAGTTCGCCTCGATCTCCTCTTTCCGTTCCCGTGCTCCGCATCTCCATCCGCCGCCGCCATCTGCGCCCTGCAGATCGCCCAGCGCTGTGGCGTTTATTGTTCCGGAGCCGTAGTTGACCGTGTGTGTATGCGTGCGTAGAACCACGGCCGGAACCGACCGTCCGTCGTGGGAATTGTCACGGCGGATGCTGCAATCAGCGCGAGTATTAGAACGAGGGCAAGGGCCAGCCATCTGCGGTAGATGAGGGCAAAGACACAAGGTTTTACCCAGGTTCGCCCCATGAGGGTAAAGACCTACTCACCTAGATTGTATTATGGAGGTGTTACAATGGGCGAGCTCGGCTAGGCGGCGAAGTCGCTTGGGTGTATGAGGCGTGTCTCTACTCGCCCTATTGGGGGTTTATATAGGCTCACCTCCCTAGGGTTTACATATCTCAACCGATTGATTACAGCTTGATGTCGTTTAACCTAGTCCGACTGGGCCTATCTACTACTTTGGGCCTTGACTTCCATCGCTCAACTCTCTGGCTGGGCTTTGATCCACTCGTCGTTCAGAGGCCCACTCGCCGGTCTTGGGCCGCGATCGGAAGCGTCTGCTGGGTATACCCTAGGCATATCCCCATCAGTAGTCCCGAGGCCGTCGATTAGGCGTGGGTGGCTCTTGGCATCGAGTATACTGACTTGAGTAGGCACCCAGTCAAATTGTCGGCGGGCTCCTGTATAAAGGAGACAACCAATGATCCAGGTCGCAGCCTTGGGCGAGTCGAGTCGGCGAAAACACTGTCTTAGTGATTGGGTCGGCGAGCCGAGTGGCCGTAGTTGGACCGCCAGGCGTGGTCAAACTAGCCGTTGGGGTAATCCAACGGTAAATTTCGGCGTAATCACCGGCGTGGTAACGGCTCCGATTTGGCGGGTAACTCCCGCTATAAAGAATGGCAGGCAGTCGTAGAGCCAACTCCTCACCACTTCTTCCGAGTGCGTGCATTTTCTTTCCTTCGCTCCGCGATCCAGCCGACCCGAAATCCTCCGATCTCCAACCAATCTCTCGGCCATGGCCCTTTCCACCGAGTCATGGGGTAGGTCCAAGTGCACAAGGTGGCCTCCTTCGAGGAGGGATCCTCTTGAGCCATGTTGGCGTATACCAGCCGAGAAACGACCCCAAACCCGAGAGAGGGAATTAAATGCATTTCACCAGTCATCTCGAGGGGGGGCTAGGGTTTCCTACGTCCCTATTCTTCCGACGCTTCTGCGCCTACTACGGGATCCAGCCTTCAGATCTGGGTCCCCATAGCATCGAGCAGCTCGCCATCTTCGTGGTGTTCTGTGAATGCTACTTGGGCTGCCGGCCCTACTTCCCCTTGTGGCAAGATCATTCCACAGACGGATCAGCCGCGAAGAGGCGGACCCAATGCTGGTGCTGGGCTTGATCGTTCAGCTCAAGTCCAAAGCTTCTTTCTTTGACCTGATGCTACCTGCCAAGGCAGCGGCGGGGAAGAATTCGTGGTTCTCGTGGCCGAGGCGACCGAAGGCGGCGGCGATCCATGATACTCCGCTAGTCGCTCCGAGCCGCGCAATCTCCAAGTCGGCAAGCTCCCCGGCGACCAGCGGATGGTCGTCGACGAGATGCTCCAGACCATCCGTGGTCCGGAAAAGAAGGGCCTTCAAACGATAAACTGGTACAATTGCTGGCTCGGGCGACGGATCGTTCCACTCGCCCACCGCGACCACTACATGTACCAGTACACGGGCTGGGGAGACTCGACGAAGGCCTGTCTCGACGAGTGGAAGCTGGAAGATTATCTCCCAGCGTTGAAGAAGATTACCCAGGCGGTGTACCTGGATGCGGGCCGGGTCTCCCCTATACGCTGCGTCCGGCTCCAACGGTAATTTCTTTACCTTGCTCGCAGTCGCAGTAAATGCAGTCGCGGTAATTCTGATTCCGTTTTGTATTTGTTGCAGCTATTCCAAGTGGTGGAAGGGTGGCTCCCACCCTCGGATGATGAGAGCTCGGGCCCATCCGCCCGGGACATAGGCGAATCGCCGCCTACCAAGCAACGAGACGGCGAGGGCGAGTCCAAGAGGAGGTCGCCCCACTGGTCCGAAGACCCGCGAACAGCGGCGAGATCGAGGCAAGCGAAGCCTCGAGCGTCATGACGATGACGACGAGCTCCCAGAGACCACCTCGCGCCGTCAAGCCACCCCGTCAAAGAAGAAGAGGAAGGAAAGGGAGGCGAGGGCCTCCCCGAAAAATAAGACGAGGCCGTCGAAGCCGGCCTCGTCGTCGCACTCGGCGAGCAGCTCAGACGCTCCCAGCCCAGCCGGCGGCGCGCGCCCGGCAGCGACAACCCGTCTTTGGACGCGGCGACCGTGGAAGTGCCGCTGGCTTCAATGCCTCCACCATTCGCCCCAGTCTCTGGGCTGGGGGAGGCTCCGGCTGCGGCGGCTTCGCCTCGCAAGGAGGCTCCGGCGGAGGATGTTCCAGAGGCGCCAGCTGCGGCCTCAACAACGAAGAAGCCGTCCGTGTCTTGGGCACGCGACGTCCTGGAGTTGGGGCTCACTCGCCGTCTGGGCCCTGAGCTGGAGAAACCGGCCGGCCTCCGTACAGGACTGCGTTTCATCCCAGTCGCCAAGTGAGTTCGCTCACCTTTCCTTATTTTTCATAACTATTTCGATTGTTTTTGTTGATTCGATTGATGCGCAGGACCGGGGTGAAGAGGATGGGCCACCCGACCGTGGCCAAGGTGCCCTCCGCCGCTAGCGAGGAAGATCCTTCCCGCAAGAGGAAGGCGGACGAGGTCGTCGCCTCGGCGGATGGCAGTAAGAAGGCCAAGGGCGACACCATCACTATCTCGACGATACAGCGATCGCTGCCGCCCGTGATGGAAGCAGCCGCGTCTACGAAGGAGGGTGCTTCATTGCCTGGAACGGCGGAGGCGACCTCTCTCGGAGCAGGTACCTCTATCGCTACCTTCCCGCGCTTCGTGACCAAGGCGGCCACGGCGAGTGGGCCTGCACCCTCGAGCCACGCTCCTGGGACCGCCGACGCTGAAGTCGACCAACGCCGCGGGCACACGCCAGCACTTCTCGCATCCGTGGACGCGGTACAACTTCACATCATGCTTGGCGCGGCCATCCAGGTACATCCAGTCCCCGAGGATCAGGTCGGTGCTTTGCAGCGGCCTGATTCTTATAATTTCACATCTTTTGTTTGTCGCATCCAGTCCCCGAGTGCGCGCGCGCTAAATTTTAGCGGGTGGGCACTTAGGAATTTTTTGATCGCTAGTCCCCGAGTGCGCACTCGCTGAATTTCAGCGGGTGGGCACTTAGGAATTTTTTGATCGCCAGTCCCCGAGTGCGCACTCGCTGAATTTCAGCGGGTGGGCACATAGGAATTTTTTGATCGCCAGTCCCCGAGTGCGCACTCGCTGAATTTCAGCGGGTGGGCACGTAGGAATTTTGATTTGACTAACCCTTTTTTGGTGATGTGCAGGGTCTGCATCTTGAGTCAGCGGACCGATTGGCCGCGAAACAGCGCGCGGAGAAGGAGCTGGCCATCGTCCAGGAGGCCAACAAAGGACTTCAAGCTGTTGTTGCGAAGGAAGAGGAAGCTCGCCAGGGGCTTGTTCCCGCTGGTGAGTTGGTGGCGGCGAGGTCTGCTCTGGGTGCCGCTGAACAGCGGATCGCCGACCACGAGCGCGAACTGCGAGAGGCGAGAGAAGAAGCGAGCTCGGCGGACGGGCGAGCTAAGGCTGCCATTGCGGCCGCTGAAGAGGATCGCAAGGTGTCGGAAGTCCTTATTGCTGGGCTTCAGGACGACCACACGTCGCTTCAGTGCTTCATCACGGGACTCGCCCGCCCGTTGCTTGGTGAGTGCATCTCCCCTTTCTAATAGTTGTTGTTTTTGTGGTGTCCGTCATACTTATCATTGTCTTCTACTCGCAGGTCGCATCATTGATAGCAAAGAGGCGAGCTCGCTCGACGCGAGGCGTAAGCATGCTCGTCGATTCGGCGGCATTGTCGGCGACGTGCATCCGTGCCTACCTCCAAGAAATATCGCCCACGGAGGTGATTCCAAGCGACCTCGTTGAGGTGTGGAGGTACTTGGAGAAGGCGCCCGCGGTCGTTGAGTTCATGACGCGGTCGGCGTTTCGGCGTGGAGCGTCGACGGCGCTGAGCCTTGGACTCGCCCACTTCCCCGAGGATTTCGACATTGACGATGTGACGAGTGGGTATCCATCGTCGACTGGCGCGGTGGAGCTGTCCGAGGTCCTCAAGTTGCAAGAACGTGCCGCCACGTACTCGGAACGTGTCTGGGCAATGGGCGACCTCCTGCCGTACCAGGAGACGGTTGTCGCGCCAAACGACCCCGAGCCGCCGCATCAGGACTTCAAGGTCGAGCAGCCTTTTCGCGCGGCGATGGCGGGTGAACTGACGACGTATCCATCCAACCCGTACACAGCATTTATCCGATCGCCGGATCTTTGGCGAGTCGTCTTCGAAGCCTGCAGAGTAGGGTGGTTTGCCTTGTGGCGTTAGCAGCAGTTCTGCCACACGGCATATTTTGTAACATGAAACAATGCAACATGTGATTGAATGAGACGTCGTGTCTATTTTGATATTTGTTTGTGTGCTTTTGATTGATTTTGGACGAGTCCCCGAGCGCGTCCGCCCTTTTGTGGAGTTTACCTCATATATGATGTATGTGTTGTTATCATGTGTTTTGTTGATTTGGTCGACTTGCCCGAGCTCGGAGAGCCAGTCGCAAGGCGACTCCCTTGAGTGCTCTATAATTTACCGTTTTCCTTGCGAACGAGGTCGGGTGGCCGAGTCCCCGGCGTGGTACTTGGTTGTTCTAGTCGCGACTCGAGGGTGGTTGAGGATTTAGCGCGTTAGTGAGCGCCGCTCCGCTGGCCCATTGGGTCGGCGTGCAGTCCTGGACATGCTCTCTTACTGCGTTTTCCACGGCCTCGATTTAACTGGTCTTCAGTCCCCGAGCATGGTACTTAGCCGTTCGAGTCGCTATGCCGAGGATGCGGAGGACCAAGGTCGCTGTGAGAAGCGAGGGCAGTTGTCTTGGCTCGTAGAACCAGTCGAGCTAGGCGACTCCAGTGGGGCTCCGGGTTGGGACTTCAGGAACTGGGGGACGTCTATTTGGGCCACCGCATTTACGGCGACGGCGCGGGCGATGACCTTCTTCTCGCGCTTGGTGTGGAGCGAGCCGGCTACTTTGCCAAATTTTCCGCCGTTTGGCGGGTCGTTGTCGGGGTCCTCCCGCGCTTTCCATGCCTTCTCGATTTCCCTGAGGATGTGGCAGTCGGCGGTGGTGTGCGTTGCGGGCTTCCCTTCCGTGCTATGGAACGCACATGGTTGGTTAAGGAGGGCCGCGGGATCGAACCTTGGCTTGTTCTTGTAGTTGCCGCCGTCGCGGCGGTAGCTCTTGGTCTCGCGCTGCGCGTGCCCGGTGTTGGCGACGAAGTCGACTCGCCCGTCATTGCGGTGTTTGCCAGTGAGGCGAGTGCGCCGGCGTAAGCGTCGGTCGGCGTCATTGCCGCCGCCGTCGGCGTTGACCTCTGACTCGTCGTCGGTTTCTGGTTCGGATCTTCCTCGGCGTACCGTTTGGCGATCTCGAGGAGGTCGGGGATGTTGTCGAGTGTGCGGGAGTGTAGCTTGAGCTTGGCGACTAGAGGCTCGTAGCGGCACGAGATCTTGAAGCAATGGATCGCGGTGTCCGGGTGGATGCCGACCGCGTTGTACCAAAGCTCTTGCCACCGTTGGACCCGATTCTTGGTCGACTCATGAGTCCCCGGACGCACTGCCGTTCAGGTCCTCAATAGTGGTGGCGCGGGTGTAGGAGCACTCGAAGTGCCTGACGAAGGCGTCGCGCATTTCCTCCCAGGAGTCGATACTGTCCTGGGGGAGAGTGTTGATCCACTGCCTACACGTCCCCTCCATCATCAGGGGGAGGTAACGGGAGGCGAGTAGGTCAGTGTGACCTGCGATCCCCATCGCCATGAGGTATGTGTCGAGCCAGACGGCGGGGTCGTACGAGGAGTCGTACTTTTCTATCTCTTTTGGCGCCTTGAAGTTTGGCGGGTACTTCTCGCCTCGGATCATTCGTCCGAAGCACTTGGTCCGAGTCGATCGAGCGACCATAGGCTCGCCGTCGCGATTAGTTAGGTGTCTTTGCAAGTCATCGGGCTGGCGCCAGCTTTGGTTGTTGATGATGTGGGTGCGGGCGTCGATGGGTTGCCCATTGGCGGCGACAAGGTTGGTTGCCGCCTGGGGTCACAGGAGAGTGCAGCGTTCGCTGGTCGGTGTTGAGCTGCGGCTCTGGTGGCGGGCGTTGAGGGTGTTTGCCGTCGGGCGTCCGCAGGAGGCCGCTCGCTTCGAGGAACGCAGTATACTAGACCTGCCGGTCGGCGCCGCTTTGCTGCTCGACGGCCGCGGCAGGGCCTGACGTATTGGATCAGAGGCGCTGTCGCCGGCTGTGATGGTGTCGGCTGCTCGACCTGCCACGAGGTTGTCCATTGGAGTGGAGAAACGGTGGGAGGCCGTTCGTTTCGCTCCCGTGAGGAGACTACTATCCGCTGGTCCTCAGGAGGTGCCGTTGGGTGTAGGTGGGCGCCTCACCGTTGATCTGGCGGGCGGGCGCTTCCTCCGGTGGCGCGTTCTCGCAGATCGCGGCCGCCTGGGCGGGTCGTTTCGTCGTCGAAGTTCAGGGCGCGCCTGAACGGTGGGGTTCGGCGTGACCTGATCCGGCTGGTGGTAGCGTGATGCCTGCGCGTCACCTGCCGAAATTTTTCGGCTTGCTCTTTGCGTACCGCCTCCGCCAGTTTCAGGCGGAGTTCCTCGACCTCCGTTGCCGTGGCGTTAGGAGGGATTGGGGTGGAGAAAGGATCCTCCGGCGGATCGGCGCCGGTGGCCATGTAGGTCGCGGCGTGGCGACCGGTTCCATCGCGGAGGTCGGCGGAATTCTCCGACCCGGAGTCGAATTCTAAGATCCCGAGGATGGAGGGGTCCTCGAAATCTCCCGCGTTGGAGACCTGGGCGATGGAGCCCGCGGATGAGGCCGCGGTGATGGATCCGGCGAGTGACGCCGGGGTCGCCGAGTCGGCGTCGTCTGCGGCCGCTGAATTCCCGGCCACGTTGCTGTGGGCCGAGTTGTACTCGGAGGCGAGGCGGTGGATCGTGCGGATCTGGCTCTCGGAGAGCCGATCGCGTGGCGGCGACTCGCGGATGTGAGTCGAGTCCTCCGAGACGATGACGTCGGTGAGGCCGACGAAGAGGTTGATCGTGCCGATAGGCAGGATCACGCTGTGCGTGACGGGTCGCGCCGCCGGGACGTAGCTGCTCGGCAAGATCTGGAGCATCTCGCCGATTGCTATCATGCGGCCGGTGGCGACCGTGTCGTTGATGGGCAGATTGGGTCTCGCCGCAGAACACCGGCCCGCCAGGCCCCACGGTGGGCGCCAGCCGTGGGAATTGTCACGGATGCTGCAATCGGCAGTAGTAGAACGAGGGCAAGGCGGCCAGCCATCTGCGGTGCGAGATGAGAGCAAAGACACAGGGTTTTACCCAGGTTCGGCCCCCCGGAGGGTAAAGACCTACTCCTGCTAGATTGTATTATGGAGGTGTTACAACGGGCGAGCTCGGCGGCTAGGCGGCGAGTCGCTTGGGTGTATGAGGGAACGTGTCTCTACTCGCCCTATTGGAAGGTTTATATAGGCTCACCTCCCCTAGGGTTTACATATCTCAACCGATTGATTCTGACTTGATGGTCGTTTAACCTAGTCCGACTGGGCCTATCTACTCGCCTGGGCCTTCAGCTTCCAGTCGCTCAACTCCTGGTTGGGCTTTGATCCACTCGCCGTTCTGCAGGCCCACTCGCCGGGTCTTGGGCCAGTCGGAATCGTCCTGCTGGGTATACCCCGGTAGGCATATCCCCATCAGTCGCCGCCGTCCGGAGCTCGCCGGAGTTCGTTTCGCAGTCCGTTTCCGGTAAGACAGCAGCCACCGTCAGATCTCAGATCAGCGGCTTAGATCGTTTGTTGACTGGTCAGCACTCCAGACGTTGACTAGTCAAACGCCCCAGACGTTGACTGGTCAGACGCCCAGTCAGCGCCCAGTCATCAGACATAGTTGACTGGGTCAATTTCGTTAATCCTATTAGTTGACAGATTTCGGTAGAATCTTGTAAATTGCGTAGAAATTAAACAGCTTGGCCAAAAATTGCAAATAAAATATGTACGAGTTCAGTGAGTCGTGTAGAATCTCTCTATACCTTTGGTTCAGACTTTTACCGTCAGGTTTAGTACAGTTTAATCAAACTAGTTAGTGGCCTTTTCGGAGTAATAAATTCGTAGTAAAAGTTTCGTAGCTCCAAAAATCGTGTGTGATATGTCCCTGAACTCATATGAACGAGGGGAATCTCATTATGAAATAAAAAGATATGCTTACAGTAAAAACTTCTGCAGTATTTGTCTAATGGCTTTCTGCAGTGTTTTAATTACTCGGGATGTTTTATAAATCCTTTTTGAGTAATTCCAATTGGTACTGTTTCTTATCAGCGATGCCTATGCGGTAGAACTTTTCCAGGATTTTACGAACTGTCTACTACCGGTACTGAATTATTTAAGTTCTAGCTCTAGTAGTGATCACTACTTTTGGTTAATAGTTTCCCTTGCGCCAAATCTATTTTCCATGCATGTATTCGGTAGTAATATGTATTAGTATTATGTGGTGCAGCTGTAGAACCAATTCACTTGCCGTTCTTGCATTCATGCATCATCTTTGTTGCATGTGTTTGTGAATTGTTTGTTTATGAATGCAATTGTGTCGTGTAGATTGTGTGGAGTGCAACCCTTGCTCGTGTGTGGATTGTTCCTCCGACAGCTACAACCAAGGCAAGTAGATGCTACTTTGTTCATGATATCGTCCTACTATTTTCAATGCATTGTCGTGTATTTTGTAGATACATGTGTAGGTTGATACTATCGCTATGCTATGTCCTATTACGTGGTAGGGCTTTCCTTGTAGATGAACCACCGTGGTAAAATTGCTTAGCCATGCTATGTTGAACGACGGCTGGGTTACATCATTGATACTTGTTTTCTCAAAGTATTGGTTTGTGAAAACTAAAACAACTTAATCAATGAATCCCCTGGGTGTGATGGTATTGATAATTTTTGGTGGTTTCATTGCGGAAAGGCACCCAGGTATCAAGAGAAATTGATTGGCTTCTTTATTGTGTAGCTTACGTGTACAACCATGTGCCAATAATAAAATGGGCGGTTGGTTGGACTTAGTAGGTTGTGGTAACTCGAACCCGCGTATCCAGAGATGTAGAATTTTGGTAGGTTGGACCGGTGCGTGTCGGGATTGAGGAGCTACTTCGCGAACAGTCTCTTCTTGGACTTCTCCCTATCATCACCCAAAATGAGAGTGATGGTATGAGCTGGGCTGGCCAAGTCACATGGGTAAAGTGTACTAACCTCTGCAGAGTGTATAATCTAATCGATTAGCCGTGTCCCCGGTTATGGACATCTGAGTTGCTAGATATTGATCCCATGACATGTTTCTCGCTCATTCTAATTTCATAATTGCTTTAACATTGTTGGGCTAACTTAATTGGGATCTTTTCAAAGAAAACCAAAAACTGTTTATGAAAGTAGGACAAATGTATTTGCAAATGCAAGCCAGACACAACTCCACTTGCCAAATATGCATGTAGATGTTAGTACTATTGTCTCCATTACTAGCTCTACTTGCCATAAATTCCATGTATTGACCCTTCGGGGCTGCTACGTTTCATGTTGCAGGTTATTCCGATTCTGATTGATCGTTATAGGACACGGTACTCCACTCGGCACTTGTTCACTTGTGGGCAATTTGAAGATTGGAGGATTTACTTGCTTTTGTTGCTACCTGAATACTTTGATCTAGCTTTATGCTAATCTTTCATTGTAATAATGGTACTCTGGATCTTTGTAGATCATGATACATGGTTATTTTGCTATGATTATCTATCTTACTCTATTGTGGGCCAATGAACCGATCCAGGGATTGGCATGTCACATAGAGGCCACGGTCTTTTCAGAACCGGGGTGTTACAGGATGGTATCAGAGCCCGTGTGTCGACTGTAGGATCGTGACCTAGGATTGGATTAGGAAGCCATAGAATTATTAAGCCTATATTAACACTGTCTTTTCTCTTATGCCTTTCACCCTCGTAAATTCTTACCATATGCTATTCTCACACTTTCCTCTTTTACTTGATAGATGGGAGACGTCAGGACTGAGTATGTCACCATGGAGTCACCAAGGCCCTTTGCAAGCGATTAGCTCTCTCTCAATCATTGGGATTGCCACTGCCTATGTTCAAGGGAAGAAGGCTGTACACCTATGGATATGGAGAGGATGCATGGGAGATCACTACCTTCATATTCAGAGATGCCGCCTTGCCAAACCCCGCGCACTTGGTCTAAACCAAGATATACTGCAACTGGGGACTTGGAATCAACTTGGCCATACATGAAGCCCTGTCTCGCCAGTGTCACTATGTCCGACACCTACTGCCAGAAGATTCACCCTATCGTGATTATGGGAGGCGTGATGAAGAAGGGAACATTGTGATTACCCCGGGCGACAGGAACAACATGCCGCCCCGTCGGAGGCACATAGAGGACATGGAGAGGGAGAATGGAGCTCTAGCACAGAAGGTGAGGATGTTGAAGGAGATAGCAGACTTTACTAGCAATGGAATGGTGGTCCAAGGACAGGAGATTGACATTTTGCATGAAGCTGTGGGAGTTCTGGAGACTGCCACGATAGCGGAGATGAGACCATAGCCCATCTTCATGGCACTGCAAGAGAATACCGAGCATACAGTTGCAAGGGCGTCCGGAAAGGGACCGGACCATTGAAGTTATGACAGCCAGTTGCCGCTCTCCAAGCAGCTGAATCCACCCTCGATGATGACAATGGAGATGATGGCAACAATGGGGATGATGATGACGATGGAGAAGATGATGATGATGAGGACGAGGATGACGATGATGGTGGAGGAGATGAAGTTGTTGCGGTGAGGATGAAGAAGAAGAGGAGGATCCAGAAGAGGTGGAGTTTGAAGTCTCAAGTGATGGTTCAGAGAGGTGTACACTCCGCGCCATGGTTGTACCTGCATGAGCGCCAACGCATGACCGCAAGGACCTACCTCAATCTCTTCAAGAAGTAGATATAAGTCCACCAATTAGTCCACGTTAGGCGAATTCGTTAGGATTAGTCTCGATCGTTGTGAAGCTTAGTTCGTATTAGTTTAAAATTGTTTAGCTGCTTATTTGTGTACTCCAATATCCCAGGATTTATTTGTGCGAATTTTAATGAAAGAGTTATGGCAATTTGGTTACTATCTGTGTGTTTTTTGCTGCAGTTTTCTGCTGATACAGCAGTACTGCGCGATTTTTAATATTTTTCTGGTAAATCGGAAAAATCTGAAAAAAATTGGGCTGATGAGAAACTCTCTGTGCCATATGAAAAAAAATTGGCTAAATTTTCTGACGAGTTTAAGTCAGGCGGAAAAATTCGTGAACGCTGCTGGACTGTTCTGGCAGATTGCTGTTTTGGTTGATTAGATGATCTATTGTTTAGTTAACCATTGCCAACTCTTGCAAAACTATTTCAGTAGTTATATACTGCTGGGATAACACCTGGGATGTTGATGGATCGCTTGTTTGTTGATGTGTTGCTTGCTGGTGATTGTCTGCTATTGTTTGTTGTTGTTTGATCATATGCATGGGTAGAATCCTATTGTCGTAGTTGATTCTTTCTAAACTTACCTATGCTGAACCGCAGATGCCTCCTCGCCGCCAACCCACTGAGATGGAGCAGCTCATGGCAGCTCAGGCACAGCTGACCCAAGTGATGACTCAGTTCATGGCGAATCAGAACAACAACAATGGAAACAATCAGCCTCAGGGAGATGCTCTCACCAGATTTCTGAGGCTAAGGCCAGCTAAGTTCTCTACTGCAACGGAACCAATGGTTGCTCTCGATTGGTTGTGTTCAGTCAACAAGGATCTAGTAACTGTCGGATGCACTGATGCTGAGAAGGTGAGGTTTGCCGCTCACCTACTGGAGGGACCAGCCGCTTCTTGGTGGAACACATTTCAGATCACCCACCCGCTGGATACCGTGACTTGGGCTATGTTTGAGGAAGGTTTTAGGACCAACCACGTGTCTTCAGGAGTTCTAAGCCTGGAGAGGAAGGAGTTCCGCAAATTGCGCCAAACCAATCGCACCGTGGCCGAGTACATTGAGGAGTTCAACAACTTGTCCCGTTATGCACCTGAGGATGTTGACACTGATGCCAAAAGGAGGGAGAGATTCCTGGATGGCCTCAGTGATGAGCTTTCAGTACAGCTACTGGTGGTTTATTGCCCCACTTTCCAGGAGCTCATGTACAAGTCTAGGATCTTGGAAGGGAAGCACAAGCAGGTGGACAACCGCAAGAGAAAGAACAATAATCACCACTCTGGTTCACACCACAAGACTCGCACTTCATATGATGGATACTCCAAGCATGGAGGAAGTGACCATTGGGATCCATGACCGCCGCGATGGACATCGCCATGACAACCATAGGAGCAACCACCACAACCACAAGGGAGGACACTCTCACCACTTTGGAGGACACGGCGGACATGACCGCAACCGTGATCGCAACTTCGTGAAGAAGGATCTGAGTGAGGTGACGTGCTTCAAGTGCAAGCAGAAGGGGCACTATGCTGACAACTGTCCGGAGAGGAAAGGACTCAAGCCAACCAATGGCGAGAAGGCCACAGTGAACCACATGAATGTGGAGGAGATTCCAGATGAGCCTGACCTTGTGATTGGTAAGTTCCCAATCAACACTTACCCTGCACTTATACTTTTTGATACTGGTGCATCGCATTCATTCATATCAAGGGCATTTGTGGATAAGTATAAGTTACCTACTGAGTCTATGAAATGGTCTATTAGAGTGAGTTCACCTGGAGGAGATATGATAGCTAGTGCGGGATGCCGCGACTTGACTGTGAGGATTGGAACACACAACTTCATCGCACATCTAGTAGTGTTGGATTCACAGGGATTAGATGTCATTCTGGGTATGGATTGGATGTCTATGCATGGGGGACACATAGATTGTGCACAGCGAGCTGTTTCACTCAAAACCCCGGATGGTAAGAGGATTAGATTCAAGTCGGCTGCACGACCGATAAGGTGTAAGTTGAATTATCTTAAGGGGGTTAGCATGGATACTGTGCCAGTGATTAGGGATTACCCCGACGTGTTTCTCGAGGAGCTGCCAGGTATGCCACCTGACAGAGATGTAGAGTTTCTTATCGACCTGCTGCCGGGAACAGGACCTATAGCAAAGAAACCATATAAGATGGATGTCGATGAGCTGAAGGAATTGAAGAAACAGTTGAAGGAACAACTGGAAAAGGGATTCATTCTGCCTAGTGCATCGTCATGGGGAGCACCTGTTCTATTTGTGGAGAAGAAAGACATCACCAAGAGATTAGTGGTAGACTATCGCTCCCTGAATGAAGTTACCATCAAGAACAAGTACCCTCTGCCAAACATAAATGATTTGTTTGACCAACTGGAAGGAGCAAAGGTGTTCAGCAAGATTGATCTGCGATCTGGCTACTTTCAATTGAAGATCCGGGAGGAGGATGTACCGAAAACCGCCTTCACCACTAGGTATGGTTTATATGAGTATACAGTTATGTCTTTTGACTAACGAATGCCCCGGCATACTTCATGACCATGATGAACAAGGTATTTATGGAGTATTTGGACAAGTTCGTGGTGGTGTTTATTGATGACATACTAATATATTCCAAGGATGATGCTGAGCATGAGAAACATCTGAGGATGATTATGGAGAAGCTGAGGGAACACAAGCTGTATGCCAAATTCAGTAAGTGTGAATTATGGCTTAACACTGTTGGATTTCTTGGACACGTAGTGTCAGGAGAAGGAATGTTGTTGATCCAAACAAAGTGACTGCGAATAGCAGTGGGAAGCACCCAAGAATGCGGGAGAGATTCGAAGCTTTTTGGGACTTGTTGGATATTACCGGAGGTTCATAGAAAACTTTTCCAAGATTGCTAAGCCGATGACTGAACTTCTGAAGAAGGAGAGGAAGTTTGAATGGTCAGATTTATGTGAAGCCAGCTTTCAGGAACTGAAGCGTCGACTAGTAACTGCGCCTGTTCTGTGTTTACCAGATCTTCAGAAGGATTTCCAAGTGTACTGTGATGCTTCACGACAGGGACTTGGGAGTGTGCTGATGCAAGATGGGAGAGTAGTGTCATATGCCTCGCGACAACTCAAGCACCATGAGCGGAATTACCCCACACACGACTTGGAGTTAGCGTCAGTGGTTCATGCGCTCAAGGTATGGAGGCATTACTTAATGGGAAAACACTGTGATGTGTACACCGACCACAAGAGCCTGAAGTACATATTTACACAGAAGGAACTGAACATGAGACAAAGGAGATGGTTGGAACTTATCAAGGATTATGATATGAATCTACAATACCACCCAGGAAAGGCCAATGTAGTAGCTGATGCTCTGAGCCGGAAGGTTTATGCCAATGGATTGACAATTGGTGAATTGCCTGAGGATTTGTGCAAGCAATTCAAGGACCTTAGACTGGAGGTAGTATCCGAAGGATACTTGGCTACGATGGAAGTCCAACCAACGCTTCAAGACAGAATCAAGAAGGCTCAAGTGGGAGACAAAGAGATAGATGAAGTTAAGGAAAAGATGAAGGAAGGTCGAGCAAGGGAATTCCGCGAGGATGAGCAAGGTACGTTGTGGTATGGAGATTGTTTGTGTGTGCCCAACGATCCGGAGTTAAGGAAGTTGATTCTATAGGAAGCTCATGACTCGCCGTATTCCATACATCCGGGCAATACGAAGATGTATATGGACTTAAAGGACAGATTCTGGTGGAACAACATGAAGGGAGACATCGCAGACCATATCGCCCTATGTGATGTATGTAGTCGAGTAAAGGCAGAACACTAGAAGCCAGCAGGATTGCTACAGCCATTGCCTGTGCCGGAATGGAAGTGGGATAGAGTGGGAATGGACTTTATCACAGGACTGCCTAGGACCAGGTCAGGATATGACTTTATTTGGGTAGTGGTCGACCATTTGACCAAGGTAGCCCACTTTATACCGGTGAAGACGACCTATACGAGTGCAAAGTTGGCCAAGATTTATATGGACAAGATTGTGTGCCTACATGGAGTTCCCAAGAGTATCGTATCTGATAGAGGCACCCAATTTACCTCACACTTCTGGCGCCAGCTGCACGAGTCACTTGGTACTAGATTGGAGTTTAGCACAGCGTTTCACCCACAGACTGATGGACAGACCGAGAGGGTGAATCAGATTTTGGAGGACATGCTAAGAGCTTGCGACTTGGCTCATGGTTCTAGTTGGGATGAGAATTTGCCGTAGGCCGAGTTTTCCTACAACAACAGCTATCAAAACAGCATCAAGACGTCACCGTTCGACGTACTGTATGGGAAACGGTGCCGAACGCCATTGCTATGGGATGGAGTAGGAGAACGTCAGTTTTTTGGACCTGATTTGATCAAGGACGCTGAGGACAAGGTCGCCTTGATTAGAGACAGACTGAAGGTAGCACAATCTAGGCGCGGAAGAGCTACGGCGGCGTAAGCGCAAGGAAGTGGTGTACGAGATAGGTGATAGAGCATACCTCAGAGTATCGCCGCTTCATGGAATCAAGAGATTTGGAATTAAGGTTAAGCTGGCACCTCGATTCATTGGACCGTATCGGGTCTTAGCACGCAAAGGAGAAGTTGCTTATCAGTTGGAGTTGCGGAGGCTCATGCTGTTCTACGTGTTCCACGTATCCCAGCTGAAGAAGTGCCATCCGGAGATGGTGGATACACCATTGAGAGACACTGTACCGCTAGAGGAGGTTCAACTTGAGAATGATTTGACCTATGAGGAGAAATCGGTCAAGATTCTGGAGACAGCAGAAAGGACTACCCGTACCAAGACAATCAAGTTTTGCAAAGTACAGTGGAGTCACCACACCGAAGAGGAAGCCACTTGGGAGCGTGAAGATGACATCCGAGAGGACTACCCACACCTATTTGCTAGACGCGCCGAATCTCGAGGACGAGATTCATCTTAAGGGGGTTAGTCTTGTCACATCCCAAATTTTAGATTTGGTCTTGCATATCATTCATAGCATTGCATCATATCTTTCCATGCAAAACCGTCGAGTAGAAAGGTTCGGCCAAGCGCCATCGTCAAAACCCTATTTTGTTTCGCCCCAAGTTTACTGTGGGGAGCTCTAGTAAGACTTGCGACAACCACCCATGTAGGTTCAAGTTTTCGCACAAACTTCGACTGAAGGTTGTTCCCCTCGTCGATACGAACCCGTAGGCGCGAAAATCGCTCCAATCGGAGTTCGTATGCAAAAGACTCGGACGTTTTAGTAAACCGCCGGAAAACGATCCAAAAATCCGGACCGATTTCCGAGTTGTAGTCCAACTGCGGACTGATTCGGTTCAGGATTTTTTTTTCTTTCCTTTCTCACGTGAAGGACCAAATAAAAGGAGGGCCCCACCCCTGGCCTCGGTTCCCGTGCACGCAACCCAAACCGCCGCTTCTCCTCGCCGCCGCCGGCCATCGCCGCGTCTGTTGCCGGGTTCGCCTCGATCTCCTCTTTCCGTTCCCGTGCTCCGCGTCTCCATCCGCCGCCGCCATCTGCGCCCTGCAGATCGCCGCGTACGCGCGCGCGTTTATTGTTCCGGGAGCCGTAGTTGACCGTGTGTGTACGTGCAGGTAGAACCACGACGCCGGAACCGACCGTCGCCGCCGTCCGGAGCTCGCCGGAGTTCGTTTATGATCCGTTTCGGTAAGAAGCAGCCGTCGAGATCTCGGATCAACGGCTTAGATCGTTCGTTGACTGATCAGCACTCGGACTTTGACTAGTCGACGCCCGACGTTGGGTGGACGCCAATCGGCGCCGATCATCGGAACCACGATTGGTGGATCAATTTCGTTAATCCTATTAGTTGACAGATTTCGGTAGAATCTTGTAAATTGCGTAGAAATTAAACCGCTTGGCCAAAAATTGCAAATAAAATATGTACGAGTTCAGTGAGTCGTGTAGAATCTCGCTGTACCTTTGGTTCAGACTTTTACCGTCAGGAACTACTTAGTGGCCTTTTCGGAGTAATAAATTCGTAGTAAAAGTTTCGTAGCTCCAAAAATCGCGTGTGATATGTCCCTGAACTCGTATGAACGAGGGGAATCTCATTGTGAAATAAAAAGATAGGCTTACAGTAAAAAATTCTGCAGTATTTGTCTAATGGCTTTCTGTAGTGTTTTAATTACTCGGGATGTTTTATAACTCCTTTTTGAGTAATTCCAATTGGTACTCTTTCTTATCAGCGATGCCTATGCGGTAGAATTTTGTGGGCTTTCCTTATAGATGAACCACCGTGGTAGATGTGCTTAGCCATGCTATGTTGAACGAGGGCTAGGTTACATCATTGATACTTGTTTTCTCAAAGTATTGGTTTGTGAAAACTAAAACAACTTAATCAATGAATCCCTTGGGTGTGATGGTATTGATAATTTTTGGTGGTTTCATTGCGGAAAGGCACCCAGGTATCAAGAGAAATTGATTGGCTTCTTTATTGTGTAGCTTACGTGTACAACCATGTGCCAATAATGAAATGGGCGGTTGGTTGGACTTAGTAGGTTGTGGTAACTCGAACCCGCGTATCCAGAGATGTAGAATTTTGGTAGGTTGGACCGGTGCTCATCGGGATTGAGGAGCTACTTCCCGAAAAGTCTCTTCTTGGACTTCTCCCTATCATCACCCAAAATGAGAGTGATGGTACGAGCTGGGCTGGCCAAGTCACATGGGTAAAGTGTACTAACCTCTTCAGAGTGTATAATCTAATCGATTATCCGTGTCCCCGGTTATGGACATCTGAGTTGCTAGATATTGATCCCATGACATGTTTCTCGCTCATTCTAATTTCATAATTTCTTTAACATTGTTGGGCTAACTTAATTGGGATCTTTTCAAAGAAAACCGAAAACTGTTTATGAAAGTAGGACAAATGTATTTGCATATGCAAGCCAGACACAGCTCCACTTGCCAAATATGCATGTAGATGTTAGTACTATTGTCTCCATTACTAGCTCTACTTGCCATACATTCCATGTATTGACCCTTCGGGGCTGCTACGTTTCATGTTGCAGGTTATTCCGATTCTGATTGATCGTTATAGGCCACGGTACTCCACTCGGCACTTGTTCACTTGTGGGCAATTTGAAGATTGGAGGATTTACTTGCTTTTGTTGCTACCTGAATACTTTGATCTAGCTTTATGCTAAGCTTTCATTGTAATAATGGTACTCTGGATCTTTGTAGATCATGATACACGGTTATTTTGCTATGATTATCTATCTTACTCTATTGTGGGCCAATGAACCGATCCAGGGATTGGCATGTCACATAGAGGCCACAGTCTTTTCAGAATCGGGGTGTTACACAGGAAGAGGGCTAATGTTAACTGGCATTAAGAATCGGTTGGTACGTGTGGGTAAATTTGTACACCCATGCAGGGTTAAATCTTTTCGAAAAGCCGTTTCCACGGTTATGGATGAACTTGGAGACCAGATTCTAAGATCATAGAGAACTTGAACCTAATCGTAAAACTTGGCAAGTTAAGAATGTGTGCTTAAGGACGCTTCCTCAAGGGTTGAGGGGGTGATCCTAGATAGGTTCAGTTGATGATGATTCGGTGGATATCAAAAGATGATCAAAGCTAGTGCTACCTCTCTCTTATTCCCTATAAAAATAATCTAATTAGTCGAGATTCTTTTCCCTCTTGTTTTACAAAACAAAGATGGCTTTATGCAAACCAACTCCACCAACCATAAGTCTTGCGGAGTACACCCTGTACCCACCCTTGCTTCGTTGATACTTTTGCAGAAGAGTAAGTGTTACCACTGAAGATGAGTTCCTCATGGCATCAACATCGACGAGTAGTTTGGAGTTCCCAACTGGCAGTCTGGGATCTATGGATTGGACGTCATCGTTATGCTTCGGGCCTCTTAGGACATTTGTTAAGTTTGCTATACTTAATAGCATAATTTTCCTTCCGTTGTTTGGTGTTTGTGGCCAGTTTCCTATGCTTGTAATATTTTGGTTCTTCGCTCAGTTATGAGCTTGCTGAAATAACTTTTGTGTCGTAGGGTCACTGTTGTTTTATCAATTCTCTCTCTGTACGCTTTTGAGATTTAGGTTAGGCTTATATCAGACAGAGGTCTAGAATTTGTCTAGCCCTAATCCCGGGGTGTCACAGTTTCTTGTTTTCACTAGTTAGGCTTAATGGAAAACAACAACAAAATTAGAGATCTCTATATTGTTTATCTTGAGTTAGGACACGAAGTGTTTGAAGAGAAAATTAAAAAACCTATGTAGATCTATTTGCATGCTAATAACAATGTTATTAGTATGAATTATTTGGACACCATTATTGCTAATGCCATGGAAACGTCTAATCTTGGGGAATCTTGTTTTTATGAAAATGATCTTTTTAGTTTCCCAGCTTTGGAAGATAGCTATTCTATTGCTTATGATGATATCAAACCCCCAATATATGATGATTACAATGATGAATATGATATTTTCAGTCCACCTACTATTCAGGAGGAAGTTAATTGTGATTACAATATGCCTCCTATATTTGATGATTATGGTGATGAGAATAATAGTGATAGCTATTTTGTTGAATTTGCTCCCACTATAATTAATAAGAATGACTATTCTTATGTGGAGAGTAATAATCATTTTATGCATGTGGATCATGATAAGAATGCTTTATGTGATAGTTATATTGTTAATTTTGTTCATGTTGCTACTGAAAGTTATTATGAGAGAGGGAAACATGGTTTTATCCATCTCAATAATATTAAGTTTCACCTCTTTATGTTGAAAGTCTTGAAGTTGCACTTCTTTTGCTTTCCTATGCTTGGTGCTTTGTGCTTTCATGACTTGTTTCTTTACAAGATTCATATGCATAGGAATTGGGTTATAGTTAAATGTGTTTTGAATATGGTTCTTGATGCTCTCTTTTACTTCAATTCATATTTCTTATGTGAGCATCTTCTCAAGCTATCAAGCCTAACTTAAAGGCATTAAAGAAAAGTACTTTCTAGGAGATAACCCAAGAGTTTTATTGAGTCTTGGAAGTTATTACTTCTGTAATAACCTCTCCTTATTTTTGCTTTTTGTGCCAAGAATGACCTCTAATGAGAGGGAAGTAAGATTTGGGGAGTTGCTGTCCCGAAACAGATTTCTGTCCTCCACCAAAAAAATTCGTGAGGATTATCTGTAACTCGCATTAAGATCACAATTTACGAATGAATCCCCTAGTATGTTAGATAACTTTCGTTAGTTCAACACTTTTTGATTTGAGCAACATAAGGTCTTAGAAAAAATAGGTTTCTACGTGCTGGTCTGTTTTGACAGATTTCTGCCATTATTTGCATTTGCTTCTTATTGATTCCTTTTTTAGTTCTCTTTTGGGGAATTGAGCTTTTTGAAGGAGTTACTACATTATGTTGTGTTCTTAGTGAATAGTATTGCTGTTCCAAATCTTTGCCTAAAGGTCTATTATCTTTTGAATACACTAATGTTGCTAATGAAGATTGTGTGAAGTTTTGTATGAAGGAAAAAAATCAGGTGTAGAGAAAGAATGATGTAATGAGATGAATAATGGAAAAAAGCTCAAGATTGGGGATGCCACCCCATGTCACACCAATAAATATTCAAGAGGTACAAGCGTCAAAGCTTGGGGATGCCCAAGGCATCCCCTTCTTCATCAATAAAAAGCTCAGGTCTTTCTAGACACTTCGTTTTTATTGTTTCATGCATTGTTGTGTTGTTCTTGGAGCGTCTTAGTTTTCGTTTGCTTAGTTTGCTTGAGTAAGTTGGTTGGTTACACTACACTTATTTTGGAGAGAGACACACTCAGTTTCCATTTCCTAGAACACTCTAGTTTTCACTCTTATTATTTTGTGAGTGTTCACTTTTGCTAGCACTGCGTTCACCCTTAGTTTTCTTGTGCTTTAAGCTTAGAACTTTTTAGTTCTTATTTTTGGATTTGTGAAACAAGCTCACTGGTCTTTGTTGATTATTATATTTGAGAGTTGTTTCAAATAAGTTGTTTGGTGTTGGAAAGAGTAGAAAGCTTCATGCTTAAGTGGTACAAAAGGGAGCTTTTTTTGACTGTGACTTAGACTTTATCATGTCATGCTAGGTGTTGTTTTTATGCTTAGTGATTATTGTTGTAGAATATCTTGTTACAAACAATTGGTATTGCTTAGTGTGCCTTGAAAGAATCATGCATTGTTTTAGCATACAAAAGCATAGTATTGTGGTATTCTCCTTTGATGCTTTGTTTGGGTTCACTTGGAACATGCTCACACCATGTTATGACTCTCACAAATCACCATTAGCCTCTATTATAATTTAGTCCTTGAATTGTAGTACAACTCTATGCTTTGATTAGTATGCTTTGTTGCACTACATGATTATGTCCATTATGCTCTCTTAGTTGGTTGCTCCCAGTCTTTTGCTAGCCTCCACCTATATGAGTAAGTTCTACTCATGCTTCCAACTCCCAAGAAACCAAGTTTTTCCAAAGTGTCCACTATAAACTCCTATGCATGGTGTGTTACATCATTCCAAGTAAATTCTTTTTTTCAACTATCTTCCTATTAAAAACTATTTTGTTATGTGAAAACTTAGTGATTAAAGCCCTCACGAACTTGATTTCACACTTTATATTCTTTGCCCCTAATAAACTTGAACCATTGTGACAACTTTGTTGTATATGCTTGCACTTATAAGTTGGAATTAGCAGAACCGTGCTGTCATGGGGAACGTTTTCAACATTGCACTTGTACTTTGTACTCAGTTGATATCATGTTCTTTTGTCTATGGATGTCACCGGTGTGAAATAAAGAGGGAACTTGTAAGTCCATGGAGTTTGTATCCTGTGTTAGAGAAACGCCTGGGCCGCTAGCCTAAGCCATGCCTAATCATGGTGGAAACTTGCACCATCACCATAGTGAGCTATCTATGAAGCATCGTCAATAAAAAGCTATGCATATGGTAAATAAAATGATTGCTGAGATGCTCATTGTCTTCTTGCCTTGTCATTTTGGTTATGGGAAAGCTCTTGTACCATGTGCAAGGGGTACCCCGTTGGTGGTTCTCAATGATATGCAAATACTTATAGTGACAAGAACTTACCTGGACCCAAAGTTGAGTATGCATGAGGTGTGGACCTCATATTAAAGGGACTTGAGATTTCCAACTTATACTTCGTCAAGCATATACTCCATCTTTGCCACTTTAACCTTAACCACTTCAAGATGCTTATGATAGGGGCAATGAGGGCTGGAAGTTAAAAAGTACCATAATTTTTGGAAGCTCTTTTTGAAACTTGTAATTCCTGCTTCCTTTACAAAAAGGCCTTTCTTCCACCATTATTGAGTCTCCACCTTCTACCTTTAGGCACCATTAAGAGAGCATAGTTGCCATTCTGTATGCATCACTCACCCCTGGAAACAAAGCGAAATCCGCAGTGTCCCAAAACTTATTGATTGATGCATATTTTGATATTACTTGCTCTTGTGCTATTTTTTTCTAGTCACCCTTGTGGACTTTGAAGGTGTCCTATGCATATATATTGCTACTCTATGAGGGACAAGCTGATTGCCACTATGCTATGTTTTCTATATGTGAAACAAACAAACGTTTTTCAATGCATGTTATTCATGATCTTTGTTTGTAGCCTTTCATGTTGCATGCATAGTTACTATGTCCTATTGTTACAACTCCACCTTTCATGAACATATTTAGAGTTCTTTGATCCCAGCTTTCAATGCTTGCAAATGGTTTGATCTTGGTTTTGATGGTGCATGTCACCTCAAAAATTATTATTTTTATCACTTACCTACTCGAGGACGAGCAGGAGTTAATCTTGGGATGCTTGATACGTCGGAAACGTATCTATAATTTTTGATGCTCCATGCTTGTTTTGTATCATTTGTCTTATGTTTTGTCTACACTTTGAGGTATTTTTATATCTTTTCTGGAACTAATCTATTAACAAGTTGCCATAGTGCCAGTTGCCTATTTTCTTCTGTTTTTGGTTCCAGAAAGGCAGAAAATCAATATTCTTGGAATTGGATGGGACAAAAGCCAAAGTTATTATTTTTTCCGGAGCAAAATGGAACCACAAAGAAGAGCCGGAGGGGAGCCACAGGGTGGCCAAACCCCCTATGCGCGGGCAAACCCCGGAGGCGCCTGGAGGGGGTGTGGCCCCCCTGGACCCCCACCGACCTTGATTCCTGCGCCTATAAGAAGCCTCCGACCCAAAAACCCTGAATAATGTAGAAGAAATCCACGAAAACCTCCACAGAGCCGCCGCCATCGAAAGGGAGATTCTGGGGACAGAAAATCTCTGTTCCGGCACCTGTAGGGACGGGGAAGTGCCCCCGGAGCCATCTCCATCGATCTCCACCACCATCTTCATCATCGTTGCTGATTCCCATGATGAGGAGGGAGTAGTTCTTCCTCGAGGCTAAGGGCTTTACCAGTAGCTATGTGTTCATCTCTCTCTCTCTATGCATGATCTTGTTGTGGTCATGGACTTTGTAATCAAGTAGATCTACCTTGCTACTCAAGTGCTTCAATAGATCTCTGCTCTCCCCATGTGTGTGAAAGCGACAGCATGCACTCCATGGTGGCACTTAGGCTTGAGTCCAAATAAATACTCTTTGTGCTTTAATAGATCTATGCTCTTCCCCACGTGTGCGAAAGTGACAGTGGTCATACCGTGTGTGGCACTTTGGCTAGATTGAATATTTGTTATGAGTTATATTTGGAGTTGTATGTCTCTATGAAATTGTGGTGTTTGTTGGAACCATGTAGCGCTCAAGCTGACAGTGTGGGGTTATCTAGATTGGGGAAGGCGGATTGAGGTGTGCTGTTATAGCCCTACCATGGATTAGAGTGTCCAACCGGAGAGTTGTTAAGAGTATTATCATGAAGAGAGGATATTTATATGAGAGAGTGTTCACTAGTGAAAGTATGATCCCTAGGCCTTGTTTCTAAGCATTGAAACACCGTTTGCTACTAGATCTGCTGCATGTTTGCTTGCTTCCATCTTTGTTCCATTTGCCGGGGAGGTTTTGGGCTTTTACCTTTCCTCCACGCCATCAACTCTTTTCTGGTACCGTCAGAAGATATTTTCTGGCACCGTTACCACTTGTATTTCACTATCTCTTTGCCAAACTAGTGCATCTATACACCTGAAAAGTGTATTGGGTGTGTTGGGGACACAAGAGACTTCTTGTATCTTAATTGCAGGATTTCTTGAGTGGGAATACCTTTGACCACTTCCTCTCTGAGTTCGATAAACCTTGGGTAATCCACTTAAGGGAAACTTGCCGCTGTTCTACAAACCTCTGCACTTGGAGGACCAACAACTGTCTACAAGAATAGAAGTGCATAAACATCAACGATCTTCTTGGGAACACCATGAAGAACGACTATCCGAGATACATATAGCTCTGCCAATTGGCTTGCAGTAATGCTTTCCCGAACAATAAGGAAGTGAGAAACTTTGGATAGTCGATCAATAAGTACCCATATGGCATCATGTCTAGATTGTGTATTTGGGAGTCCAGTGATAAAATCCATACCAATTTCATCCCATTTCCACTCAGGAATTTTCAATGGATGCAGAAGTCCAGCAGGTCTTTGGTGTTCAGCCTTCACGCGACGACAAACGTCGCACTCTACAACAAAGCGAGCAATTTCTGGTTTCATTCCACTCCACCAGAATCTTTGTCAGAGATCTTGGTACATCTTGGTACCACCAGGATGGATGGACAGAGGGGATTCATGAGCTTCTAGTAGGATTAGGTCTTTGATTTTCTGACTGTTTGGGACCACTAGCCGGTTACTAAAATATAGGGTACCTTGATCATTAATGTAGAAACATTTAGCTTCACCACTTGCAACACGTTCCTTGATCTTGGTAATCTCATCATCTCGTTTTTGAGCTTCCTTGATTTGGTCGTCCAAAGAAGATTTTATTTCAAGCTTAGCAAGGAATCCACAAGGAACTACTTCAAGGTTAAGACGCTTCATTTCCTCATAGAGAGTAGGTTGGGCTTGTGAAATCATCAGATTATTGCAATATGACTTCCTACTTAGCGCATCAGAAACTACGTTGGCTTTGCCGGGTTGATAGTTGAGACCCAAATAATAATATTTTATGAGTTCCAACCATCATCTTTGCCTGAGATTTAGATCTGGCTTGGTAAAGAGATACTTTAGGCTTTGATGATCCGAATAAAGTTTCTTAATGGCTACCAATGAGGTAATGTCGCCATTACTTAAGAGCATGAATAACAGCAGCGAGTTCGTGATCATGGGTTGGATAATTGTTCTCATGTGGCTTCAATTGCCGATAAGCATATGCCAGTACATGACCATCTTGCATCAACACACAACTGATCCCTTGAAGGGTAGCATCACAATAGATGATGAAATCCTTGTTTGTGTCCGGAAGGACAAGCACAAGATCGGTGGTTAGCTTAGTTTTCAAAGCTTGGAATCTTTCTTCTGCCTTTTCTGACCATTCAAACTTCTTATCTTTCTTAAGAAGATCAGTCATAGTCTTCGCTATCTTGGAGAAGTTCTCGATGAATCGGCGGTCTGAAGTAGGTGAATTCCATTCCAGAATGGTCTGAACCTTATCCGGTATGATAGCAACACCACTTGCGGACACAACATGGCCAAGGAAAATGAGCTCTTGTATGCAGAACTCACATTTGGAGAACTTGGCGTAGAGACGATGTTTACGAAGTTTAGTCAACACCAAATGCAGATTCGGCATGCTCTTCTTCGGTCTTGGTGTAGATTAGAATATCATCAATGTATAACACGACGAAATTGTCCAGATACTCCATGAAGACAGAATTCATGAGCCTCATAAATGTGGCAGGGCATTGGTTAACCCGAAGGGCATCACTGTATTCTCGTAAAGACCATAATGAGTTGTGAATGCTGTCTTTGGGATATCCTCCATTCTGATCTTGATTTCATGATACCCTATCTTAAATCCATTTTGGAGAAGACCGTGGCACCACTTAATTGATCAAAGAGATCGTTTATCCGGGGAAGTGGGTACTTATTCTTGATTGTCACTGCATTGAGTGGACGGTAGTCAACAACCAATCTTGGAATATTTGTATCCCACTTCTTGACAAAGATGGTAGGGCAACCCCAAGAGGATGTGCTAGGTTTGATGTAGCCTAGTCCTTCTAATTCTTCAAGTTGCTTCTTCAACTCCACCAGCTCATGAGGAGGCATGAAGTAAGGTCTTTTGGAGATAGGAGCAGTTCCAGGAACTAGCTCTATGACAAACTCCACACTTCGATCAGGTGGCATGCTAGGAAACTCTTCAGGAAAGACATCCAATAAATAACAGACTACATGGGCATCTTGGACCTCGAGAGTAGGTAGGACATCCATGGTATACAACTCCGAGAAGGGTTTAAAAACTGCCCCTAGAGACTTTGAAGCATCAGTCCAATACTTGACAGTTATGCCAGCAGGAGAGGTCACAGTAACTATTCTAAGTGCACAGTCAATGACGGCTTGATACTTGGTTACCTAGTCCATTCCCAGAATGACATCAATGTCACTTGACATAAGTGCAATGAAAGAAGTGGGAAACTTCTGGTAGGCTATGACAATCTCATTTCCGTGACTAACCATGGTAGTAAACCAACTAGAACCCGGGGAGTGGATGGTCAAAGCAGTGGACAGGTGTTCAAAATTTATCCCTTTCTCTTGAGCAAACAACCGTGACATTAATGCATGCGATGCTCCAGAATCAAACAAGACTGTTGCTAGAATTAAATTGACACGAAGCATACCCAGAATGACGCGTGGATCTTCCCGAGCTTATTCACCAGTGACATGGGTTAGGCGACCTTGTCCAGCACCTTGAGCTTTATCATTCTTCTTTGCCGATTGATCATTGCGACCGACAACCCTTTGGGGACACTCCCTTGAATAGTGACAAGGTTGACCACATGAGTAGCATGTAACTCCAGTGTAAGAACCAGCAGGAGGATGATAATTTTCTCCACCAGTATTTGACTATGGATAATGGGAAGTATTGCCAGAATACTTGGGTGCATAAGGAGCATGTGGCATAGCACTATATGGAACAAAGACACGGCGCTTATTGTTACCAAAGGAAGAAGCACGATAATTTCGTTCTTCACATTTCCGAGAGACCTCCATATCCTTCCTTCCATGCTCCAAAGTAAGAGCCTGATTGTGTAGTTCCTGGAAAGACTGGAACTTGAAGGGCAACAACTCATAGCAAAGTGTAGGGTTAAGTCCCTTACGGAATATCTCTTGCTTATCTTCATCATTGGTCACATCCCTGGTTGCATAATGAGCTAGGCGAGTAAACTCACGTCCATATGTTTCAATATACCTACGCCCGTGAGTCAGATCCAGAAACTCCCTCCTTTTGAGATCCAATATGGGGTTAGGGATATAAGAGGCACGGAATGCTGCAAAAAACTCTTCCCAAGTAACATGTCCCTGAGCTTACAGATTCAGGAAACCTTCCCACCAAACACTAGCCTCACCTTCCAATTGATAGGTGGCGAAGTTGACGTGGTCATATGGACGGACACGAAGAGCACTGAACTTGCGCTCTATGATGCGAAGCCAATCATCAACATCAAGGGACTCCTTGGGGTGGGTGAAGATTGGAGGAAAAGAGAGGATGAAATCTCCAAGTGTGACACAGTCGTCATGACGACGTTCAGTGTTCTGTGCCACACACTCAAGAAGGCGTTCATTCCTCAGACGGTTGGTCTCAATGTTGTTGAGAACCACGGCCATTGTGGGAGGTGGCGGAAGTTCCTGTTGAGCATTGTTGTTCCCTCGACGGCCAATAGAACCACGAGTACCAAACGACATCTTGAGGAGAAAACAGAAGCCATGAGAATGGATTCACCAAAAAGGGTACATCAAATGATGACATGAACCATGTAAAAAAATCATGGTAGAGGTGAACATGTGGATTACGACTATATCAATGCATTAAGTATGGCAGTAGAACAAGCATACGAAACGTATACGCTACCAACTTAGATACAAACCATAACAATGGAATGCAAGCATGATATGATACCAACAAGTCACAAAAGAATAGAGAGTAGGATTATAAGCATCCTTAGCAAGTTGAAAAACAATGCTTTAGTTGCACAGATGTATCTTGGAAACTCTAAGCCTTAAAACCGAGTACGGAGTACTAGGAAAAACAACCCAAACCCGTATATCCTAAAAGTTTGAAATGATAGACGAGAAGTGAAAACTTTGCAAAGCAAACGAGGTAAGAAAACTCAGCAATAGAACAACCTTGGAAAAGGAGTCAAAATAGTCCTATTCAGAGTTTTGCAATTATTTTTTAGCTTTTCAAATAGTTTTCTCAAACTCTAGACTCAACATCGACCATCTAGAAGGTTTTCCTACAGGCAGTCCTGCTCTGATACCAAAATCTGTCACGGCCCGGGATCAGGGCTAGAAAAATACCAGATCTTCATCTGACATAAGCCTAACCTAAATTACGAAGCGCAGGGAATGATCAGTAACATTACAAAACATACATACCATACATTAATAAGGTAAACTCTTAAGAGAGTTACAATGTCATACAAGCTAGGGGTGACAGACCCATCATTACAACAAGCAAAAGGAAGCACACAAGTTGTTCTAAACAGCAAACTTAGCAAAGGGCCTAAGAGGCCTTAAACAGAAGTAGCGACCCTTCCATAGATCCTAGGCTGCTGCTCGGGAACCCCCACTACTTGTCAACATCGATGTAGAAACCACCTTCACTTGGAGTAGCTTCATTTGTAGAAAAACATCAACGAAGCAAGGCTGAGTACAGGGTGTACTCTGCAAGACTTATGGCTAGTGGAGTTATTTTGCATAAAGACATCTTTTGTTTTCAAAACAAGAAGGAAAAGAAGCTCGTCTAATCAGATCATTTTCAAAAGGGTTAAGAAGACTACAACTATAGCTCTTAGATGTCATCTTCGATATCCACCAAGTACCAACATCAACAGAACCTCTCTTCCTGGACTACCCCCTCAAACCACCTCGAGGAAGTATTCCGGATCTCACATTAGTTGGCCAAGTTTTATCATTCGGTTATAGTTTTCTATGATCACAGAATCCGTTCCCAAGTCGTCCATAACCATGGACATGGCTTTTCGAAAAGATTATAACCCTGCAGGGGTGCACACGATCGATTCTTAATGACAAATTATTAGCCCTCTGCCTTGGAAGGCCGGAAGAGAGTGGTTGACCACGACCTTTACCTTGCTTTCGCCAAGACCATGAATCACGCACTAAGGAGATGCCGCCGTAATGGTTCGAGTCCCAAAGTAGGTCCCTAGAGATGTGAACATGTTTCAAGATTACGGATGTCGTGCATCTCTTGTTCCCTACCATGCTTACCTACCTGTAAGAATGCACCTCCTTCACCTCCATCCAAGAACAACCAAGATGCGTATGTCGAACGGAAAGCTCGAACAATGTGAATCATGGAATCTACTAGGAAAGTTAGTGAGTTGAGGGGGTTTCCAGGACCCCGTGTGCTTGTACTCTCGTCTTGGTTCAAGAGGAGAAAAGTCAGTTCCTAAGGGTGGAAGGTATGGGACAGCAAAAACCACAACCCATGTGGCCTCCCATACCAGCCTTAGCATGTTTATTATCCATCTTTGACCATATCGCAACATCCTACCATACTAGATTCATTCGCATCTCCGACGCACTAAGGAGATGCCGCCATAACGGTTCGAGTCCCAAAGTCGGTCCTAGAGATGTGAACAGGTTTCAAGATTACGGATGCCGTGTATCTCTTGTTCCATACTATGCTTACCTACCTGTATGAATGCACCTCCTTCACTTCCATCCAAGAACAACCAAGATGCGTATGTCGAACGGAAATCTCGAACTATGTGACTCATGGAATCTACTAGGAAAGTTAGTGAGTAGAGGGGGTTTCCAGGCCCCCATGTGGTTGTACTCTCTTCTTGGTTCAAGAGGAGAGAACTTAGTTCCTAAGGGTGGAAGGTATGGGACTGCAAAAACCACAACCCACGTGGCCTCCCATACCAGCCTTAACATGTTTATTATCCATCTCTAACCATATAGCAACATCCTACCATACTAGATTCAATCGCATCTCCGACGCATCATCTGAATGATAGATACTGGACGACTAAGCATGGCTAAGGTCAACTGAATTATGGCTCTAGCGATGCTCGTAATCCAAACCCTAGTTATGCTAGGAGCAGTGGATCAGGTATTATAGTTCACAAAGGGAAACATGCATCAGATAGGATTACTTTATCTACTGATAAAAGACTGTTGAGTCGCATGCATATGGCGAGAATGAAATAGTTGGTAAACATAGGATTCATATGTATGAGTGGGGCTTCACTTGCCTTATCCGTTGTTGGACTGGTACTGCTCTTCGGTGGCGTTGACTTCAGCCCCGGTTTCGGTTCCTATTCGCGAAGAACCAATCGCCGGAAAAGCAGAAGCAACATTCAACACATGGCATGTGCAATGCTCATACAATATGGATGATATGAAATATTGCATGTATTAGAGTACCCCTAGATGCATCGTCGGTGTAAATGGATTACAGAATGCCCTAAATAGACAAACCATCGAACCCATGGTACTTAGGGGCTGTCGATGTTCCTATAAATAAGTTAGTGTTCAAAGTTGTATGACTGTGTATGCTTACATTTTTAAATGATAGAGCTCATTTTTCTGAAAATTTTGATATACTATTTGTATTTTTCTGATTTAAAATGAATTAGTTATGAATTTCTCCATTTTTAATTCATTTTAAATCATTTTTGGAATATTAATTTATTTTCCAACTTGGGCCCACATGACATAAGTTTAACAATTTAAGAAAACATTTATGAAAAAGAGTAAACATCTTACAGGTAGGCCCCACAGGTCAGGGATTTATTATTTACAAAAATTATTTACTAAAAACATTTAAATAAAAGAAAAAAGAATTACTACATCATGCTGACGCTTGAATGACGTCAGCAATGGCCACACTCTTAGATCGAGAGCGGGGCTAGCGCTAGGGAGCTCGCGGGGCTGCGTGGCTGGGGGCATTCGAACGAGGCGACGATAGGAAGGAGATTAGTGGTGGCGCCGGCCCCTAAATGGTCACCGAAGCATCGTCTCCGACGAGCTCCAGCGGCGACAGCGTCAGGCTCGCGCGGGGAGAACGATATAGGGAGAGAGGGAAGAAACAGAGGGCATGAGAATCTCACCATGAGCACGACGAGCTTGACGGCGAGGTGAGGTGAGCTCTGGAACGGAGGAAATCGATGGCAACTGACAGCGGCAGGAGGTGTTGATTCTAGTGATTGGGGTCATGCGCAAGAGAGAGAGGAGGGGCTAGGAAGAGAGATTCGAGCACGGGGAGCTCAACGGCAGCGTCGTCTTGGTCTGTGGTGACCGGAGACGGCGAGGTCAACGGTGACTACAAGGTAGGGTTCATGGGCCATGGCACCGAAATGAGAGAGGGAGAGGAAGAGGATAAGTGGGGCACGGCTAGGGTTCATCCGCGGTGGCCAGGGGTCTTGTAGGAGCTCGAGGGCGGTGGCGGCCATCTTGGCGTCAGCGAGCGTCGGTGCGGGCACCACGCAACTGCTTCGGTCGGGGCACGAGGTGCACGAAGACGATAGACGCGACAAAACAGTATGGGACAGATGGGCTGCTCCTGGGCTAGCTGCGGCACGCGCGCGAGCGACAGGAAGAAGAGAGGAGAGATGGGTTGCGGCCTAGTAGAGCTAGTGTTCTATTTTTTTCTGTTAAAACCTTTTTCTTTTCTGTTTTTCTGTTTGTATTTTTCATTGGTAAAATGTTTTCAATATTTTCAAAATTACCAGGGACTTCTATAAAACTATAAAGATATTATGGGACCCTTAGATTCAATTTGGGCTCCACTCATTTGGGTAGTTTTCCAAATACAAAAACAATTTGAAAGGTTTTGAGAGGGAGAAATTTTGGGTTTTGTTTATGTTTATTTTGATGGAATCATAGTGCAAGTGTAATCATGCATGCAATGCTCAAAACATGTCTTTATTTATATTACACAAAAGGGTGGTATGTTACACGTAAACAAAAGAGCATTGCAAGCAAGTAAAGTATTTACCTGAGGAACTTCGTTTTCCGCATTGAATGGTGTAGTCGACGACTCCGCCTGAAGCTCGTTGTTGGACCTGAAGCACAGCAGAGGTCGGAGAGCCCTGTCGAGATCGGATGAGGACAAATCCTCATCCGACACTATCGTTGGGTCGTTGGCACCGGCATACGGGAATATTGGGTACGTCCTCGCTTGGAGGGGCTACACCCGATGCTTGAGAAAGGTACAGATGATGTCGACGCTAGATACCTCCTTGCCTCACACCAACTGGAGATCCTCCACCCACTTGTATAACTTCTCGACCACTTCGGTTTCACCCGCAGTAATGTCATTTGACCATGAATGCTTTTGGGTGATCACCTTGCTGGCATCAAAGGGGGCCAACTCGTAGTGCTGGCTGTCCATCTTGGAGTCACGGATGTAGAACCACTTGTTCCTCCATCCTTGGATGGATTTTCAGAGGTGGAAGGAGAAGTACTTCTGGTTTGGGCAGATGGATATTCCGCACCAACCTAGATCATATACCGCGCCTCCGTGGCCAGACTGCCTCTTCAAGGAATAAAGCTTCTTAAAGAGGCCAAAGTGGCGTGATGAAGTACATGATGTGCAAAAGAGAATTGGGAAAAAACTGGTGAAGTTGACGCCCATAAAGAAAAGGAGCCCACGAAGAAATTCGTGGGCAGAGAGCAAAACACCGCGGATGACAAAAGCGTAGAACATTACCCGAAAACTTTCGGGTGGATCCGGGATTACCTTTGACATGGGGAGTTTGGTGTTACCCTTCTCCTGCGGAATCACATGTGCCTCATGCAGGCGGCATAGATCCACCTCCCTCATCATCGACCGCCGCCAGCCACCATTGGTGACGCGACCAACTGTGGTGGTCTTCTTGGCGATAGCGCCGGCGCTCGTCCTAGCAGCGGTGGCAGAAGTTTTCTTCGGCTTTCCCATCTTGCCGACACGACGCACTGCACGATGAGCACGGAGGAAAGATGTCGGAAACACGCGAAGAACATCCAGTGCCGAAGAATGCACGAGCTTTAGAAATGGTAGAGGCAGAATTGGCAAAGGCAGTGCAAAGACATCCAATGGCGAAGTGGAGAATTACCGCAGCTCCTAGCAGTATAAAAGGGTTGAATACGATGATGCAGAACCTTTGATTTTCTAAACCTAACGCATGTCAGCCATCACATTATGCACGTGGTAGGTACCGCTCCGATTTGATGCGATCATGCCATGCACTATGCGTGGAAATCAAGGCGACATAGTAATTTTCGTGAAAATTACACGTGACTAGTAAAATACTAGCAAAAAGTGGGACCCATGTTCATCTAGTCCCATCGCCTCAACTGCCACAGACGATTGAGCTCACCAGGCATCAACAATGACATCAGAAACTTGCAAAAGCAAAGGACAACAACAACTCTAATCTTTTGAATCAAGACAAAATTACTTACTTGAGTCTGTGACTCAACAAAACTACTCAGGGGGTACTCCTATCAGGAGCGCTGGTTGCGCACCTGAAAATTTGGTAAGGTCCCGGGGTCAGTCGAAGAAATTCACAAAGCTTCTAGTCCTCCTTCGAGTCTGTGACTCCATTACAGACTCAGGGGCTACTCCCATAGGGAGCGTTGGCTGCGCATTTGAAAACATTGGCCATCCAAAGAATTTCCAGATCATTATATCACATGACTGATAACTATAAGTCTCTGCTCGAGTCTACGACTCGAGCAAACACTCGGGGGCTACTCCCATAGGGAGCGCTGATCACGCACCCTATGAATGGATTGATTGAGATCCTTTGGATCCTCCACTATTACAGTAAAACATAACTTACAAAATAATCGGAAACTCTACCCAATAATGCTAAGAGAGATAACGTCTCCTTAGTCACCCGAAACGCCTCCGTGGCGATAAATTTTCGGATGCTGTGTCTATGACACAAAGATAAGACCTACAGATACAATCCGATGGCCTGGCAACACACCCGACTGTGCTCTGCTAGTAATATTCCGTGTTAGCAGGCATGATGAAAAATCCCAATGGACACGCTGGGTAGATGACTTAAAAACACAGGAATTCGACTCCTATAAGACCTCCACGACCTAAGTCGAATTACTCCAACAAATTTTCTAGATTCGAGTCTAAGTAGATAGCGTTATTTTTCCCAATGGCTGTTATGTGATCCTGATCCATAGGGAGAGTCAGGCATGTGTATCAACTATCCCTATGAACCAATGCATTGACCTCAAACATGTTCGCATGAAACACACTCAAAAGACTTAAGAGTCTCCAGTCGAATCTGTGATTCAACTGAACACTCAGGGCTACTAACATGGGTATGCACTATGGGTGCCTGATGTTAGCCTACCTGGTCCCTCTTGGGAGAAGCCCATGAAATTATCAACTCCCGATGACGTAGACCAGGAAGGATTCGGGTGACCCGGGCCCATGAAGGATGCGACTCCTTGAGGAACATGGAAAGTTTTAGATAAAAATTCAAAGGTAAAACCCTAATCTACAACTGACTTGACCCACCCCGAGACATGGCCCTCCCTATATAAAGTCCAGGAGATCACCTCATCACCTAGCACACAACTCGCCAGATCCAATCTACACATCCCTGTAACCTTCGACAACAAAGAGCAGGCAAGCAGGAGTAGGGTTTTCCCTCCGGAGGGATGAACCTGAGTAAACCTTGTGTCCCCGTGTTGCTTCTATGTTAGCTGTTCTATGATCTCCAATGTCCCCTCCTTATCCAAAACCCAAGTCTATAACAATGGGAATTAACGAGTCGAACCCTCGTTAGTACTACATGGCTTAAAGACGCGAATGTAGGTACCGCTCGAGTGCACACCAGGATGCTGGGTCGAGGAGCTCCCATCTGTCCTCTGGGGCATTCATACTTCCGTCAATCACTTGATGGGCTTTACCCCCATTTTTATGGTGTATAGAGCGGGGGCTGTGATTGATGACTGCAAGTGCACATATCAATTGTAGCTAGTTTCAATGTAAAGATATCGAACCCATAGAGAGCTATTGGTAAAGGTCTTAATGCCCCTCGTCACTATCTACCAAAGGATACTTGTAAGTTTCCTTTGATCTCGTAAAAAGTGTTTGAAAGGTTTTAGGACGTGTGCAGAAAAGTAATTAAAACAATTAAAAGAAATAAAGTAACAAGATTGTATTAAAGCGTGTTGGAATGCAATAATGCTAAAACGTTCTCGGGGATTTAGGATACTGCTCTAGCATGATGTTGTCATTATTAATAATTTAAGATAATGAACTTCTTGTGTCATGGAATGTTTGGAGAGAGCTCCATAATAAGATATTCACCACAAGGCTTGTAGGAAGACACTTTGTTGAGCGAAGAGTGAGGTCACCTCTAAATAACCACTACGATGCCTAAGAGGAGTCACCCATACAGACCACCGCAATTAAGGTTTTCCCCGTGGACATCGTAATTAGCTTAGGGAGTCCCTATTTATTCCCCCTTTGACTATGTAGTTCAGGAGCCGACGCCAATCTGTCACGGGGCCATTCTGGGTACGATCTCAAAGCACATCCAAAGGTTTTCCCCCTCCCTTTAGTACCAAGGGAAAATGGTATGTGGTTGACTTTCACATACCATCTAAAGAGAGAGATCAAACACAAATTATAAATCAATCATAGACTGACAAGTCATATGGACACAAGAATAGATCATCCTTATTGCAAATTCATAATAGTGCTAGGGTTTCTCTATCTCCCTAAGAACAAAGGAACTAATCACACATGGAAGCAATCAACAACATCATCATAATCAAATGGATGGATGAAAGTACTGAAATCTAGTGGAAACCACAATTAGATCTAGAATTACAATAATATCTAATGGATGAAGGATGAGAGTAATGGTGGTGATGTAAATGCAGCGGTTGATGATGAAGGGGATGATGCATTGTCCTCCAATGATCCGTGGATCAGCAGGGATTTCTACCTAGCCAATTTCCTCCTTTAGATCCCTTTCAAATGTGTATTTTCGTGGTTTCTGGTGGCTATGAATGTCGGATCCCCTGCCCTCTTTGCGAGGAGAAAGTATTTGATGAGGCGGTTTCGATGGCACCTAGTATGGGCGGATGGTACGGGTGGGCCCTGCCCGTACCGCAGGTCGTTATCAGCACTGGTTGCCTCTCCTCAATTGGTATTTTCCCAGGAGTGAAGGTAAATCCATAAAATGACTTTTATCACATAAAAATATCATATTATAGTGTAATATGACAACTCTAATTGATATGTTCATAACAGACTTAATGGTTTGGGATCCTATTGAAATAAAGACAAAAAGGAGCATGTGGACGCTATAAAATACAAGGATCCCTACTCTATTTATGCAAAAACAAAAGGTAAATATGCTTCAATTTTGGACTCATCAACTCCCCCAATCTAGGCTCTTGATCGTCCTCGAGCAAGATGGTAGCTTATGGACAAGGTCATCATGTTTATGAGACACGAGTCGTTACAATAAATGAGGCAAAAATTTGAAACATGAATACAACATCGAATGTAAAGAAGCGTTGGGGGTATTATCATACCCTTAAACATCACATGACTTAGAGGCTTCCACACCTATAGTATTAATGAAATTATAAGAAGCTCCTAGTAATTAAACATATCATATAATCATTGAGTTTAAGAGAACATGGTTTAGTAATGAAGGTTCATGACCATTTTTCTTTTCTTCTACTCTTGATTCTTTTGATAGTCTCTCTCTCTTTTTGCTTCTTTTGAATTTTGTCTATCTATGCATATATAATTTCTTATTTTCTTATTTTTCTCTTTCTCTCTCTTTTTAGTACAGCTTTGATCATGCTCACTACTTTGGTGGCTACCAATAAAACTCTTAATTGTAATATGCTACGAGAATCCTTCTCATAGCCTCATCAATACTATTGTCGGTGTGGAAGTCTCTAAAATCATGATAGCTATACAAGTATCATAACACTCAACCTAGTTCAATCATTTAATATAATAATCATGAATCATAACATACTTCAAATATCATAAAGTCTCACAATCCAATGGATATAAATCATCTATTGAACAAGGGAACTTGAAGTTGATGCGACTAATGCAAATTCTGGAATTAAAGTCTAAATGCATGCAGAAAAGTAATGTCAACACCAGGATTTTAATCCTAGATGCCTGTTATGCCGTACATCGCAATCCTAGGATTACCATTTTTGCGAGACATAACAGATTGGTAGCAAAATACATCATCCATTACAAACCATAATAGTCTTACAAATAGTTGATCTCATGATCAAGTCTGATTGTGATTAAAGAAGCAGAAATAATAATAGTAGTAGCATGGTCGAGGCTCCATCTTCAGGGTCACAGGCAATGCTGACGATGGGAGATGATCCTAGTTATCGTAAGCGTCCTGTTGTCCATCCTCCTCGTAGACTCCTTCGTAGTATGGCCATGGGAATAGCCAGGGACAAAGACATGAGTGCTTTCAAGTACTCGCAAACTATTGCTAAAGAAAAAAGACCAGTCTAATAGGAATCCTAAGCTCTAGGTTTGTTTGCCAGAAGCCAATTTTATTTCACAAGTACTTAGTGGTAAAGTACTAACTTTAGTTGTCTAGATTACTTAAATGGGATCCTAGCTTCATCTCCACCACTTGTGGGGTCAAGTCAAAGACATCATTCCGGTCACGAGTCCTTTTGGAAAACATCTGACAATGTAACAGTATGGCCATCCAACTATCTATAATCGCGGATGTGGCTATTCGAATAGTTTGACACTCTGCAGAGGTAGTACACTTTCACCATAACATTTGATACATCTGTCAAGAATAATCCTGAATCATCATACTTGGTATGCGGATAATCAATCCTGACCTTTCAATTACACACCCTAGTATAGGCACCTCCCCTATGAGCTTGGCCTCCCAACCATGACCATATATTATCTTCGGAACTACATAGGTGGATAGTCACATTCACAAGGTAGCCTCAGCTCACCTTGTTCCGAGAGGGAATCCATACTAAGACACATAAACTTCCAGTCAAGCCCTACCCAAATTCGGGTATTTTGGTTGTACGGTAAAATTGGAATGGTATCGCATCCGAACCCAACCATCAGTTTTTATCAAATTCAGGTCAGATACTTCACTCATCAAAACATTTCAATAGAATGACTCATCATCCCAAGGTTTTCATAATCATTTGTTCCCATCTATCATGATCAAGTTTAATTTAGCACTAGCTTCTATCAATGGGGGTGTCACTATTTGAGGGGTACTAAACTAGTGTAACTACTTACATCAAGATCCAAGCTCTTGATCTTCCACGGATCACCAATTAATTACTACTTGAACAACTTTGATAAAAGAAAGAAAGGTAAAGCTTACGAGTAAAACTGGGAAAATGGTATACTCAAAATGGTATCCCAAAGGTATACATAACAAGGCTTGAATGGTCTATCATGCTTAGTATAGCATGCCTTGGTTGGTAAGGTGGTCGAAGTTCTCTTCCTCGTCTTCATAGAATTCTTCCTCCTCGTAGCACTACTAGAGAAAAGGCTATAGGAGACATGCTTATGCGAGGCACATTTAGCATATGCGCCTCCTATAAAAATAGGCGAGGCGCACTTTGCGATATGCGCCTCTAGTATAAAAATAGGCGAGGCGCATATGATAAGAATGCGCCTCCTATAATCCCTGTACGGACAGAATCTAGCAGCCCCATATTATGCGAGGCGCATTCTAGTCATATGCGCCTCCTATATATCAGATAGGCGAGGCGCATATAGACAGAATGCGCCTCGCATATGGCCAGAATGCGCCTCGCATATTCTGTGTGGGCCCGCGTGTTGGTAGGTGCACGAATATGCGAGGCACATATGGCTATATGCGCCTCAAGTAACTCATGTGGGCCCGGGCGCTGGTAGGCTGGGGGAGCACGCTCTCCGGCCCCTCCCGATCGCCACTTCTCAATCAAATCACGACCTTATCCCCCCTCTCTCTCTAGCCCGTGACCACACCACACCAATCCCCATGTCCGCCAGGCCGCGCCTCCCGGTCTCCGCGCCTGCCGCCCTCAGCCGCGCACGTCCCCGCCCGCCGGGGCGCCACCTCCTCCATGGCCTGCCGCTGCACCACGGCCCCCGTCTCCGCCCCCGCCTCCGCCTTAGTGGCGGCGTCAGCGGCGTCCCCCTCCACCTGGGACTGGAGCCGCTGGAGCCGCCACTTCGCCGAGGTCGACCAGGCCGAGAGCTACGCCTCCATCCTCAGCTTCCAGCTCGAGGAGGCCGTCGAGAGCGAGGAGTTCATCGAGGCCGCCAGCCTCAAGAGGGCCATCCTCAAGGTTTCCGCCGACGACGCTGTCGCCCACGTCATGGCCGAGCTCAAGGTTACCTACCGATTCCCCTGTCCCGATTCCGTGATTCGTCAGTCGCCCTCGACGATTCCGGGTTCAGATGTATCTTTGCCTCCCATACACCACCTAGGGTTTGTCGCCCGCTATTTTGTTTCCCTCACTCCTTTCCATCCTCGTAGAGCGCTATAGAGGAACAACGGTACCAGGACGCCTCCAGGTTGACGAAGCTCGCCGGAACCAGCTTGGTGAGTCTCCTATCTACTATCACATACTACTGCGTTTGATACTTTCTTTTAGTCCATATAAATGCGCTTAGCATAATCATGTGTAGGACCTCTCATGATGAAAAAAACTACTAATATACCTGGAAAATATCATCTCCAAATCCAAGTTATAGGTCAGATCCTAATATTAATAGTTGCTAATGATAATTCCCTTGCTTGTTGATTACTATATTAGCCAAAATATTTATTTTTGATAATCCATTAAGAGGTTGGTAAAAAGCCAGCCATTCTGATTCCATCCAACAGCAACTGTTGTGGTCGCATGGTAGGGATCGATTCTAATATAGTAGTACATGGTGGGACATATCATGTTGAAAAAACTAATATACATGGCAAATCACCATCTCTGAATAGCAAGACAGTGGTCCTAATAATATATCATGGCCATGATAAGTCCTTGCTTGTCTGAGTCTTATATATACAAAAAGGAACAAAGTTAATTCCAAAATTAGCCAAAAACACGAATATTCAGTAATCCATTAAGGGGTTGGTCAAAGCCCCTTTTGATTCCATCACACAGCCCCTTTTGATGCGGGCCCGGGAACTAATGTTAGATAGTTAGACATGCTGCCATTACTAGCTAGCAACCGAGCAAGCAGTAATTAGCTCCTCCTTTTTCGCATTGATTCAACATCATGCATTCTTGATGCATACATGCCTTGATGTGATCAGAAAAGTATATTCTTTCATCTTTCAATGCTCAATACTTTCTGTTCTAATTATTAGGAACCCACCATGTAAATTTGGTGGTACACATGTTTGTCAATTTACATTATATGTCTCATTCAATCAAATTGATCCATGTCTTTTTTCTTCTGTTGATTAAAATCTGATGTCAATTGGCAAGATTCATTTTTTGAATTATTGAATTCCATAGCGACCTTTGCATGTATAGGCAGCAAAGATTGCATGTATATATACAGTAGTACCACTACATATTGTTGTTTGTCTTTTCCTCCGTGGTAAATACAACTCAAGTGAATCTTAGTGCAGGATGAGACAAGTGTACTTCGCCATCACCATTAATGGAAGTGGTGGCCTCACTGTAACAAGCAGCTGGAGGACTACAAGATGCCGACATCCACACATGTGCAGCACAGGTTCAGGGAGGCTGCCAACAAAAGCATAGGATCTGAAAGTTGGAGTTGGAATGTGATTGTGAACTTGTACTCGAAGGTGTAATGTGATTGTGAACTTGTACTCGGAGGTGTGAACTTGTGGCACAAACACTTGATGTATGAACTTGTATGTCATGATTGATGTGTAATGTATTGTATTCATGTTGGTTCTATTATGCTTTGGCAAATTGCAAGTTTCTGAAAATTGTGCTCTTTATCTTGTATTCGGACTATATTGTATATTTGAATATCTGTATATTATTATTTATAGTGGTCCGTAAAACTTTAATTTCGAAAATATTACTGGGGGCGCATATAGGATACTATAGGAGGCGCATATACTATAAATATCCGAGGCGCATTCTGAAACATATGCGAGACGCATATGATATACGCCTCCTATACTTCACATATGCGAGGCGCGTATCGATATGCGCCTCGCATATTATTATGCGAGGCGCATATCGATATGCGCCTCGCATATGTGAAGTATAGGAGGCGCATATCATATGCGCCTCGCATAAGAAATACCCGAGGCTTGAAGCTAGAGGCGCATGTGATATGCGCCTTAGATAGGCTTTTTGGTGCGCCTCTGTAGCACCCCGGTTAAAATCCACTACTAGAAAATCGCGTGTTAAATAATACTTTGTGCATCATCATGTCATCATGCATCGGTTGCCTGAAACTATTTTCTGAAAACCTTTCTTTCATTTCTAAATGTTCCCTTCTTTTATCTCAAATCAAAACCGGGCTCGTCCGATTATTTTGTTTGTCTAAAACCTATTTATAAAAGCCTTTAAAGTAAACCTATAATATTTTTATAATAAAATAAATAAAATGTTTTTGTCCGGGGAGGCAGTTCGACCGATCAGGCCAGAGGCCCAACCGGCCCAGACTACCTACAACTCGGCCCACCTGAATCAAACCCTAACCCAACCCCCAGCCTAACCCTAATCTCCCCACCTAGCCTCACCCTGCCACCGCCACTCCCACTTTTCATGCAGCAGCATTCTGCACGCAGTGTGAACCACCCCGCGGTCAAACCGCCATGCAAACCCCTCTCCCTGTGCAACCGGCCCCACCTGCTGGCCCTAAGCGCCCACCCCGGCCCATCTCGCTCGCGTGTGCCCCCCCGCACGAACCCTCCCCCATCCCGATGCCAACCTCCCCCGCTCTTCCTCCTTCCTCGATCCCCACCGCCGCCAGGAGCCTTCGCCACCGTCCCGCGACCCGCGTCGCCCTCCTTCTCGGCAATCCCTCGCCCGCGCCACCGCCTACCTCCTCTGCGGCCACCTCCCCGGCCCGCGTCTGGCTCACCAGAGATGCCACCGCATCGTCACCTCCGGACGCCGCCTCCCTGCGCGGTCCCGCCTCCTCGAGCAACCGCCGCGAGCTCCATGCCCTTGTCGCGCTCCCGGCCGACTCCCTCGCTTCCTCCTGCCGAGCCGCGATGCCCTGCCGTCGACACCTGCAGGAGCCACCGCCCGCACCGCCTCTGGCCACGGCCTCCTCGCCCCGCGACATCGCCTTCAGCAGGCTTCCGCCCGGCCACAGCGTCCGCCGTCAACCTCGCCTGCACTGCCATCTTCCTCTCGTCTTCGCGCTCGCAGGCATGCCACCATCTGCGAGCTTGTCCGGCCGTCGCTGCTGTCGGCCTCGTCCTCACGCCATCATTGTCGGCAGCGATCCCGCTGCCCGAGGCCGTCCTCCTCCGGCCCAACCTTCCTCCTGAGCTCGCCCGTCGTCGTCCTTCCCAAGCCCTGCACAAGCACGTCTTCCTCTGGCCTCGGTCACGTACCTCCCCTTGTGTATAAGACTCAAGTTTGAAGGACATCTGCAACCGCGCGTCTCTGAATCGGCTCGGCCGTGTTTTTCCTATTCCGTTCGGAAATGGGTATGGTTTTGTTTTGCAAGGCCTCCAAGGTCGACCGAAAACAACACCGCCACCGGGGACGGTGGTACCCGAAGGAATGGTCAACCACCGATGATGAAATTCCGTGAAGGCCACCGATGATGAACCAAGTCCGTCATCACCACTTCAAGCAAAACCTCAGTACTCCACCTTGGACAACAAGACCGCCAATAGGGAACCGAAGGACGCCGTCCATCAAGATCTCCATCCCGAACTCCAAGGAATCCCTCAGAAACATCGAGCGCCAAGATCGCCTCATGGATTCCAAAGCTTGTTCCCGGCGTCCGAAGGCCCCCAATCACAGATCCGTAGACCTGCTCCCGGAGTCCGATGGCTGAGACCGATCCCAAGGATGCCAAGGCCTACGTCACGCATTCGAAAATCGATCCCCGAAAACTGATCCTGAACCCTCGGCGAACCCCAAGATTTTCGCAACCCAATGTGTGATGCCCTTTCCAAGCCCCGTATTTTATAATATATGATATAAACTTGTTGCATTAAATCATTCATGTCGCATACATATTTGTGTGGGTTGGGGGCCTTATTCCGATTCACCTTATAATTAAATATGGAGACATATGCGGGCGAATCTAGCCTAATATTGGTCTCATTTAAATCTGTGCATCGAACCGGTGATATAATTTTTCCTTGTTAAGACAACATTTTAATTGCGGGGTATCTAGATAACATGAACTTGATAATTGTCGGGACCCCGGTTCCGTTTAATATTGCCTAATTGCACCGCATATTTGCCATGCCATGCATCATACATGCATCATGCCTGATCTTCTGCCGTAGTATTAAATAGTGCATCCGGTGTTTCTTGTAGTGCTTTGCTTCTTCACGGATTAGGCCGATGATTTAATGCGAGAGTCGACCCGACCTTCGGATGAACCTTCGGCAATGTTTTCAGGCGACCATTCTCCCCCTTTCTACCTATTTTACATTTCTAGTCTTTATTTCCTCCTGTTGATCTATTGCTATCTGTGTTGCCATGCTCTAGTTTTCGTACCCGTGGTATCCCTTGAAGCCTTATATTGCCTTGGACACATCCTATTACATGTTGTTTGGTAGTTAGATGGTCTTGCGTGTCGTAGTCGCTTGCTCAAGTGTTGTTGCGTGTTGTCAAGTACCGCAGTTGTTGGAGAAATGCCTTATGCTTTATGTTGGAGATGATCAAGACTTTAATTATTGTTTAATAACTAAAATTGAAAGTAGGTAAATGCAGAGGCACTGGTGGGTAATAGATAATATTTGGTTTTTAACCGCTCACTGGTGTCCAGTAGGACCCCGAGTTCTTGACACCTATTCCGAGATCGAGCGCGCTAACCACAGCTGGGGTGTGTGGGCACCCCCATCGATTTAGTACCTGATTTCAATGTACTGTACTGGGGGCCACAAAGTAGTTTGGGGTTTTATTACTATCATGTACTTATTCCATGCTTTACTACTTTATTTACGATTGCGCGTGGAGCGCCTATACTGTTTAGGAACCCCGTGATACGTTTTCGCTGTATCGACAAGCCCAGTCACACTTTCGGGTTCCCAATCGTTTACAGCCGTCGACACAAACCCTGGGTCCGTCTCGGAGACCGGCCGACTTCGTTACGGGTAGCTTAGTGGGGTGGCCCCCCGTGCTTGCTTTGGGTCTGGGAAACGTCGTATCCGAAACCCCGTCGACATACCGTTGGGTGTATGTTTTGTGATCTTGTACCTACCTGATCTGACAACAAGGGTGTAGGTGCGTGTGGAAACTTTGGTGCACCCCTGTAGGGTTAAATCTTTTCGAGAAGCCGTGTCCGCGGTTATGGACGACTTGGAGCACAGTTCTCGATCATAGACAACTATAACTAAAGTTTACTGTTATAATTTGACTTGTATCCTATATGACTAGTAATCAACTCCACTACAACGGAATGGCTAAATAAAAGTGTCAACAACTGCTGGGTTTTGGGATATCTCATGCCAATTGTATCTGACTATTAAGTGTTGCAACTACAACGGAATGGTTAACTAAAAGTGCCCACTGCTTATTATATCAGGATTGCTATCTATACCTGACTAGTAATTGCTGCAACGATAACTGAATAAATAAAACTGCCAACGATGTGAGTTCCTCGGTTGACTTCCTTGTTTGGTCTCGAGGGGGAAACACCAGGATGGGTATGTTTGGTGGTAGTATTAGGTTGGTTCCGAATAGGTCTTTCTTATCCCTCTCTGATAGCCGGCAGTTATATCGAGTCTCTATAGGTTGTTTAGTGCATGCTGCGCTGCCGCTCAGTCCACCATATCTATGTAGGCAAGGACCGCCGAATTCTAGTCTCGCCGTGTACTGGCCTCAGTACTGACCGCTCTCTCTTTTTCCTTTCCCTTTGTCGGCACCCCTTTTGTTTAAGCAGGTTTTGAGATCGACGTCGTTAGCAGGGTTACCCTTCCGGCTTGGCCTGGGCAGGGTTATGGACGCCATTGGTTATTCTTCAGTGCTCTTAGCTCAATTTGCATCTTGTCCATACTCGGACGCTGTATTGTTTTCGAGGTGATTTGGATCTTTGTACTGTAAATCTGTATTCTTGACTCTTTGAGTCGCTGTTGTATATATGTGTTTTTTGGGTTCCATCGAGGACTATTGTGTAATGATATCACTTCGTTTTCCACCCGCACGCAAGTGCCTGGTGGGCACCTTTGAATCGTTTCTATGCGGGTTTGGCGGGAAGCGCTGAAACTTGCATAGGGCCGATTCTGAGGGTGTTACAGCCTCGCATAGGCTTTTCTCTAGTAGTGTAGCCCAGATTGATACTAGCGTCTATAAATATATAAGAGGTACACGATCACCAAACAATACTTAACTACTTCTATTTAACACACAAGGGTCGCACTAGATGATCTAGCATCATCTCTATCATTACAAGAAAAAAGGGTGATTTGATCTAATTCATCTTATTTTAGAAAAGTAATTTATACTCAATCAAAAGTTACTTAAGATTTAATATTCTTCAATTAAAATATGGGATCATATTGACACATGTCATCACCACATATTCCAATATTTGAGAATGTTCTTTAAAGTGATTGACTTAATTCACAAAGCTTAACACTATTATTTAATAATATTTTAGGGACTAAAAATGACTATAAAGCCATTCTTTAATTTTGGTCCAAGACTACTGTATGTAATTATATATATTTTATAAATTCATAAAGGTCTTGTCCAATGTGATTTTTGAGAGTTGTAATGAACTCAAAATCACTTATGGTTGAATTTTGAAAAATGTTTGAAGTTGCAAAAGCTACTGTCTTGCTATTTTTACCAAGGGTAATCTATAGTTTCAAACTGTTTGAATCTAACGGGAGTTATTAGAGATTTTCATATACTTTCAAATAAACTTGGAATCATTCAATTTGGTTTTGTGAATCTTCCTCAATTGATTTTTAAAGTTACCTACAGTATGGGATTTATCAAATAAAAGGAAAAGCTAAGTTTGAATATGTGGGCTACACAAGGGAATGCTAATGGGCTGGCCCAACTACGCAACGCGCGCGCAACAGGCTGCTTCGGGGCTGGTTGAACCCGTCAGCGACTAATCAAACGTCAAACAATATCAGCTAATCTGAGCCTCAGGATTAGAGCGTGATCGACGACTGAGCGTCATCGTCTCTGTCGCAGGGCTCGCGCGAGATAGAACCCTAGCGCTATGGCAGGGGTCATCGGGGGCTTACCAGGGATCCATCTAGGTCAGGCGATGGGGGCGAATGAACCAGTTGACGATGGCGGTTCGACTAGTGGTCGCGGCATCTCCTAGGGCGGTTCCTAGCATCGGCTCCTTCCTTCGTCTGGAACAGCGAACTCCGGTGAAATTCTAGCACGGTGGTGCTCGCCTTGATCTAGGGTTGGGTCAGAGAGGTTGCTGGGTGAGAGAGGAGTAGAATGGTGTGCGTTTTGAGGTCGGGGGAGTGCTCTATTTATACTGCGGTGACAGGGGCACGATGGCATGGCTCGGGCTCGCTGGAGACACAGTTACAGTGAGCTATCGACATGGCCAAGGGAATAGCTCGACACAGTGATTCAGGTCGATCGTCATGCTCATAGTGGCACGACAAGTCACAGTCTCTATCGTTCTAGAACATCTGTGCTCTGCGGCGGTACCGTTGGAACTCATCATGGCGTACGGTGGTCACGGTGATAACGCGGTCAAACGGGCATGTCTGGGCGCTTGCTGGAGTCATGGCGAAAGGAATGGTGCAAGGTGAGAGCGAGGCGCGACGTGTGCGCGCGGGATTTCTCGGCGCTCTGGCGCGGTGATCGTCATGGTATGGTGTTAAATGGGCACAGCTGTGCTGGCATCTCCTCGAGCGGTCTTTGGCCGGGGCGTAAATAGGCAGGGACAGTGAGGTCAGGGCTACCTCCTAGACATCATGGGCGAGGGCGGCACGGTCTATGGCGACGTGTCCGTGTCGGTGTGGCAAGATGAGCTCATGTACGATTTTTGCACTACTCATTTGATCAAGTGAGAGAGCTCCTTTGCACAGGATAGTACTGAGTGAGATAAGGGCATGACGTGTGAGCTTGGTGAGGTCATAAAGATGATCCAAGGTTTGATCAAAACAGTGTATAGTGGTTGAGTTTGTACTGTGATCACCAGGTGTTCAATCTAATGGCCGCAAGAACTAAACCATCATGGGTGCTCTGGTACTAATCTTGGTAGTCTCTGGGTGCAATGGTTTGCTAAGTGGTGAAGGTTTGAGTGGTTTTCCAAAAATGGCTATCTTGGTACATAAGATAGATTCAATTTTGAATTTCCTCTCAAAAGAATTTGAAAATGTTTTTGCAAGGTTGGAAAGCTCCATTGTGCTTAGTGTCACTAGGTCTAGCAAGGGAAGAAAAGAAATGGCAAAGTTTCTGTTTAAGATTAGTTGCCAGAGATGCTCAAAGTGATATAGTGATTAACTTGGGCAAAAATGACCATTAGGTCATAAGCTTCATAGTTTGGATTTCTTTTCTTTTGATCTGGTTTGGAAATGAACTACATGATGTGGTTTTGATCTTTAAACCATTTCTCGTCATTTACAACATTGAAACATGGCATTGCAAGCATTCATACACACAAGCATTAAGATTTGAATTTAATTAATAAAAGCTTTTGTTAACCCTAATCTTGGTTAATTAGAAATTGATCCTCATTAATATTTTTGGGGTGTTACAAACCTTCCCCTCTTAAACAGAATTTTGTCCCGAGATTCAGGAAAAACTAGGAACTAAAGAGATTGGGAAACTCGGTCCTCATGTAATCTTCTCGTTCCCAAGTGGCTTCTTCTTCACTATGGTTGTTCCACTAGATCTTGAGAAACTTGATACTCTTGGTCCGATTGGTTCAGAAAGCTTCTTCCAAAATGCGAATGGGTACTTCACGATAGGTTAAGTCCGGGTTGATTTCAATGGCTCTGTGATCGATGTTCTTGAAAACTTCTAAACACTTGCAAAGTAAAGAGACATGAAACACATCATGCACGGTTGACATCTCTTCATGTAGTTATATCTAATAGGATACCTCTCCTTGGCGACTTAAAATCTTGAAGGGTCCAATATATCGGGGTGCAAGATTTCCTTTAAGTTGGAAACATTGCATTCCTTTCAAGGGAGATACTTTGAGATAAACAAAATCTCCGACATTGAAGGCTAGATCTCGACGTCTCTTGTCGGCATAACTCTTCCGTCTGGATTGAGTGGTCTTGAGGTGCTCACGTGATCTTGTGAACCTTCTCTTCGAATTCTCGTAGGATGTCGGGTCCAAAAATCTGTCTCTCTCCTACTTGTGACCAATTCAGGGGTGGACGACACTTACTTCCATACATAAATTCAAATGGGGCCATTTGCAAACTGGCTTGATAACTTCTCGTAGGTAGGTAGTCCTCCCATTTGTATCCATATTCCAATACAAAAGCTCTCAACATATCTTCGAGTATTTGGTTTACTCGTTCCATTTGTCCATTGGTCTGAGGGTGATAAGCTGTGCTGAAATTCAGTTTGGTTCCTAAACCTTCTTGCACTTTCTTCCAAAATCTTGAGGTAAACTGGGTTCCTCAGTCTGACACAATGTTCTTGGGGATTCCATGCAGACTGACTATTCTAGCAATGTATAAATCTGCTAGCTTTGATCTTTGATAAGTGTTCTTAACTAGTAGGAAATGAGTTACTTTGGAAAGTATATCCACTATGACCCAAATAGAATCATTTCCCCTACTAGATGTAGCTAAACCGGTGACGAAATCCATGCCAACTGAATCCCATCTCCATTCTGGAATTTGCAGTGGTTGCAGAAGTCCTGCGGGTCGCTGATGTTCCGCTTTGACTCTCTAACAGATATCACACTTGGATGTGTAGCTTCTGACTTCTCTCTTCATTTTATTCCACCAAAATTGCTCCTTCAAATCCTGATACATCTTCGTTCCTCCTCGATGGATAGAATAAAGAGTATCATGGGCTTCTTACAAAATAGCTTGCTTCAACTCTGAATCTGCTGGCAGACAGATTCTTCCTTTATACCACATAACTCCTTCTTCATCTTCCGTGAATCTGGGTACCTTCCCTGTATCGATGTGATGGTTAATTCCGTCGATACTAGCATTTCCTTCCTGAGCTTCCTTTATCTGCTCTATCAAGGTGGGTTCAAGTTCAATACTAGCTAGGAATCCTTCGCTAACCAGCTCCATTCTGAAATCCTCCAACTCCTTATGCAAACTTAGTTGCTCTTTCAGAACCATGGTATTCAATATACACAGAAGTCTACTAAGAGCATCCGTTACCACATTGGCCTTGTCGGGTTGATAGTGAATGTCAAGGTCATAATCCTTGATTAACTCTATCCATCTCCTTTGCCTCATATTAAACTCCTTCTGAGTAAAAATATACTTCAAACTCTTGTGATCTGAATAAATCTCACAGCAATTACCCATGAGGTAATGACGCCATGTCTTCAAGGCTAAAACAACGACGGCTAACTTCAAGTACTGGGTGGGATAGTTCTTCTCATGTTGCTTTAGTTGTCGGGACAGATATGATATCACTTTGCCTTCTTGCATCAACACACATTCGAGACCAATCTTGGATGCATCACAATTCACGTCAAAGGGGTTCGTGATATCCGACATGATCAAAATTGGGGCTGAAATCAATCTGTTCTTGAGCTCTTGAAAACTCACTTCACATTTGTCTGTCCATTCAAACTTATGATCTTTCTTTAATAACTGAGTCATCGGCCTGGCGATGCTTGAAAATACTTCAACAAACTTGCGGTAATATCCTGCTAATCCAAGAAATGCATGAACTTCTGTTTGAGTGGTTGGGGCTCTCCATTCTTCAACATCCTTAATCTTGGCAGGGTCAACGGAAACTCCTCCGACTAATAAGATATGTCCTAGGAATCCTACTTCCTTTAACCAGAATTCACTTTTGCTAAACTTGGCAGACAACTGATGCTCCCTCAAGGTTCCAAGGATGATTCTTAGGTGCTTTTCATGTTCTTCTTCCGAGTTGGAGTGGATAAGAATGTCATCGATGAAAAAAACGACAAACTTATCCAAGAATACCATGAAAATATTATTCATGAGATTCACGAAATAATCGGGGCATTGGTTAATCCAAAATACATGACCTTATACTCATACAATCCATATCGTGTAGTGAAGGAAGTCTTTGGAATATCCGTTGCGCGAATTTTTAGTTGATGATAACCAGTTCTAAGATCAATATTAGAGAACACTCTAGCACCGGTCAACTGGTCAAACAAATATTCTATCTTCGGCAATGGGTACTTGTTCTTGATGGTGACATCATTCAACTTCCAGTAATCCGTACATAAACGGGTGGCACCATCCTTCTTATCCACAAACAAGACAAGTGATCTCCATGGGGATGCACTTTGTTGAATTAGATCTTTGCTAATCATGTCATCAAGTTGCTTCTTGAGCTCCACTAACTCTGATGGGTTCATACTATAGGGTCTCTGAGCTATAGGTCCTGTTCTAGGGATTAGTTCAATGATAAAATCGATATCTAGATCCGGGGGCATACCAAGCAATTCATCTGGGAACACATCGCGGTATTCACAGACTACTCTGACTTGGTCTAGGGTTGGTTGGGCTAAACTCTTATTGCACTTGAATTGACGAGGCTGTGTCTCTAACACATGCTCAAATGATATTCCAGTGCTACTAGTCATGGTTATGGCTTTCTTGGCATAATCTATGAGTCCTTGGTCTTTCGACATCCAATCCATTCCTAGTACAACTTCCAAACCTTTTGTTCCCAGTACTATTAGATTGGCATAGAAATCTATTCCATGAATTATGATAGGTATGGCCTTGCAATTTTTTCTAGTTTTGGTAGTTGACCCAGGTATTTGAACTATCATAACATGCTTCAAATTTGTTGGCTGAATCTTACTAGTGCCTGGAAATTCTTCCGTAACAAACAAGTGCGATGCCCAGAATCTAACAACACTCTTGCAAGCACTGAATTAACAGAAAACATACCAAGCACGACATCTGGCGCTTCCTGGTCTTCTTCAGCATTCATGTGGAACACGCGGGCAGTACGGTTGTTAGGGTTTCCTAGGGAGAATCTCTTTCCAGGTTGGACACGATGCTACTGCTGGGCAGGTGCAGTAAGATTGGGTGCTGCAGCATTCTTCTTGGGGCACTCATTGGAGTAGTGACCCATCACTCCACACTCAAAGAAGGTGATTGTTGACTTGTCCTTCCCGGCAACAGGCACATCTTTACTTCCAGTCCTTGGGGCAGTATTGTTATTGGTGTTGGTGGGCCTTGGTGGTGCACGGTTGAAGTTATTGGGATTGCCATTGTGGTAATGGTTGTTGCCTCCCGGTCTTGGGTTTCCTCTGGTATGGTTGGGAATGTTTGGGCGTGACATCGGTGGCCTATTGTTCCTTGGTGCAAATCCGGCAGACGAACTGGGGCGATACTTTGGGGTATGATGGGGTCCAGGTTGATGCATCATACGACCCTTACGGTTCTTAGTAGCTTGGTTGATCTTTCCTTCCATCTGGATTGTTGAATCCACTAAAGATTTTAGATCAGCAAATGGGATATTGACTAGCACCTTCTGCATCTCATCATGCAGACCATTTCGAATATATTCTTCTTCTTGGATTCAGTATAAATGTCATCAGGGGCATACCTAGACAGAGACATAAATCTGTCATAGTATTCTACCATGGTCATCTTTCCTTGCTTCAACTCCTTGAATTCATCCCTCATCCTTAGAATCAAACCTGGTGGCACATGGGTTTGGCTGAACTTTAGTTTGAAGTCATCCCAAGTCATCATCTGTCCTCCATTCATGGTACGAGTGCTATTCCATGATGCTCTTGGAGAACTTGCCAAATAGTGGGTGGAAAACAATACTTTCTCTGCCTCATCTACCCCGACAACTTCTAGGTTGTTCTCCATAGTTTGCAGCCAGTCATCAACATCTAAGGGATCTTCTAACTTGCTAAAGATAGGGGGATTGGTGTTCTGGAAGTTCTTATGTTTGGATCCATGACGATCCTAATTTCCATGGCCTTGGTTGTCATGCGCCAATTGGGCAATCTGTTGAAGAGTGGCAAGATTGGCTTGACGCTCGGTTCTACCGGCGTTATCGATCGTTTACTAACATTTGAAGTATTTGGATCATCGGTTCTTGAGATGAGCTGCTCCCTCCGCGAGTCATCTAAAGATTGAGATAGATCATAAGACAAGAGGGAAATTTTTCTAAGGTTTATAGGTTTGATATTAAAGGTTTTAATTTTTCAGTAAGGATAAGATTTGAAAGCCAACAACTCATTATCATTCATTCCAAGCACACACACAAACCACACATTCCAAACAACACATCACAACAACTGTGCATATGGTTTGAAGAACCATTTTGCCAAGCTACGATATAGTGGGACCGAATACAACTCACACCTACGATAGTACTCTGGTGCTACTACTCATCAGAACAGATTGCCTCTTCATCATCAATGAAGTCGCGGTCCTCATCATTAGTGTGGAATCCTGGTCCATGTCATCCAAGTAGTCATCATCGTCACTGAGCTATGAGTAGGGATCTCCATGAATATCTTCCCCTTCGTTCTCCCTCTCCTTAAGCTGCATGTCTCACTCATGGATGGTATCTTTCAAGGATGAAACTTTGTGATGAAAGCGAGCAATGATGCGTTCCTTCTTGTCACACAGATGGCGAAGTGACTTGTGCTCCTTCAAGAGAATAGTGAAGGTCTGGTCCTTCTTGGCGGCAGCAAGTTGCTTCTCGTTGGCGTCAGCACGAGCATTGTCCAGCTATTTCTGATTCTCATGAAGCATGAAGGCAAGATGGTCCACATGGTTCCCTAGCCCGGGGTAGCCTGGTAGGTCCAAGGGTTGTCGATTGGAGTCACTTCTGGCAAAATGAGCGAAGCGGGTGCCGGCGACCTTGTTGATATTCTTCCCACATAGTCAGGCAAATTCTTACTACATTGCTCTTGCCAATCCACCTATCCAATTTTTCTCTCGGATGCTGAAATGGATCTTCTCAGATGTAGGTTGCTCCATTTTTCCTCGCAGATCTGCAACTATCAGTCATTGCAGCTCCCCTCCGGGGTGATCATGGAGTTGAGCTCCATATAACTCTGGATGCGGGCGCTCCAAAAATTCCGCAAGATGACTCAGGTCACTCTCAAAGATGAGGTTTCCTCTATTGCCCAACAGTGTATAGTGGTTGAGTTTGTACTGTGATCACCAGGTGTTCGATCTAATGGCCACAAGAACTAAACCATCATATTTTCCATTGATTTTTGGTGGGTGCTCTGGTACTAATCTTGGTAGTCTCTCGGTGCAATGGTTTCCTAAGTGGTGAAGGTTTGAGGGGTTTTCCAAAAATGGCTATCTTGATACATAAGAAGATTCAATTTTGAATTGCCTCTCAAAATAATTTGAAAATGTTTTTGCAAGGTTGGAAAGCTCCATTGTGCTTAATGTCACTAGGTCTAGCAAGGGGAGAAAAGAAATGGAAAAGTTTCTGTTTCAGATTAGTTGCTAGAGATGCTCAAAGTGAGCTAGTGATTAACTTGGGCAAAAATGACCATTAGATCATAAGATTCATAGTTGGAATTTCTTTTGTTTTGATCTGGGTTGAAAATGATCTAGATGATATGGTTTTGATCTTTAAACCATTTCTCATCATTTATAACAATCAAACATGGCATTGTAAGCATTCATACACACAAGCATTAACATTTCAATTTAATTAATAAAAGCTTTTGTTAACCCTAATATTGGTTAATTAGAAATTGATCCTCATTAATATTTTTGGGGTGTTACAAGTAAACATGCTAAAAACTATAAGTTAGATTACAAGGCTCTCATAGATCCCCAAGCTTGGAATCAAACTGAGTGGATCAAATAATTCATTGCGTTTATTTGATACTGTGGCATGCCCTTTAGTTTGTAGAGGTCTTGCTGGAGATTGCAGCTCGAAGTTTCTTGTTTGTTTCCTCTAGAGCAGATATGCAATGCAGGCACTTCTGTAGATCCGAACGCAAGAGGAACATCCCGTCAACGACTTTATTCAACATGTCATTGAGCTCCTTTTTTTCCCTTCAAGATCTAAGAGGCACTAGCGCATAATCTCCTTATGGACGAGTTCTTCTTTCTTAAACTTCTCCAATTTACAAAGGCGGCGTTCACTAACTCACGACATGTGCATGAATGGGCACGTCTAGGAGGTTGAACCCGCAGTCTTCTTGGGTCTTCACGCTCATACATTCGTTCATGGTGACCTTCTTTGTTGTTGAAGTGTGCTCTGTGGTCTTGTATGTTCTTGCATCGGGATGGTTAGAATTCTTAAGCTTTGGCGAAGAATAGTCAACGTCGATGAGCTTGAGAGAATCCATGCATCTCTTCCCATGGGACTTCTCAGCTTCCTCTTCGTCTTGGGGCGTCACCATGGCCAGGTAGGGTGGCCGCTGCCACCCCCTCTTTGTTTCCTCCATGAAGATGTTGTACTCTTCGTCCTCGGATTCACCATCAGAGTCATATGCATACCGCTTGTTCTTAGGGCTCAAACCTTGGGCCTCATGGTCATTAGGTTCAATGGAGGAAGTCTGGAAGCTATCCCACAAATGAGACATGTGGTTTCGAGGTTTGGCCTTGCCTTGAACAGGGTAGCGCATCAGGTATATTGAACCTGTTGATACAAGAGGAAGAAAGACCTCTATGGAGGCTTATAAGAGGTTATAGTAAGGAAAAAATACGGATTGGAAGAAAAAGGGTCGGCCAAGAAAAGAATCCTAACAAATATGGAAAGAGATAAACAAAAAAGGAAGAAAATATGATCATAACGACCACTCGGTACGGGCGGGTGCCTGATGCGGCTCAGATCACTGTAGAACTTCATTGGGATACCCCAAGAGGGCGGTGTGAAGATCACAACAGTAAGTTTTCCCTCAGTTATGAATACAAGGTTATTGAACCAGTAGGAGTAAGGAAATAACTCCAAGATTTTGCTAAAAACTTGGAACCTGCACAACACAAACTCAAGACTTTGCCCCAACGTACATTGAGGTTGTCAATCTCACCGGTTTGCTGAAAACAAAGGATTAAATGTATAGTGTGGAAGATATTAGTTGCTTGTAGAAAGTAAATGGTAACATTAGATGATGTATCAATGATAAAGATTAGATCGGGTTCCATAGTTCACCAGAGGTGTTCTCCTTAAGATATATAACATGCTGGGTGAACAAATTATAGCAGGGCAATTGACATATTGACGAAGCATAACAATGCATATACTAGACATCTTGACTCCTGTGAGATTTGATTGGGAAATACAACAATATACATAGACCATAATCCAACTTCATCTATGACTAATAATCCACCTTCAGGTTATCATTCGAACCCCTTCCAGTATTAAGTTGCAAGCAACAGATGATTGCATTAAGCAATGTGTGTAAAGTAAACAATACAATTTTTCCATGAACAAATGATTGTTGTTTTCTCCCTAGTAGCAACAACACATCTACAGCCATAGATATTTCTGTCACTTCCCAGATTACTAGAGGCATGAACCTACTATCGAGCATAAATACTCCCTCTTGGAGTCACAAGCATCTACTTAGCCAATATAGCTACTATCAACAGAGAGCATGCAAGATCACAAATAACACAGACATGATAGAATCAATAATCAATCAGACATAGTATCTGAATATCCATCGGATCCCCGCAAACACAACATATATGTTTAGAAATATATGATCTTGATCATGAACGGAGCTCACAAGATCTAAACATGATATCACAAAGGAGGAGAAACAACCATCTAGCTACTGTATGGACCCATAGTCCAAGGATGAACAACTCATGCATCATACCGAAGGCTGGCATGGTGATGAATAGGGCCTTCGGGATGAACGCTCCCCTCCGGCAGGGTGCCGGGAAGAGCTTCAGATCCTCCCGATCTAAGGACGATGGTGGCGGCAGCTACAGACTGTTTCATGGAGATTTGATCGGGTGCTTAGGGTTTCTGGATCGGGGTGCTTTTATAGGCGAAAGGTCAAGGTCGGTGGGCGCCCGAGGGGCCCACACCTGGTGGAGGCGTGCCCCTGGGCCGCTGGGCCCTAGGGTGTGGCCACCTCGTGGCCGCCCTTCGGCTACCCTTTTGACTCCGTCTTCTATCTGGTAAAATAGTGATGTTGGCTTTTGTCCCGTTCAATTCCGAGAATATTTCCTTACTAGCTTTTCTAGTACTGCGGCATCTTGTTAATAGGTTAGTCCCAAAAAATGTATAAAAATACCTCAAAGTGTAGACAAAACATAGCAAATTTTATACTAAACAAGCATGGAGCATCAAAAATTATACATACGTTTACGACATATCAGTGCCCATACGGTGCGCTCGTACCGGGTCGTTCCCAGGTGAACATGACTTCTAAGGCGGTAACCAAGCAACCGACTAATTAGTACGGGCGGGTCCTGCCCATACTTTTCGTCCGTACCGAGTTTTACTGACCCTTTCTATCTTTTTTATATATCAAGAATTGAACAAAAGTTAGACGAAGTGATACCGCATTAGTAACGACTAGTTCTACGGGAAGATGCTCTTATACCGTACGGTCGTACTGAAATGGCAAAAACTGGTACATGTATACTCTATGTTTAACGATCAGTGATACGAGCAGGTGTGGCTGTACCTCCCGCCCGTACCGACTTTGCAAAACCGATAGTACATTCAGAAAAACAAAAGAAAACCAAAAACGCAAAAAGAAATAATAGAAAATCATCCAGAACAAAGATAACTTCAAATTTCACATAACTGACTTATCTTAGAGAGAACGAATTCAAATGAGTACCTTCTCGTTTCTGGATTATCTTTTTCTTTTTCTCTTTTAACAAAGTGGGTTGAAGAATATCCCTAAAACCATTACAAAGAGAATTTTATAATTTTCTTTTCGGCAATGTTGTTCCTATAGGTATGTAGATGGATGAAACTTCTTTAGGTGGAGAAATTTATTGAATGTCCATGGGTGTATCCTCTATCTCCTCTTTTTTTGTAGAATCTGCAAACCAAATTCTTGCAAATGTAGAGTCCAACGGTTCATCCTTGGCTTAACGTTAGTCCTTTCGAGGATTTCCTTTAGGCCAATATGATCGGTAAGTACTCTCACTTTTGAGTTATTGATATAAGATCTAAATTTATCACAAGAGAAAACTACAGCAAAAAATTCCTTTTCTACCATGGGATAATTATTTTTGGACCCGTTTAGAGTTCGGCTAGCATGATGAATGATATTGAGATCATCTCCATCATATTGGAAAAGGATTGCTCTCACAGCTTCATGTATAGCTTCACAAAATTACTCAAAAGGTTTCCTCCAATTAGGTGGTTTAATAATGGGAGCTTCAATGAGAGCTTGTTTTAATATGTTAAAATAATTTATACATCTTTCATCAAAATTAAAGATAATCCCTTTCTGAAGAAGATTAGTTAAAGGTCTAGCAGTTTTTGAAATTTTTTTAATGAACCTTCTATAAAATCGAGCATCGCATAGGAAACTCCTTATACCTTTCACATCTTGTGGCACCCCGGATTTATGGTCTGAGGATACCCGTTATGCCTTCAATTCATGTTCCCATGATCAGTGAGCCATGAGCATAATCAACGAGTATCATCACAACATCCATAATTTATGAATTCAAGTACTTACATTTATGCCATTATGGCGATACAACATCAATAGCGGAAGTCTTCAAGCACAGAGCCCATGTCATGCCTTAACCTATAGGCGACTGACTGGGAAGACGACCTAGCTCGCATAGACGTCATCACCTTCATCACTTTATAACATCTGCAATCTGTCCAAGTAAATAGCCAGGGACAAACCGGTGAGTACTTTGAATATACTCGCAAACCACCTTAAGAGAACAACAAATAAGGATATGCAATATGGCTGTAGTAGGATGGATCCATGAGAGGTTATTTTATAAACTAGTTTCTCTTGTAGACATAGCATAACTCTATATATTTGTGGAAAAACTTTTGTAAAACAGTTTGGAAACCTTGTTGAAAAGTTTTAAGAAAACACTAGGATTGGGTCACCCATTTGTTTTTCCTTCCGGTCATCTCATGACCAAACTCCTTCCTCCTTTTTCCTGACCATCTCATGTTCAAATCATTTCCAAGTCATTGCTTTTCCAAAGTACTTTTTGAAATAAAAACCATCACCGCCGTACAACATCCATCACAACCGTCCATGACCGAGGACTCGGCTATTCGAATAGATTTATACTCCGCAGAGGTTGTATACTGTACCCACACCATCCGATTATCTGTCCCTGATCTAGACCGATCGTGGGTCGAATAACCGGTCAAGACCTTCCGGATGCCCTCTCTGATACAAGGGCCTACCCTATGAGGTTAATCCCCTCAAAACCGGGATGCCCTATATAGTCACAAGCCAACCAGAGCGCGTTTTTCACCTCGCAGGGTGTGCACTTTCATTGAGGGGTTCAAAGTATCGTCTAGCCACCCTTAGATGGTATTTACCTTCACTAGACCAATGTTTCACATGGGACTATACAAGTGAAGGCCCAGCCTCCGGGGATTTATTCTCCCCCATAGTAGTTCGAGGTACCTATACACGATTAGACAAACTTCCAGCCCAGCCCCGTCCCATTCCAGAGTAATGTGGTTGCACGGGTTAATTGCTCAAGCATTAAGAACTGCACAACCCGGCGTGTTTTCGTAAACATTTTTCCTCCATCTTCCGTCCGACCATTTTGTAAAACCAAAACCTTTCTCATTTTTCAAACCACTTGGTAGGCCAATCCTCACCAAGGTTTTCTCATAAAACATTTTTGCAAGTCTTTTTCTGGGGTCTTCCCATCCTACAATTTTGCTTAGGCTAAACGGAATCTCCAAGAGAGTTATGGTGGTAAACACCATCTACCATACTAAGGGCAGGTAGGTATCATACAAATGGTTTGTACCTAATGGTAATAAGGGTTATTGGTTTGGAGGATCCAAACATTCCCCATATAACATTATATAGTAAAACAATGCAATTTGCATAAACATGTAGATAAAACATGCATAGATAAAATAATAGGACAAGGTGTATGAACAAGAAGGTGGCTTACCTATGACCAGCGAGATATCCCATGACTTCTTTGCAATACCAGAATACCGAATACCATAGTAATAAGAATATTCTGATGCTTCCTTCTTCTCGGTGGCACACAATCGCAACTATCGTCGTTATCGAGCATACATGCAAACAAACAACACCACAATCAATACAATGCATACAAGCATCCACCATACAGCAAAAAACAATTAATACATGATACAAATCAGTAGGGTTGGGATAATGGTTTGGAAAGATGGCAAAGAGTTTTGGGAGCATTTGAAGGAAATCTATATGGGTTTTATAGTCTAGAGACTAGATCTTAGAGGGGTTTTCGAACAAGGACATATTCAGTAGGATATCATTGTGTAAAAATGATATCATCAGATAGGTATTGATAAAATGAAACAAACAAAAGTGGTTTCATTATTTTATCAAATACCATTGATTTATAGTGAATAAAACTCTAGTTTTAGGAAATAATTCACCAGAATTGTTTGGTAGTTCCAAAAAAAAATTTCTTCGGTGATTCGATAGTATTTGATGGACTGATTCACTAGGAGTTGGATTCACCTCAAAAACATTACCAGAATGCCCTCAAGAAAATCCCAAAGGCAGTACTGGATGTTTTTTGTATTTTTCACCAATTTAAAAATGTACGGGGTTTTGATGTGATTTGAAGGACACAAGTTAGGAATTTCAATTACCTTTCATTAGAAATTTGAATCAACCTTTTTGGAGTTACAGAACTACTGCTATGAATTTATTGGTGATTAAACAATACTTAAAATAGTTTAATTCACCAAAATTCAGCAGAGGTTCCTAAAATTATGATCTACTGTGGTTTGAGATATATAGTTATGTAGGTATAAAGAGAGTTACAATTAGGTCAAAACATTTCATGGATTGGCCTAGGGAATTTTCTAAAGTCAGAAATGGCCTGGTCTTGTTATTTTTACAAGGAAATTTTAGGAAGAAACATATAATGGGGTTAGTGTGACAAGAAAGGTATCCGGGATACTTTTTAGTACCTCTTGGGTTCATGTCATTTGGAGTTGTCGAACTCACAGAAATAATTTATTAGTGAAAAGAGTACCTTTAGGTTTTAGATTTATGGAAATTAATCTGATAAACATTTGGGTCAACTATTGGGTCTACATGTTAGGGAAATCCCTAAAGTACATACCAAAAATTTGGATCTGAACCTAAAATGTATTTTTCATTTTCAATAATATTTACAACATCATGCCCAAATATCAGTTCTAGAGGAAATAAACTAAAAACAAAAAGGGGCGTGGGCTGCTATCTGGGAGAAATGTCCCGCATGGGTGCATTTGGCCCACCCGGGCAAGATCCATGGGCGGGATATGATTTTCAAAACGGGCAGGGCGGGGCCTGTCTGGTAGTGACTGGAGGCGGCTGAAGGGGTATGTTGAATCTGGGTCGTCCGCGTAAAGAGGATTGGACGGCGTCGGCTCATCTCCTTCCTCTAATGGAGGTGCACGCGGCGGAAACCCTAGGAGGGACAGTGTGCATGAGGGGGGTCACCTGGGGCTCGGAGAGGCTCAGACGAGGGCGCAGGGTGACGCGATCCACCGTGGTGGCCATAGTGATGGGCGACAATGCACCATTCGGTGACCGGAGGCGTCTCGCGCGGGGGCGCTGGCGATGCTCCGAAGCTCGTCGGGGAGGTTGCTGGGCTCGTTCCTGAGCAAGGAAAAAGGTAGATAAAGGTTAGAGGGGGGTACGAGATGACCGTAGGGCTACGTGCAGAAGGGAAGGAGCAGGGAGGAGGGCTCTATGCCCGATTTCTTGGAGATGACCGAAATGTATTCTCCTCCTTCTCCTAGGAAAAACAGAGCAGGAGAGCGGGGGAGGGAGCTCAGGGTAGGTTTGGTAGAGTAGGGGGGGGGAAGCAAATGAGGTTCAAAGAGGGTCCAGGGTAGGCCTCTAACCTTATTTATCTTGAGGGGGTGTGGTCTATGGTGGACATTGTCCATGGTTGGGCTTGTGGAGGTGCTGGCTAGGGATTGGGCAAGGGGGACGGTGGAGAGGGTGGTGTGGCATCATCAGCTCGACCAGGGAGAGGGGGAGGAGTGGTTGTCGCTTTTAATTCCCAAGATAGTGGGTATCTTTGGTCTCCCTCCATCCAAGCATACAAGACAAGAGGGAGAGGCTGGTGATTACTGTAGTGCTACAATATTTTCGACCAGGATAGAGGTGTATGAGTGCTGGGGTGGAGTTTTTTGCAAGGTTGGATGGGGATTTGAATTGGTTTGAATCATGGTTTGATTCATTTTCCAAACTTGATCAAATGGTAGCTTGTGAAGGAAGTTGAAAAAGTTGCATTAGTAAAGGTGAGAAAAAGGTACTGGTGTGTGTATAGGGCATTTGCATAACCCTAGGAATTATTTTGGATTTTTCTAATGATGAGAACCCCATTTAGATGCCTTTATTCAAGAGGAGAAGAAGTAGATTCTAAAAGCTCATGTGATATTTTAATATTGGACAAGGTTGTTTTTTATGTGAAATTGTTCTGAATACCATATTACACATTGGAGAATTTTATTGGAATTTATTGAGGTGGAAAAGTATTTTTAAGGAATTATTTCTTATTTCTACCATTTAAGAAAAAGGGCAAAAAGAAATAATAAAGGATCTAAAAAAATATTTGTTTTTGAGATGGGAAGGTTGGATTTGATGGATAGAACTCATATATGCCTTGAGTTAGAAATGTGATTTGGAGAAAAACAAACTTGTCTTTAAGGACAAGGTTTGGAGGATTTTGCTAGTTAAAGAATTTAAATAGTTGTAGGCTACAAAAAATTATGGAAATTATTTGGCAAAAGATTATACCCAAGGTAGATGATGTAAACTTGATTCTTACGTCATTGTACACTTGGGGTTTTTGAAGGATTTTGGTGGAATGGGAAGAAACTAGATTTTGGGGTATCTAGGGTTTTGTTATTTTCATGCCACCAAAACAGGGTTGGATTAGTGAGCTCATAGTTCACATTGGTACAAGTGATAGATGGATATCTAGACCAAGTTATATATATATATATATTATCATGGAAGCAAGAGTTGGGCTTGGTGGTATTTGAGGTGGTGTAGGAGTGTTGGCAAACTTTGATGAAAATAAGGCTGCCGTAGCAGGATTGTCATGATGCCATATAAACCAGGTGGGTTTAAGATGCACAGGGTTCCAAAGGAAACAAGTGAATTATGGTTTGATAAGCCATGGTTAGTAGATCATAACCATGTAAATGGTTGGTCAAGGGTAGGTAGCATATAGATGTGAGCCTCTGCCAAAGTAGGCAAGATGATAATATTTGCAGAAATCCATACTTAGCCATTTTGGCAGATTTAGGGTTTTAGACTAGTGTTCAAGGGTAGATGATTTTGAGAGAAAGCTAGGTTAAAAAATCATGATCAAGAAGATGAATTTTAAGTGTTAACTATGTAGATAGGATCCATGCTTAGATTGGGTATCCATTTAGTTGGAAACTATGAAAAGGGATTATCCCTGATTGATCTGATTAGGAGATGAGATGATCACCTTACTGGCTTAGGATAGATCAAGACTTGGATGCTTGATATGAGATTAATTATCACAAGCATAGATTGGGTCCTAAGGGATGAGCTACTAGGTTAGCTCACTCTAGTTCCTAAGCAAAAAATGCAATGAGCAGATCAAGGTAATTCATCTTATCAAACTTATCCAACTACTACTAGGGTTACCATCAAGCCTAGCTTGAGGTAGGGATGGGTATTTTGAATTGGTTATGTTTTGAATTAAGGTAAGTTCCTCTTGGTATTTATACCAAGATTGAAATGAAGAGGTTTTGAATAAAGGTTTTGGAAAACCTAGGGTTAAGAGTAGTTGAGAGTTCTGTCTTGAAAACATAAGGAGATTATATTTTAGTTCTCCCTAGTTTTGTTAATAGAACTAGTAAAATATTTTTGTTTTGTCAATGTCATCTTGGCTCAGGGTTTGAAATGCCAGAATATTTGAGAAAATGAAAGATGAACCAATACATCTCTTTTGTAAAATAGCTTTTGTCAACTAGTGTTGAGATAAGAAGTATAGCACCTAATACATAATCAGTTGCAAGAATACAAGCAAGCAAGTAAACAAACATTGCACATGTAACAAGAAAAAGTTTTTGTTCCCCCTGATTTTTTCCTTTTGGACAGCAATTCAGGGTTGTTGAAATTGGGATGTCACAGAACTTTACCCCTTAAAATAATCTCATCCCGAGATTACGGAGGAGTAGGGTTGGGTGATAACATCCGCTTGGCAATTTCAGCGATGGAAATATTATGTGTTAGCAGGATTTACAACAACCGTGCGTTGTTAGCTACGGGTCAGAGCTGAGTGGCTTCAGATTGGTGGTTTGGATTATACGAGTGGAAAAGACGTAGTCTTTTCTCCTTAGGACAATTCTAGGTGGGTTTAGCATCGATAGGATTATTTATTATTGCGGCGGGATAACATGTTGAACCTTCTTCATTCCTTCACCAAAATAAACAACTTTTCTATTTTCAAGGTCTTGATACTCCAGGGGGAGGGGGGGTTGGCTGGGCGGTCGACCTTGGAGGGGAGGACTTTCCTGAAGTTCCTTCTAATTCTAGAGAAGTGCCGATTGGAGTCCTTCTTGCAGGGTCGATGATTCGAATTCCGCAGGGGTGGTCATCACTTGACCATCACTAGTGTTCAAGTCCAGGGTTCTATCGGGTTTTTCGGCGGGAAATACGCAGTCTTTCCCCCTTAGAGCGACACTAGGGGTTTTTGGTGGAGTCACCGACTTCCTTCCTTGGAGTCGTATGTTGATTCTGGGGGATGGCACTGCACCTTTGATCCTGAGGTGGTTACCTTCTGTCGACCTTGTACCGCCTCGTGGAGGCATCGATGCCACTTCTTGAAGTAGTAGTCATAGCAGGACAGGCGTTTAACTAGCTTCCGGATAGTTAGTTCTGAGCTAGGTAGGGGTCCACTAGGTTGAGGATTGTCATTGGCTGTTGGCGGTCTCGGAACGCGGTCCTATATAAAAGGGGTATTTTAGGGTTCAGTCTGATGCAACGTCGTGGGTAAAACATGCAAAGAACGACATTATTCTTGCATATCATCCAGCAGGGTTCATCCTGAATTCAACGGATTTGCGCCGGCCAATGGTGAAGGTACTTGACGCCTTACTTAACAGGTTTCGAGTCGATCCACTACTCGCTAGAGGTTGGAGGAGTGGGTTGGTAGGGTACGAAGGGCTACGTCGAGAGTGCTCCTTGAATCTTGTAGCCGTCCTTGGGTTGGGTACCTACTTTGGTTACTGTATTTACTCAGGAGTCTGAGGGACATTCATCTCTTCAGAAGTGAGGGTCATGCCTTCTCTGATGTTTAGTGACTTGAAGAGGGGTTGATACTCATGAAGGGGACAGTTCGTTAGTCTTCATTGTGGGGTTTGCAGATTCGGAGGTCTTTTTCGGTGGGTTGTTAGTAGCCGAAGAAGAGAAGGGGCTTCGCGATGTCTTCAGAGAAACTTGATGTCTTGGGGTTCTTTCTACTCCTTGGGGGGTAGTATTGACGTCGTCAGGTAGTATTGTTGTCTTAAATCTGAATGTCTCGGTTGTTGGGAAGGATCGAGCAAGCTTCTGAGGATTGTTGATGAGGTCTGTTCATCTGTTCCTCTGATGACTCTCTAGGTGATACTTAGAGCAGATTCTTGGATTGGAGGTCTTCCTGGATTATCTCCTCGTAAGCGGTCTTCTGGCTTTGAGTGGAAAGACGCAGTATTTCCATCCTAGAGATTTACTTGGGGTCAAGGTCGGGGTAGATCCATCGTCTTGGAGCAAGGTGTGATGCTTGAGTTGAGATCCTCGAGTGACGCCTTATTGTGGCTACCTTGCTATGGTGGTTACCTAACAAAGTCATAAGGGTTAACTCGGGTAGATTTTTTTTTGCGGTTAGCGACGCTTCTTCTTGGTCTTCCTTGTCTTCCGCTATTCTTGGGGCGTTTGTGTTATGCCTAGGATTTACCGTTGGTTCGATAGAGGGTTGAATAGGGTCATTGCTCCTTTGGGGGCTATTAGAACTAAGGCATGAAGAGGGGTTTTCGGGGAGTTATTTATGTGGCCATCCTGCTGACGAGAGGTTTCCAGTTATGGGGTTGCGAGGGTTAGCATCGGGATATGCCTACAAGGTGGTCAAAACTTCAGGATCAGATGATCCTAGGAAGACAAGCAACACATTTCAAGCATCATATACGCACATTACAAGCAAACAAGGCGTACCATCGGTACTAAGGGGTGACTACATGCCATAAGGGGAATCCTATATTAGGGATGCTAATCCTAAGTACGGACGTTACGGGGGTGTTGACTTCTATATTGCCAGCTGTTATTGTCGGTGTCGTACTTGATCAATTTGCGGGGGGGGGGGTGATGAAGGACTCCATTGGTAGGGAGATCTTGTAGTGTCCTTTGTCATTGGTAAATCCTTTGATTTTCTTTTCTCGATGTCTCTTCATTTCGGGATCTCCGTCTTCATAGTCTCCAAGTCAGACTTTGTTTTTGAAAATGGTCATTTGAAGATAGACGAGAGGTAGAGTAAGCCATTTGTCAAATATTTTAAGTCAGAGAAGATGAGATAAAAAATATTTCAAAACGCTTTTGCGAAATAGTTTTCGAAAGCCGGTGTTTTCAGAAATAGGGGTTGTCCTGTCTAACGTCCATGCTAACTAAGGTCTCCTACAGTCAGGATGGCTCTGATACCGAGTCTCTGGCACCCCGAATTTATGGTCCAAGAATACCCGTTATGCCTGCAATTCACGTTCCCATGACCAGTGAGCCGTGAGCATAACCGACGAGTATCATCACAACATCCATAATTTATGAATACAAGTACTTACATTTATGCCATTATGTCGATACAACATCAGTAGCGGAAGTCTTCAAGCGCAGAGCCCATGTCATGCCTTAACCTATAGGCGACCGACTGGGAAGACAGCGTAGCTCGCATAGACGTCATCACCTTCATCACTTCTTAACATATGCAATCTGGCCAAGTAAATAGCCAGGGACAAAGCCGGTGAGTACTTTGAATTCACTCGCAAACCACCTTAAGAGAACAACAAATAAGGATATGCAATATGGCTGTAGTAGGATGGCTCCATGAGAGGTTCTTTTATAAACTAGTTTCTCTTGTAGATATAGCATAACTTTATATCTTTGTGGAAAAATTTTTGTAAAACAGTTTGGAAACCTTTTCGAAAAGTTTTAATAAAACACTAGGATTGGGTCACCCATTTGTTTTTCCTTTCGGTCATCTCATGACCAAACTCCTTCCTCCTTTTTCCCGACCATCTCATGGACAAATCATTTCCAAGTCATTGCTTTTCCGAAGACTTTTTTGAAATCAAAACCATCACCGCCGTACATCATCCATCACAACCGTCCATGACCGAGGACTTAGCTATTCTAATAGATTTACACTTTGTAGAGGTTGTACACTGTACCCACACCATCTGATTATACGTCCCTGACTACACGAGCATTGGTCTAATCACCAGTCGAGACCTTCCGGATGCCCTCTTCGATACAAGTGCCTACCCTATGAGGTTAATCCCTTCAAAACCGGGATGCCCTATATATTCACAAGCCAACCGAATCGCGTTTTTCACCTTGCAGGGTCTGCGCTTTCAATAAGGGGTTCATAGGATCGTCTGGCCGTCATTAGATGGTATTTACCTTCACCAGACCGATGTTTCACATGGGCCTTTACAAGTGAAGGCCCAGCCTTCGGGATTTGTTCTCCCCCGTAGTAGTTAGAGGCACCTATACCGGATTATACAAACTTCCAACGCAGCCCCGTCCCATTCCAGAGTAATGTGGTTACGCGGGTTAATTGCTCACGTATTAAGGACTGTACATTCCGACGTGTTTCCATAAACAGTTTTCCTCCATCTTCCGTCCGACCATTTTGTAAAACCAAAACCTTTCTCATTTTTCAAACCACTTGGTAGGCCAAGCCTCACCAAGGTTTTCTCGTAAAACATTTTTGCAAGTCTTTTTCTAGGGTCTTCCCATCCTACACTTCTGCTTAGGCTAAACGGGGTCTCCAAGAGGGTTATGGTGGTAAACACCATCTACCATAGTAAGGGCAGATAGGTATCATACAAATGGGTTGTACCTAATGGTACTAAGGTTTGATGGTTTGGATGAGCCAAACATTCCCCATATAACATAATATAGTAAAACAATGCAATTTGCATAAACGGGTAGATAAAACATGCATTGATAAAATAATAGGACAAGGTGTATGAACAAGAAGGTGGCTTGCATATGACCAGCGAGATATCACATGTCTTCTTTGGAATACAATAATACTTAATACAATAATAAGAAGAATATCCCGATGCTTCCTTCTTCTCGGTGGCACACAATCGCAACTATCGTCGTTATCGAGCATACATGCAAACAAACAACACCACCATCAATACAATGCATACAAGCATCAACCATACAAAAAACAAACAAGTAATACATGATACAAATCAGTAGGGTTGGGATAATGGTTTGGAAAGATGGGAAAGAGTTTTGGGAGCATTTGAAGGAAATCTGTATGGGTTTAATAGTCTAGAGACTAGATAGTAGAGGGGTTTTGGAAAAAGGACATATTCGGTAGGATATCATTGTGTAAAAATGATATCATCATATAGGTATTGATAAAATGAAACCAACAAAAGTGGTTTCACTATTTTATCAAATACCACTGATTTATAGTGATTTTTATAGTGAATAAAACTCTAGTTTTAGGAAATAATTCACAAGAATTTTTCGGTAGTTCAAAAAATTATTTCCCTGGATTATTAGCTAATATTTGAATGACTGATTCACTAAGAGTTGGAGTCACCTCAAAAAATTTACCAAAATGCCCTCAAGAAAATCCCAAAGACAGTACTGGATGGTTTTGTCCTTTTCACCAATTTAAAAATGTACGGGGTTTTGATGTGATTTCAAGGACACAAGTTAGGTATAGGAATTACCTTTCATTAGAAATTGGAATCAAGCTTTTTGGAGTTACAGAGCTACTTCTATGAATTTATTGGTGATTAAACAATACTCAAAATAGTTTAATTCACCAAAATTCAGCAGAGGTTCCTAAAATTATGTTCTACTGTGGTTTGAGATATATAGTTATTTATATCTAAAGAGAGTTAGAATTAGGTAATAAAATTTCATGGATTGGCCTAAGGAATTTTCTAAAGTAAGAAATGGCCTAGTCTTGTTATTTTTACCAAGGGCATTTTAGGAAGAAACATAGAATGGGGTTAGTGTCACAAGAAAGGTATCTGGGATACCTTTCAGTACCTCTTGGGTTCATGTCATTTAAAGTTGTAAAACTCACATAAATAATTTATTAGTGAAAAGAGTACCTTTAGGTATTAGATTTATGGAAATTAATCTGATAACATTTGGGTCAACTCTTGGTTCTACTTGTTAGGGAAATCCCTAAAGTACATACCAAAAATTTGGACCTGACATTACAACGAATTTTCCATTTTCAATTATATTTAAACCATCATGCGCCAAATATCAGATCTGGAGGAAATAAAATAGAAACAAAAAGGGGTGTGGGCTGCGATCTGCGAGAAATGGGCCGCAGGGGTTCATTCGTCCCACCCGGGCAAGATCCATGGGCAGGATCTGATTTTCAAAACGGGCAGGGCGGGGCCCGTCTGGCAGTGGGGCCGGCTAAAGGGGTATGTTGAATCTCGTAAAGAGGATCAGACGGCATCGGCTCATATCCTTCCTCTAATGGAGGTGCACGCGGCAGAAACCCTAGGAGGACATCGCACATAAGGGGACTCACCTGGGGCTCGAAGAGGCGCATGCGAGGGTGCAAGGTGATGCGGTCCACCGTGGAGACCACAGTGATCGGCGGCAAGGCCCTATTTAGTGACCGGAGGCGTCTAGCGTGGGGGCGTTGGCGGTGATGCTCGGAAGCTCGTCGGGGAGGTTTTTGGGCTCGTTCCTGAGCAAGGAAAAAGGCAGAGAAGGGTCAGAGGGGGTAGGAGATGACCGTAGCGAGACATGTAGAAGGGGAGGAGAAGGGAGGAGGGCTATATGCTCGATTTCTTGGAGATGGCCAAAATGTCTTCTCCTCCTTCTCCTGGGCAAAAAAGAGCAGGAGAGCGGGGGAGGGAGGTCATGGTAGGTCTGGTAGAGTGTGGGGGAAGCAAATGAGGGTCGAAGAGGGGGCAGGGAGGTCTCAGGCTTATTTATCTTGAGGGGGAGTGGTCTATGGTGGACATTGTCCATGGTCGGGCTTATGGAGGTGCTGACAAGGGATTGGTCAAGGGGGACGATGGAGAGGGTGGTGTGGGGTCATCAGCTCGACCAGAGAGAGCGGGAGGAGTGGCTGTGGCTTTTAATTCCCAAGATAGTGGGTATCTTTGGTATCCCTCCATCCAAGCATACAAGACAAGAGGGAGAGGGTCGTGATTACTGTAGTGCTATAGTATTTTCGACCAGGAGGGAGGTCTATCAGTGCTGGGGTGGATTTTTTTGCAACGTTGGATGGGGATTTGAATTGGTTTGAATCAAGGTTTGATTCATTTTCCAAACTTGATCAAATGGTAGCTTGTGAAGGAAGTTGAAAAGTTTGCATTAGGCAAGGTGAGAAAAAGGTACTGGTGTGTGTATAGGGTCATTGCATAACCCTAGGAATTATTTGGGATTTTTCTAATGATTATAACCCCATTTAGATGCCTTTATTCAAGAGGGGAAGAAGTAGATCTCGAAACTCATGTGATATTTTAACATTGGAAAAGGTTGGTTTTCAATGTGAAATGGTTCTGAATACCATATTACATATTGGAGAATTTTATTGGAATTTATTGAGGTGGAAAAGTATTTTTAAGGAATTATTTATTGTTTCTACCATTTTAGAAAAAGGGAAAAAAGAAATAATAAAGGATCTCAAAAATATTTTTTTTGAGATGGGAAGGTGGGGTTTGATGGATAGAACTCAGATATTGTAACATCCCAAAAATATAGAACAATGATTATCAATTTCCAATCACCAAAATTAGGGTTAACAAAAACTTTTGTTAATTCAAATCAATATGAATGCATGTGTGTATGTGATGATTGTATGAATGCATGAATGGACTCGTGTGATTGATCTAAAGAGCAAGGAATGGTTTAAAGATGAAAACAACATCATCTAAAACATTTCCAAGCAGAAACAAATCAAGAGAAAATAAAAAACAAAACAAATAAAGCAAATGGTCATTTTTGCCAATCTTGCTCACTAGGCCACTTTGAGTGTTTCTAGTCGAAGATTTCAAACAGAAACCTTTCCATTTCTTTTCACCCCTTTCTAGACCAAGTAGAGGTGAATCAAAGCCCACCTTTCAAACTTGTAGAAACATTGGGCAACTTGATTCAAATGACATTTCAAAATTGAATCTTTAACATATGTGAAGATCACCCCATTTTCAAAACCCAACCAAACCAGTGCACCTTGACAAATCCAATCAACCAGAGACTCCCTAGTATGTAACCAACACACCCACAAAGTTTGAATCAAAAATTCAAATTTGAATCTCTTTCGGCCATTTCATCAAACACCTTGCAAACACCAAACCAACAAACATTCGACACTATAGTGAGAAGTAATTTTGGCCTAACTTGTTCCCTATCTAGCTCACACTATACCCTCAGTAAGTCATCTAACTTGTTTAACCACTCTAGCTCACTGTAAACCAGACCATGCAATCAATGGCAAACATGCCGAGAGCACCCTTGCCACCCCAATGTCGCCAACAAGCTAGAAGCTTCTCTAGCCTCGTCAACCTTGTCTGGGACACTCACCACCGTACACTGCCACCCCCTGTCCAAGCCTCGAGCCTTGCCAGCCCCTGAACCACACAACCCGAGCGCGCCCAGCTCCTCTGCGAGCATGCTGAGAGTGCACCAGAGCGCCACCCGCGACACACGCCCATAGACTGCGCACCGTCCTCGCCGCGTGAAAGTAGGATCGCCACCACCCCAGGAACACCCCAGACATGCCCGTTCGCCATCGTGCAACCCGTATCACCTGTGCGCCATTAAAACTTCCATCGGACCTGTCTAGAGTGTCGCGATGTGTCGACCGTTCCACACTGCCCCACACCGCGTAACCATGTTGTTGAGCTTCGCCAGGGAACACCGCACCGTCCCCTACATTTGCCCATGCCCGTAGCTCGTTGTGACGATGACACCAATGAGCTCCGCCCGCTCCCTTCGGTCCCCTTCTGGCACTATAAATAGAGGCCAGCCCCGCTCGATTTCTTCACAGCATCTCACTGCCCTCTCTCTCAGAAGCACACCACCTCACTCCCGGAGAAAGGCGAGCATCACATTGATGGAATTTAGACGGAGTGTGCCACGGAGGAGGAAGAAAGGAGCCAGCGATTGGAGCCGCCCCAGGAGAAGCCACCGGTACTAGGAGGTTCGTTGTCGTCTACTTCGTCATTCGCCCCCATTACCGCCCCTCGCCTAAGCCCCGGTGAGCCTCCCACGACCCCCACTGGCTCTAGGGTTCTGTCTTGCCGGCGTTGCCCGACGTGGACGATGAACCACAATCGTTGGATTAGATTTTGATCGTGCGGTCCACATCCCCCTGTCTCGCTGACTGGTGGGGTCATTCACTTAAACCCACCCGCTCGTGCGCTGTGCACCGTGGGCTGGCCCAGTTAACATCCTGCGCGACCCAGTAATTCAAATTTAGGTTTATTATTTTAGTTTCAAACCTAGTTTTGTACCTAGATTCAAAAATCAACCCAGCTCGATTCCCTAAACCAAAATGCATGAAACCAATTTTGTTAGAAATGTAATAGAATGCTTAATCCAAGCCCGTTGGATTCAAACCAATTTTATTTGTGGAGCATCTATAGTAAAAATAACAAGGCAGAAGCTTTTCTGCATTTAAACATTTTTCAAAATTCAACCACAAAATCTTTTGAGTTGATTCCAACTCTCAAAAATCATATTTAACTAGACCTTTTTGAATATATAAAAATATCTAGGTTTACTTGCAGAAATAATGGACAAGCAATAAAAGAATGCCTCATAGGCAATTCTAGTCACCTTAATTAATTAACATAAAAAGGTTAAACCTTATTAAATTGTGACATCACTTTAAATCACATTCCCATGTACTGAAATGTGTGGTGATGACATTTGTCAACATGATCCCATGTTTTAGTTGGAGAATATTAAACCTTAAGTAGGTTTTCAATGAGTAGAAATTACTTTTCTAAAATAAAGGAAATAAAACTTTTGCCTTAATGATTGTATTATTTGTGATGATACTAGATCATCTAGTGAAAACCTTGGTGTGATAAATAGATGTAGTTAAGTATTGTTTGGTGATTGTGTACCTCGTATTTATTTATAGACGCTAGTATCGACAAAGGATACGAGGAGGAAGGAGGATACTACGAGGAAGAAGACGACGAGAACTTCAACCACTACTCTGCACAAGGCAAGCCTATACTTGCAACCTTGCAAACCTTACTTGCAAGCTTACTCCACTTGAGACACAATCCTAGTTTTACTTGCAAGCTTAGTATTTTATTTCTTCATCAAAGCTTTCTCTTATAGTTTAATTAGTGACTGGTAGATTTTAGAAAGATATTTAAAGGTAGCATAAAGAGTATAAAACTTGGCCTAATTTATAAAATCTTGATGTCATCCCGAGGCATGAGATTGAACCTAGATAACCTAACTTAGATAAGGTACACTTGTTTACCACCCCTCATTAGTATTTACCCCCACTTGTAGATGCTAGTGCTAAGCATAAAACATGATAACTTTAGATGGGAATACTTGGTAAACATGGTTATGAAAACCTTAGAATGATGAGTCATTCTACTGAATGTTTTGACATGTGTTGTTTAAGCCTTAGCCCTTTATAAAACAGATGGTTGTCTTGATGAGATACAATTCCAATTTTACCGTACAACCACAATACCCGAAATTTGGGTAGGGCATGACTGGAAATTTATATACCTTAGTATGGGTTCCCTTGCGACCAAGGTTTGAGCTGAGGCTACCTTGTGAAGATTTTCCACATGTGCAGTTCCCAAGGTGACAGTTGGTCATGGTTGGGAGGCCAAACTCACAGGATTGGTGCCTATACTAGGGTGTGTCACTGATAGGTTATGATTGATTATCCGCAAATTGAGTATGGTGAATTCAGGATTGTTCCTGAAAGATGTATCGAATGTTGTGGTGAAAGTGTACCCCCTCTGTAGTGTCAAACTATTCGAATAGCCGCGTCCGCGGTTATGGACAGTTGGAGTGGCCATACTGTTCCGTCGTCAGATGTTTTCAAAATGACTTATGAAAGGATGTGTGATGTGACTTGACCATAATAGGGTTGTGATATGAAATTCAAGTTCCCACTTAGGTGTTATAAAACTTTTCAACTATCTTTCTTTGCTTCTGAACTCAGTAGAGATAAATCTGGCTTTTTGAAAAACAACCTAGAGCTTAGTATTTCCTACTCAAAAATCACTTCACTTGTTAGTATTAGTTTGCGAGTACTTAAAGAGTAATCATGGCTTTGTCCCTGGCTATACCCATGGCCAGACTATGAAGAGGACTATTAGGAGGATGGACAGCAGGAAGGTTGCGACAACTAGGATCATCTCCCATCGTTAGTATTGCATGTGACCATGAAGATGGAGCTTCGCCCACGCTATCGTTAGCATTACGTATTTCGCTGCTTAAATTGTATTAAGAATGGGTCATGAGATCCTTTATTTGTGTAAGACCTTATGTATGGTTTGTAATGGATGATGTACTCTGATATCCAATCTGTTATGTCTCACAAAATGGTAATCCTAGGATTGCGATGTATGGCATAACAAGCATCTGGGATTAAAAATCCGGGTGTTGACAGATATTGACATGGTTATACCCTACGGGTACACGACATTAGTATACCTGGTCCATCCCAAGGAGGGCCCACGAGAACATACGCGGCCTATGGAGACTTTCGGGTGGCCCAAGCCCATGACACCTTCGGATCCTTGGAGAACAAGACTAGAGTAGGTAGAATTTTAAAAGGGGCTAACCCTAATTTGTAACCGACTCGACCTGATGCCCGAGACCTGCCTATCTCTATATAAAGTCTAGGAGGGCACGGCGAGGAGGGCACCTCTCAACTCACCGCATACACACCTCCACGCCAGATTGCATCTGCGCACCCCTATAATTTTTGGTTCCGCCGTAATCAAGAGAAGACAAGAATGAGTAGAGTTTTCCCTCCAGGGGCCTGAACCTGGGTAAACTTCTTGCCCCTGCGTTGCTTGTTTGCTAACCGTTCCGCGATTTCTAGCATCCCCATCTCTCCAAAACCCAAGTCCATAACAATGGGCATTGACGAGATCGAACCTCGTCAATTGGCGTCATCTGTGGGAACTGGGGAGGATAATTGTGCGATCGTGACGATCCCATCCGGAGCGATCTTCAACTCATCGGCTACGGAGAGCCACATCCTCTTCGGCTCTTTCGACTTCAGCACCCAGTCGCCAGCCACCATGAAGGATTTCGAGCCCGTAGGCGTCGGGCTCGAGATTCTGTTCGGGAGCTTTTGCTTCCAGGTGGGGCAGACCGGCACTCTCCGCCTCCTAGAGCGGGTGCCGCTACCATCCATCAGGCCCGCTTCCTGGGTCCCACCCATCGGCGTGCTATGCACGTCGACGCTGACAAATGAGTCCTATGACAGCAGTAGCTGCAACTCAGATCTGTGTGGCCCTCCATCAGACGAAGGAACCTACGGTTCTAGATCCGAAAGCTGCGGCAGCAGCGACCCAATCCGCAGGCGCTACCAATGCGCCGTGGTTATCCATGGTGAATCGGAACTTCCACCAAGTTCGACTGCACCCAACCCACCACCCAATCCACTGCCCAATCCGTAGGCTGGGAATGGAGGGAACGGAGGAAACCCTCCCCTCCATCCCAATGAAGGCGACGCTGACGCCTACCAGAGGATCAACCTCAACGAGGACGGTTGGCACCAAGGACGCGAAGCCGTGGCGGGGAACAAGATCCTACCTGTGAATTCTTCACGGCTTCTCCTAATGGCATACCACCTCCTCCTCATCGGCAAGCACAATAGGCAGGTGAAACTGCAGGAGGAGTTCGATAAACGCAAGAAGGCAGCTTCAGAGTCTAGCGCGTGGCGAGCTGCGATCGCCGCCGCTGGTGGCTCTAGCTCGGACGAAAATCATGCCAACAAGCATCGCTCTCGCACAGAGCACATGGACCCCACCGAACAACGTGAGGTCACCAAAACCCTCAACACATCCTTAATGGAGATGGACGTCAACGGCAACATCATACCGAAGACGCCGCATGCTGCGATCATGGCAGCCACCACGTACCTCGCCTCCCATCCAACTTCGGTGGGGGACCCGAAGAGTTCCATGCACAAGTCCGTGCTAGCCGGACTCGGACTCGTCGGAGCTACGCTCCACGATGAATCTCCCGTGGAGCCAAAGAAAAAGGCTATGGTCAAATTCAACCACAGTCCAACACCCTATCTGACAAGGACGATCATGCTCTACCTCGATGACACAAGATCCCATGACGTCGCAGCAGCGACTATGACGTTCGAAACGACCTCGCCCAGCGCAAGGTCGACAGGGAACGTGGCAAACGTGCATGCTCAACCGAATACGAAGAGGATGACGATGGAGAGATGTACGGAGCCTGATGCTTCAGCAGATCTGTTCGGCGGACACGGATGCTGAAAAAATTCAAGCTTCCTTCGGACACTCCAAAGTTTGACGGCACGCAGGACCCGAAGGCCTGGCTCAGCGAACACCTCTCGTCGGTCAAACTGCATGGTGGTAACAAGAACACCGCCCTGCAATGCCTTCAACTGCAACTGAGAGGCGCATCCCAGATCTAGCTCAGCAGCCTATCCTTAGGCTCCATCCGAAGCTAGGTGGAACTGGCTTACAGTTTCATCAGAAACTTCAAGGGCAGCAGCAAGAGGCCAACCTCGATCAAGGAACTGCGGGACTACACTCAATGTACCGGCGAATCCATTCGCTCATACATCCTGTGCTGGTCCAACATCCAGAACTCCGCGGCACACATCTCCGAGGAGAGAACCATCGATGCCTTCAAGGACGGTATCAAACGCTCGGACTTCAAGGAAGAACTTGGGCGCGTCAAGCCCAAGATACCCAACTACCTCATGGACATCGCCAACAGGTGGGCAGATGGCGAGGATTCCCTCCGTCAAATGCATTCGGATGATGAGGACGAATATGGTCGCAGGCGCGAACGCCACAGCAAGCGAATATCACACGTCTATGACGACCACGATGGAGTCAACATGGTTGCGGCTGGCTACGCAGGTCGATGCAATGATGGAAACCACAGCAGCGGAGAATACCGTGGAAGCAACTTCCGTGACGTCGGACGCCCAACATAAACATGGCAGCATCGCGGCTATGATGACGAACCCTCGGCATACGACAAGTTGTCGGGTCCCTGCACCATCCACTTCTACATCGACAAGAAGGACGGAAAAAAGAAGGCCAACCACATGCTCAAGGACTTCCGCAAGTTCTAGAAACTCAGCGATGGCCTCACCCAAATGCGACGCCAGATCGTGAACCCTGGGTTTGGACCCACACCTGCACCAGGTGACATCGCCAAGAGAGCTCCTCCATGACCACACATGCGACCATCGAATCCAGCAACCGCACCTGCGCCAAACAACGGCATAGGCGGATACCCGTCGCCAAAAGGGTCCCTGATGATCCAGAAGGGACGCCCTACTAACAGGGTGCAAAAGAAGATCACTCGACAGGTCAGCCTAGATATAACCACTCCGCCCGCCATCCCTGAGTACCTCAGGGGCTCGAAGTCCTGCATCACATTCGATCGCTCGAATCACCCTCGCCAGATCCCTCGCCCAAGTCATGCTTCCCTGGTGATCAAGGAGCAGATCGGAGGATTCGAGATGAGCCACGTCTTCATGGACGGCGGCAGCGGCATCAACCTGATGTTCGCCAGCACCCTCGTAGCGATGCGGATCCCGCTGTGCAGCCAGAACAATCCGATACAACGTTCTGCATAGTCCCAGGGAAGGGCATAAATCCCCCGGGAAAGATATGGCTCGATGTCATCTTCGGCAAACCCGAAAATTTTCTATGCGAGCGGCTCGAGTTTGAAGTGGTGGATTTGCCATTACAGTACCACGCCATCCTTGGGAGCATGGCGTTCGCAAGATTCCTAGCAGTACCGCACTATCTGCTGCTCAAGATGCCAGGGCCCAAGGGCGTCATCACAGTCCAGGGAAGCATCACCTGATCAGACCACTACGATAGAGATTTCAACAGAATCTCCCAGTCGTTCGGCATGCAAGAGGAGGTCACGAGGCTGCGAGAGGTGACAAACAACGGGGCACCCCTAGTCACCAGGCAAAACTCACCTGAAATGTCGTTCGACTCCACGGTCAACACGAAAAAGGTGCAGGTCCACCCAACAGATGCCTCCAAGACGGTGCTGATCGCCAATGACCTCAGCCCCACATAGGAAAGCGTGCTCGTCAAATTCCTCCGTGAACGTTGGGAAATTGTGACACCCCCGGTATCAGGGCTAAACAAATCCTAGACCTCCGTTTGACATAATCTTAACCTTGAGCTCGAGAATTTCCAGTGAAGAATCGATAACACGGCAGTGACCCTACAACACAAAATTATTAGATCAAGCTCATATCTGAGCAGATAACCAAATTATTACAAGCAGAGGTCACTGACCACAAACATCAAACAACGGAAGGCATATTATGCTATTAAGTATAGCAAACTTAACAAATGGCCTAAGAGGCCTGAAGCATAACGATGACGTCCTAGCCCATAGAATCCAGGCTGCCGGCCGGGAACCCCAAGCTACTCGTCGATGTTGATGTAGTACCAAACTGATCTTCAGGGAACACTTACTCTGCCAAAAGTATCAACAAATCAAGGGTGAGTATAGGGTGTACTCCGCAAGACTTATGGCTGGTGGAGTTGTTTTGCATAAATCCATCTTTGTTTATCAAACAAGAGGGAGAGAAGAAGCTCGTCTATTCAAAGTATTTTAAAAGGGGATAAGAGAGCGACATATCTGAAATATTTATCATCTTTTGATATCCACCGACTCATCATCATCTACCAACTAGGATCACCCCCTCGTACCCATGAGGAAGCATCCTTAAGCACACGTTGATCTGCCAAGTTTTACGATTAGGTTAAAGTTCTCTATGATCATAGAATCTGGTCACGAAGCGTTCATAACCGTGAACATGGCTTTTCGAAAAGATTTAACCCTGCAGGGGTGTACAAATTTACCCACATGTACCAACCGACTCTTAATGCCAGATCATTAGCCCTCTTCCTTTGAAGACCGGCAGAGGGTGTGGTTGGACACGACCTTTACCTTGCTATCTCCGAGACCATGAGTCACGCAATAAGTATGGTTCCGCTGTACCGGGTCAAATCCCGAAGCCGGTACTTAAAGATGTGAGGCAAGGTTGGTTTACCAGGGGCGCCATCAACCCCAAGTAACCCGGTCCACGCTTCCCTACTTGTATGAATGCACCTCCTTCACCTCCCTCGTTCTAAAACGTTTTCAATGCATATGTCGAATGGAACACCCGAACTATGTGACTCATGGAATCTACTAGGCAAGTTAATCAGGCGAGGTGTTCCCAAGCCCCGTGTGGCTGTACGCTCATCTCGGTTCCAAAGGCAAGAACTCAGGTCCTAGTGGTGGCGAGCATGGGACTAGAAAAACCACATCCCACCGTGGCCTCCCATACATTCTTAGCATGTTTAACTTATATCACCTCATCAATATATCTCGATCTCATGTCATACTAGATTCTCTGCATCTGATACATCATCTGGTTAGATCAGACTCAAAAGCTATGCACGGCTAAGCAAGACACAAAATAAGCTCTAGCAGTGCACACAAGCCAAACCTAGTTATGCTAGGAGTAGTGGATCAGGTAATATAAGTTCAAAGGGAGTAATGCAATAGATAGGATACTTTATCTATCGATAAAAGACCACAATAGAATCATATGCAATATGGCAGAATTGAAATGCTTTCGAAATCATAGGATTATATCATGGTGGGGCTATGCTTGCCTTTGCCTGTTGATAACCAATAAGTAGATCTTCGGGAATCTTGTACTTGACTTGGAAAGTTGGTCAAGTATCGTTCGTCGATCTTCGATCTTCGATGGTGTTGACATAGGTCTTCAATCTTGATCTCGATCTCAATCTTCATATCGTATTCTACCGAGAAGAACCAAACACCAGAAAAAGAGAGGAAACAATCAAGACATGGCATCGATGCAATGCTCAAACAAGAATGGTGATATGAAAATTTTATTTGCATTGAATTTAAACCCTTAAACATGCTGGGCCATTTAATCGGGGTTCCGAGGGGTGAAAACCCTAACTCGGGGAAACTCCGGATGTATATGAGAGGGGTTGGTTTGTTCTCTAATTAAACTTGTCATTTAAGTTTTTTGAAAAATCCATGATTATAGCTTCAAGAGATAGAGCTCATTGTTCTGAACATTTTGATATATTATTTGTATTTTTCTGACTTATAATTAATTAGATATTGAATTTACAAGTTTTATTTAAATTCTGAAATTGTTAAATCAACTTAAATCGATTTATTGCGTCATGCTGACAGGGGGCTGACATCACACAGGTGGGGGGTTATTTCATACTGGGGCTGAGGCTAGCCCTAGTCACTGACGACTGGGCCTGAGGCCACCTCATCAAGCCACGGTGGCAAAGCTTGGTCGACGCCACGTCATCTGGCCGTTGATCGGCGGACGGAGGCTGGATGCGGCGATCGGGACTAGGGGACGAACGAGGGGAGAGAGGCCAACCATTTAGTGGTGGCGCCGCTGGTTATAGGTCACCGAAAAAGCGGCTACGGTGGTGACTGACGGTGGTGCACGGCGGTGATCGAAGCGAGGTGAACCAGAGAGGGAGGGGGCCAACAGGGTGGTCCAGGAGGACTGCAGACTTACCCTTGACGCGTGAGTAATCTCGGTGAGGACAGGGGATCTCGGGCACGACAACAATCGACGACGATTGTGGCAGCCGGAGGTCGAGAAGATGAGGTCGTTGCCGATGATTCGAAGTGTCTCCGGGTAATTCCTTTGGGAGGGATGATCAGGGCGGCGAGGCGAAGCCCAACGCAACTTCGGCGGGGCTCGGGGAGGCTCTTAGCGGTGGGGGTTAATAGCGGGAGTAGGGGCTAGGGTTCGGGTTGCTCACCGAGGTGAGGGAGAGAGCACCTGGGGGAAATGAGAGGATAGGATCAGAGGGAAAGAGGGAGGACGCCGGCGCGGTTCTTATCTCCACTCTGGAGCGGTGGCGGTCATCTTGACGCCGGCGAGCAGCAGCGCTGCTGACACGCAGCAGCATCAGGTGTGGAGCAAGGTGGAAGAAGACGATTGAGATGACAAAGCGGTATGGGCCAAGTGGGCTACGTCTGGGCCGGCTACGGGTTGTGGGAGTGATGCGTGGGCGACAGGGAGAGGGAGAGGGAACTGGGCTGCGACCCAGGTTAGCTAGGATTCATTTTTATTTCATGAAAACAGTTTTCCAATTTCTGTTTTGCCTTCTGTATCTGTAATTCCAAATTCATTTCTGATTTGAACATTTCAAAAATATCAGATACTTTGTAAAAGTGTATAAAATATTGAGGGGACCCTTTTATTCATATTGGTCTCCACATACTTTGTACTTTTCAAATATATCAAAACTCTTTGAATGCTTCAAAGAGATGGGGAAGATTAGGGTTTTAGGATTTCACTTACTTCCTTTGCATGCATTTTTAAGACATGATGCTTATGATGCAAAACAAACACTAATATAAGTTTAACTAAAAGTGGGGTGTTACAGCTCTATCCACCTTACGAGAATCTCGACCCGAGATTCCAAAGGTAGGAAGAGAGATAGAGAGAGAAAGAAACAAGGCCACTCTAAATATAAGAGGGAAACACACTAACCAACCCATAGAGTATCTCATGGTTAGCTCATGGATGGAGTGTTCGGAAACAACTCTGAGATGACAAACATGAAACACGTCAAGGTAACAGAGGAAACAACAGGAGAAGGTTTCAATTTGTTAGATAGATGGTCTTCATAAGGATTGAGACCATGGAGCTCAGAAGGGTTTAAGCTTCTGAAGAGGAAGGTTCCAGCAGAAGGATCATGACCACAGACTTCGAAAGACGAACCTCTACTAAACGTCTTAAGTAGAGATTTCAGGTTGCAGAGATACGGATCAACAAAACCAAGCTGTTGAACTACTTTTGAAACAGAAGGGTCAATCTTTCATCGAACAGAAGGCTTAAGATAGAGAGGTGTTTTGGTGGGGAGGACTCATAAGAGTCGCAAGGAACATGTAACAAGAGACACTATTGATTACCAAAATCATAGTCACTCTTAAAACATGGTTGAGAAACGAAGGAAACTCTTTACTCATCTAGGTTTATCAAAATATTTGCCAAAGATCATGACATCACTTTGCACCACTAGGATGAATAGTTAAGAAGATTCCTGATGACACGAGTAGAAAGAAACTTCATTCTCAGACTTCAATTACTTGGCACAACAAGACGCTTGCCAACATAAAGGGTATGGAGGACCGACTGAGAGACATTTAGCAACACTACTTTAAAGGTTCTCCTTCATGTTCGAGAAATCAGACACCAAGTAAAAGTCGGACTTCGGAGACAAAGGAGACCATAAGCACAACTCCTATAATGAATTATAGAAGAAGCCTCATGAAAAGTGGTTGTTACTGCTGATTTAAGAGAATATGACAATAGGTCTTTTCGACTAAGTGTGTCAACCATTACATTAATCTTGCCAGATTACAAATAGACCTATGTCAAAACCTTGAGGAACACGAACCATCATTGCTGCTTGAGATTCAACTTTGGTTAGGTGGAATGATATTTCAGACTCAGCATGTCCGAATAGAAAGTTTGCAACATTTACAGCAAAAAAAATTACTAGATTTGCAAGATATAGACTACAGTGTCAAGCTCCAAAAGATGAGCTAGATTGCTAGACCCATGTATTTAGCAACTTGTCGAAAGACAACTGCACACATATAAAGTACTAACAATAAAACACACATATGTCCTTAAGGAACGGAGATAAATATTCTAGAATCCACGGTGACATCTTTCGACATTTGCATGTGAATCAGAGAAGGTTACTTCTAACATCCAAAACTCATACTTCGAAATGATTCGAGGATGGTTCTCAAGATTTTCCAACATTAATGCCAATTGTTCCATATGAATCTTGTCTAGCATGGAGACGATGAGGATGTCATTGATGGGCTCAACAACAAACTTATCGAGACACTCCAAGAACATGGACTCATATGTTGCTTGAACAAGTCAACAATGTTGGTCAGACCATAGAACATGAAGATGTGCTCAAGTGAAACATCACGAGTGGCAACACCATCAAGATAGTCCTTGGAACTGAGTTTGATTTGACGATAACCCAAATCAATTCAAAAGAGGGGAAGATAACATTCTTCAACACGAACAAAACTAGACATCCCTTTAAGGAGGAACTGGTCGGATAAAACTTTTGTCTTACAACTCTCAAGTTGTTGTTTAAGCTCAACCAACTAGTTTAGGGGTATCTAGTATGGATCCTTGGAGAAAGGAGAAGTTCAGACAACTTGCTTGCTCAAGAACTTGACATCGCGGTCATGTGGCAACAAGGCGATACTTCTAGGAAGACATCTAGAATATCATGAACCACCGATATGTCACTTAGTTCGAGAGGAAACTTGCTTGGTAAGGCAAGAAGATATAGTCTTAGAGCTTCAGCACAAGCCTAACTTTTTGACCGAAGAGAGTGTACCAGAATAGTTGACTTGGTAGCACAATCATCCTTTGCTTAGTGATAGGATTAACCAATCACGATAGGAATGACTCAGATGTCCTTAGGGTTCAAAACAATAATAATTGCTAAGAATCTCAGATGGTCACATTATTATGCACACGCATCACTCACGAGCGCGAAAACTCGTGGAAGGGTGGGTAATATGTGTGAAAGCATCACTTCATTAAGAAGGGCATGAAACTCAACACCAGCTCTAAATATATAAGACTAAGACACTTTAAAGTAGAACAAATAGAAGCTAATCAATGCCTCTTGATCTGCGGATTACAACACTTTGACCTTGTCTTAGATATGACGAGGTACTGGAGTTTGTTTCTCCTAGACATCCCGAAATGGTTTGTCATGACGGACCACAAGAGTATCTTGCATCAGAAGACACTGATGCACATTTACTACTTGGCTACCAACTGGTAGACAAAGGTCATAAAACAATAAGGGGAAAATAACATGCTCAGAATAGGATCCCGAGATGTGGATTCATAGATTAACAATCTTCCGAAAACCAATGCATAAGAAGGGTAAGGTGTGGCAGAGTCACGAGCATTGATGCGAGACTCACAAGGAGTACTCTTGTCATGATATGTTTGGTTCCATTAAAGAACATCTGCCATAGCTAGTGGTAGGAGAAGTCCTTTATCGTCACAATTCAATCGCGACAATAACCACAAGCTTGGAGGCTAGAATTGTAATACCATCCCTCCTGAGGTAATGTGTGAACATTAATAACAGGGGTCAAAGGTATGGATGTTGGGTTAAAGATCAACTTCATGTACAAGATTCACAACACCAGAATCTAGCACAATTGGGGATCTTAGGTTCAAGTCCAAGGGTTAGAACAAAACAAAGGAATAGCTACTGCTTGAGTGACGTAGTATAAACTACAAGTTAGTAACCACGAGGTAGCTTCCAAGAGAAGAAACGACTTCTGAAGTACCCAACAAACAAAAAGGAGGCACACAAGGCGAAAGGAAACCTCTCGGAGCCTAGAACAGAACACTGCAGATCCAACAATATAATGTTGTGGGTCCAAAAGATAGGGAGATCATGATGTAAAGAAATCTCTCAGAGGAACAAGAGCAAAGGGGAACAAGGAATTCACAACACACACAACTATACAGAACTCAACACTAGGTCAACTGGCTTAGAAACGACATGCCAAGGAGGCACCTAAGTTTTGAAAGACAAGAAGAGATATCAAAACTTTTCCAAAGTTAACACCAGATAAGATAACCCAGAG
>CP125976.1:363951180-363973680 GCA_030063025.1 Avena longiglumis | reverse complement strand
GAGTACGATTAACCTTTGGATTGGAAATCACTGCTTATGTACCTGGTATTGGCCATAATTTATAAGAACATTCTGTAGTATTAGTAAGAGGAGGAAGGGTTAAGGATTTACCCGGTGTGAGATATCGCATTATTCGAGGAACCCTAGATGCTGTCGCAGTAAAGAATCGTCAACAAGGGTGTTCTAGTGCGTTGTAGATTCTTATCCAAGACTTGTATCATTTGATGATGCCATGTGAATGCTAGAAACATGTGAAGTGTATGGCTAACCCAATAACGAAAGTTCGTAAGGGGACTGGAGCAGGCTACCATGAGACAAAAGATCCTCTTTCTAAAGAGATTCGATTCAAAACTCTTATATGTCCAAGGTCAATATGGAAATTCTTTCAGAGGTTTTCCCTTACTTTGTCCGTGTCAACAAACAATTCGAAATACCTCGACTTTTTCAGAACAGGTCCGAGTCAAATAGTAATGATTCGAAGCACTTCTTTTTTCCATTACACTAATTCGGAAACCTAAGGACTCGATCGTATGGATATGGAAAATACAGGATTTCCGATCCTAGCGGGAAAAGGAGGGAAACGGATACTCAATTTAAAGTGAGTAAACAGAATTCCATACTCTATCTCATAGATCCCTATAGAATTCCGTGGAAAGCCGTATTCGATGAAAGTCGTATGTACGGCTTGGAGGGAGATCTTTCCTATCTTTCGAGATCCACCCTACAATATGGGGTCAAAAAGCCAAAAAAATAAGTGATTTTAGCCCTTATAAAAAGAAAACGGATTCTTGAACCTCTTTCACGCTCATGTCACGTCGAGGTACTGCAGAAAAAAGAAGCGCAAAATCCGATCCAATTTTTCGTAATCGATTAGTTAACATGGTGGTTAACCGTATTATGAAAGACGGAAAAAATCATTGGCTTATCAAATTCTCTATCGAGCCGTGAAAAAGATTCAACAAAAGACAGAAACAAATCCACTATTGGTTTTACGTCAAGCAATACGTAGAGTAACTCCCAATATAGGAGTAAAAACAAGACGTAATAAAAAAGGATCGACGCGGAAAGTTCCGATTGAAATAGGATCTAAACAAGGAAGAGCACTTGCCATTCGTTGGTTATTAGAAGCATCCTCAAAAGCGTCCGGGTCGAAATATGGCTTTCAAATTAACTTCCGAATTAGTAGATGCTGCCAAAGGGAGTGGGGGTGCCATACGCAAAAAGTAAGCGACTCATAGAATGGCAGAGGCAAATAGAGCTCTTTCACATTTTCGTTAATCCATGAACAGAATCTAGGTATATAGACACATGCATCCGTACATCGCGATCGGAAAAGAATCAATAGAAGGAGAATCAGACGGTATCTTTCTCGAAACAAACAAAAAGGAAAAGATAGAGAAAACAGAAATCATGATCAACTAAGCCCTCTCGAGGGCTTGCTTAAGAATAAGAAAGAAGAATCTTATGGAAATAGCATGGAATAAGGTTTGATCCTATTCATGGGGATTCTGTAAATATCCCATTCCAAAAATCGAAACAATCGGGACTTTTTGGAGATTGGATGCATTTACTAATTCATGATCTGGCATGTACATAATGAAAACTTCATTCTCGATTCTACGAGAATTTTTATGAAAGCGTTTCATTTGCTTCTCTTCCATGGAAGTTCCATTTTCCCAGAATGTATCCTAATTTTTGGCCTAATTCTTCTTCGGATGATCGATTCAACCTATGAAGCAATTTGAATTCCAAATCTGTTTTGAACCATTCAAAATTACCAGAGTTTTTGTAAAATATATAAAATAATCAAGGGACCCTATAATCCATTTGGGCTCCACACTTTTGTATTTGTTTCAAATATTCCAAACCTTTTGAATGTGTTTCAAAGAGAGGGGAGAAAACTAGGGTTTAGATTTTGATTTGTTTTCTCCAATACATAGTTTAAATGATGATGCTCATGATGCACAAAACTAACCCTAATACAAGCTTAACTATAAGTGGGGTGTTACAAGTGACTAAGTCCTTGTTCACTAAACATAACAAGTCATTGGCTACCATTGGATTAGTGGTTCTGATTGTTGTTGTTGTTATTATTGTTGTTGTTGTTGTTGTTATTGGTGTTCTGATTTTGCATGAACTGAGTCATCATCTGCCAAGGCCGAGCCGGGAAAATCCAGGGCCCTGTGCGAAACTCTAAATTGGGGCTCCAACTTACTAGAAATTTTGAACTATTTAACAACTATAATGTATATATATCATAATATCTTACATTGTAATTGTGTTAAGTATCATACCTAATTAATTTCCGGATGCATAATGCTTTTAACAACATCACTCTTCTAGGGTTCTACGAAATTAAATCTTCAATTCTATCCTCATAATCGATCTTGTCCAACACTTTGCCCTCAAGTGATATTGTGGCCAAATCATTGAGTCTCTGTTGTGTCATTGTAGTATGCATATATGACTTCATAAGTTTTAATTTAGAGAAGGTTGCAACCTGATAGGAATGGTCAGCAAAACTCTATATGCAATACTTGCACTTTTTAAAACCGGATTCATGCCAATGATTCTAAAAACGCTGGTGAAAATACATACAAAAGATTATAAATTTTGAAAATCAGTCCAGCCCTAGCCCCTGTACCGGTGCCAATCACACCGTGGGTACCTACAATCCACGATCGAGTGATCAAAACGGAGACAGAAAACAAAATCGGAACTCACCTGGCGACCCGGAGACCTGCGACTGCGAGTCTGCGACATGCGTTTCGCGTCAGCGTATACGATGTCTCGTGATCGCGTGGTCGGCTAGATGTAGAGGTGACACGGGCTAGTCGTATTCTCGTAAATCTTGTAATCCTGTCCTGTAGCTTTTTTCGTTGTTTGCAGCTGGCCTCCTAGCACCCATTATCGATGAGATCGGATCAATCGATCCTCGGTGATAGTGAGGATTCGAGGGTCCACCACAGGTACACGCTACGCGGCCCAGCTAAGTAATAAGGCCTATTCTACCTACTCTTTTATTTATTTCGGTAAAAATATATAACAAGCCTATATAAAATTTTGGGCCCACCAAATTTTAGGGCCCTGTGCGGGCTGCACATATTGTTTTTAATTCTGCATCAGTTGAGCTCATACGTTGGAAACGTATCTATAATTTTTAATGATCCATGCTTGTTTAGTATCTACTTTGCTTTACTTGTCCACACTTTGAGGTGATTTTTACATCTTTTCTGGTACTAAACTACTAACAAGTTGCAATAGTGCCAGATGCTTGTATTCTGCTGTTTTTTGGTTTCAGAAAAGTTAGTAAAGAAATATTCTCGGAATTGGACGGGACAAACGTAAAAGTCAATTACTTTCTGTGGGGAACAATAAGTCCAGAGGAGAGTCGGAGGGGCCGGCCAGGGTGGCCAGACCCACCCCAGGAACGGGTAGATGTGTTGTTGCCACTAGGGAGAAAACAACGGTCTCTTGTTCATGGAACATGTGGACTATTTACCTTACACACTTAACTTAAAGCAATTGTCTGTTGCTTGCAACTTAATACTGGAGGGGGTTCGGATGATAACCTGAAGGTGGACTTCTAGTCATAGATCAAGTTGGATGGTGGTCCATGTATCTTGTTTTATTGCCCAATTGAATCTCATAAGATCTTTCTGACTAGTAATTGCATTGTTATGCCTTGCTCAGTTCCTGTCAGTTTCCCTGTTGTAATTCGTTTACCCCTCTTGCCATGTTGTTTATCTAAGGAGAGCACCTCTAGTGAACTATGGACACCGGTCCAATATTTACCATTTATACAACTTCCACTGTTACTTGTTTACTTCCTGCAAACCATTACCTTCCACACCATACGTTTAATCCTTTGTTACAGCGAACCGGTGAGCTTGACAACCTCAGTGATTCGTTGGGGCAAAGTCTTGAGTTTGTGTTGTGCAGGTCTCCGTGTTTCTTACAACACATGTGTGATGTTTCCTTCCTCCTTCTGGTTCGATAACCTCGGTCTCTACTGAGGAAAGACTTGTTGGTTGCTGCTTCACACCTTTCTCTTGGGGTTTCCAACGAAGTGCTCCACGTCAGCACCATCAACAAGTTTTCTGGCGCCATTGCTGGGGAGGCTAAGGATGTATTCACTAGGGGAGTCCTTCACTTCCTTTCTCTTTACTTTGTTTTTAGTTTGCTTTGTTTCTTTTGTTTGGTTTTGTTTGCCTCTTTCCAAAAAAACCCAAAACAATTAGTCTAGTATGGTTTGCGTGCTTTATTCAAAAACACACAAAAATTAGTTCCTGCTCTAGCTCCTGCTGCTATTTTTGGCTTGCCCACCTTTGCCAAAATGAACTCTGCTGAGAACACCAAGTTGTGTGACTTCACTAGAACCAACAACAATGATTTCCTAAGTACTCCTATTTCTCCACCTGCTCCCGATGCTACCTTTTATGAAATTAAGCCTGCTTTGTTGAATCTTGTGATGTGAGAGAAATTTTCTGGTGCTGGTTCTGATGATCCTGCTGTCCATCTTAATAGCTTTGTTGAACTTTGTGAGATGCATAAGTATAAGGATGTAGATGGAGATATTATTAAGCTCAAGCTTTTTCCTTTCTCCTTGACGGGAAAAGCTAAAGAATGGTTGCTTTCTTTACCTAAAAATAGTATTGATTCCTGGACTAAGTGCAAAGATGCTTTTATTGGAAAGTACTATACTCCTGCTAAGATTATATCTATGAGAAGTGATATTATGAAATTTAAACAACTTGATAGTGAACATGGTAAGAAGGTAAATTCTGTTGAGGAAACTTCCTCGTTGAGTGAAAAGATTGATGTTATTATGGCTATGCTTGTTAATGGGAAATATCCTTTAGATACTAATAGTGTTCCCTTAGCCTCTTTGGTTGATCAAGAAGAGCAAGTTGATGTGAACTTCAGTAGAAACAACAATTTCAACAACAATGCCTATAGGAACAAGTTTGGTAGCAACAACAATTATAGGCCTTATCCTCCTAATAATGGCAATTCCTATGGAAACTCTTACAATAATGCTAGAAGTGCCCCCTCTGAACTTGAAGTAATGCTCAAAGACTTTATTACTAAGCAAACCACTTTCAATAAGACTATAGAGGAAAAGCTTTTAACTATTGAGAAAAATATATCCTCTTTGTCCGAAGCTCAGTCCTCTTTGAATAATAAAATGGCTTATAAACCTGAAGCTATGGAAAATACCTTCGCTACTGCTCATGCCATACAAGTTACTATTGATGAAAATGTTAGGCTGTTAGCTCAACTTCATGCCAAGTGGGAAAGGGAAGATGAAATTGATAGAAACAATAGTGTGTGCACCATCACCACTAAACCACAAGTAGTCCCTATTCCCACTCCTACTATGCCTAAGCCTGTTGAGCCTACTACTAGTGATGCCAAGTTTGACTTTGATATTGATGGTTGCAATATTTCTGAAGTGATTATGTTCCTGCAAAAGCTTGCTAGGAGTCCTGATGCTTGTGATATGCATGTTGCCTTTACCAAACACAATACAGATGATCTTGTTAAGATTAAGGAAGAGAAGCTAAAACACAAAACTTCTATTCCTAGGAAAGTAGAAGATTGTTGGGAACCCATTATTAATATGCAAGTGAATGACTTTGACCTCAAACCTTCATGTGATCTTGGTTCTAGTGTCTCTATTATGCCTTGGAAGATTTATGAAATGCTTGATTTGCCACCTTTGGAATATTGTTATTTGGATGTCCCACTCGATGATAATGCTAAGAAGAAACTCATGGGGAGTATTAATGATGTTCTCATTATGGTTAATAATGCTTATGTCCCTGTTGATTTCTATGCTTTGGATGTTGAATACAATGCTTTTTGTCCTATTACTTTGGGAAGACCTTTTCTTAGAACAGTTGGTGCCATCATTGATGTGAAAGAAGGCACCATTAAATATAATTTTTCCATTCAAGAAAGGTATTGAACACTTCCCAATTAGAAGAGAGAAGTTGTTCTTTGATTCCCCTTTGAAAGCAAGGTTTGATGTTAATGCTTCTTCATTTGAAAATACTTGATTCTTCTTGCTTCTTGTGCCTAACCTAAAGGCATTAAAGAAAAGTACTTGTTGGGAGATAAACCAAGAGTTTCCTTGAGTATTGGAAGTTATTAATTCAGTAATGACCTCTACTTATCCTTTTTGTTTGCTTTTTGTGCCAAGAATAACCTCTAATGAGAGGGAAGTAAGATTTTGGGAGTTGTTGTCCCGAAACAGATTTTTGTCCTCCACCAAAAATATTCGTGAGGAGGATCTGTAACTCGGATTGAGCTCAAAGTTTACGAATAAATCCCCCAGTATGTTAGATACCTTTAGTTAGTTCAACACTTTTTGATTTGAGCAACAGAATATGTTCTAAAAAATCGGTTTCTACCTGCTGGTCTGTATTGACAGATTTCTGCCATTATTTGCATTTGCTTCTTATTGATTCCTTTTTAGCTCTCTTTAGGTGAATTGAGCTTTTTGAAGGAGTTACTACATTAGCTTGAGTTTTTATTGAAAAGCTTTGCTGTTCCAAAGCTTTTCCAGAGGTCTAATATATTTTGAATACACTAATGTTGCTAATGAAGATTGTGTGGAGTTTTGTATGAAGGAAAAATTTCAGGTGTAAAGAGAGAATGATGCAATGATATGAAGAAAGGACAAAATATCAAGCTTGGGGATGCCACCATGGTTTCACCCCAAGAAATATGCAAGAGGAACAAGCATCAAAGCTTGGGGATGCCCTAGGCATCCCCTTCTTCATCATTAAAAAGCTTAGGTATGTCTAGACACTTTGTTTTTATTGTTTCATGCACAGTTATGTTGTTCTTGGAGCGTCTTAGTTTTATTTTGATTTGCTTAGTTTTCTTAGTTTTCTTTAATAACGTAGTTTGGACCCCCGTTCTCGCTGTGTTGTTTTGCAAATAAGTTTGCTTGGTGTTGGAAAAGAGTAGTAAGTTCTTGCTTGTAAGTGCAAGAGGAGCTTGCATTGACTATGACTTAGACTTTAGCATGACATGCTAGGTGTTGTTTTGGCATTATGCTTAGTGATTATTGTTGTAGCATGTCTTGTTCCAAACAATTGGGATTGTTTAGTGTGCCTTGAAGAAATTATGTGTTGTTTTAGCATGCAGAAGCATAGTATTGTGGTATTCTCCTTTGATGCTTTGCTTGGGTTGACTTTGCACATGCTCACACCATGTTATGACTATGACAAGTCACCATCATCCTCTATGATCATTTAGTCCTCGACTTGTAGTACCACTCTTTGCTTTGATTAGTATGCTTTGTTGCACTGCATGATTTTGGCCATTATTGCTCTCTTACTTGGTTGCTCCTAGTCTTTTGCTAGCCTCCACTTGTATGAGTAAGTTCTACTCATGCTTCCAAACTCCCAAGAAACCAAGTTATTCTAGAGTGTCCACTATAAACTCCTATGCATGGTGTGTTACACCATTCCAAGTATATTCTTCTTTTCATCTATCTTCCAATTAAAAACTATTTTGTTATGTGAAAACTTAGTGATTAAAGCGCTCACGAACTTGATGGCACACTTTATATTCTTTGCCCCTGATAAGCATGAACCATTGTGACAAATTTATTGTATATGCTTGCACTTATAAGTTGGAATTAGCAGAACCGTGTTGTCATGGGGAACGTTTTCAACATTGCACTTGTACTTTGTACTCAGTTGATATCATGTTCTTTTGGGTATGGATGTCACTGGTGTGAAATAAAGAGGGAACTTGTAAGTCCATGGAGTTTGTATCCTGTGTTAGAGAAACGCCTGGTCATGGTGGAAACTTGTAGCACACCATAGTGAGCTATCTATGAAGTATGCTCAATAAAAAGCTATGCATATGGTAAATAAAAAGATTGCTGAGATGCTCATTGTCTACTTGCCTTGTCATTTTGGTTATGGGAAAGCTCCTGTACCATGTGCAAGGGGTACCCCGTTGGCGGTTCTCAATGATATGCAAATACTTACAATGACAAGAACTTACCTGGACCCAAAGTTGAGTATGCATGAGGTGTGGCCCTCATATTCAAGGGACTTGAGATTGCCAACTTATACTTCGTCAAGCATATACTCCAGCTTTGCCACTTTAACCTTAACCATTTCAAGATGCTTATGATAGGGGCAATGAGGGCTGAAAGCTAACAAGTACCATAATTTTTGGAAGCTCTTTTTGAAACTTGTAATACATGCTTCCTTTACAAAAAGGCCTTTCTTCCACCATTATTTGAGTCTCCACCTTCTACCTTTAGGAACCATTAAGAGAGCATAGTTGTCATTTTGTGTGAAGTGTTCCAAAGCTTATTAATTGATACATATTGTGATATTACTTGTTCTTGTGCTATTTGTTTCTATTCACCCTTGTGAACTTTGAAGGTGTCCTATGCATCTATTTGCTACTCTATGAGGAACGAGATGATTGACACTATACTATGTTTTCTGTATGTGAAACAAACAAATGTTTTTCAATGCATATTATTCATGATATTTGTTTGTAGCTTGTCATGTTGCTTGCATAGTTACTATGTCCTATTGCTTGAACTCCATCTTTCATGCACATTTTTAGAGTTCTTTGATCCCAGCTTTCAATGCTTGCAAATGGTTGGATCTTTATTGTGAGGGTGCATGTCACCTAAAAAATTATTCTGTTTATCACTTACCTACTCGAGGACGAGCAGGAGTTAATCTTAGGGATGTTGATACGTTGGAAACGTATCTATACTTTTTGATGCTCCTGGCTTGTTTAGTATCTACTTTGCTTTACTTGTCCACACTTTGAGGTGCTTTTTACATGTTTTCTGGTACTAAAGTACTAACAAGTTGCAACAGTGCCAGATGCATGTTTTCTGCTGTTTTTGGTTCCAGAAAAGTTAGTAAAGAAATATTCTCGGAATTCGACGGGACAAACATCAAAGTCAATTACTTTCTGTGGGGAACAAGAAGTCCAGAGGAGAGCCGGAGGGGCCGGACAGGGTGGCCAGATCTACCCTAGGAGAGGGTGGGCCCCATCCCATGCCTGGCTAGGGTTTGGCGCCCCTAGCCGCCTCCTCGGCCTCCCCTTCGCCTATAAGAAGCCCCCGATGCAGAAACCATGGGAACCCGATCAAATCTCCACAAAACCGTCTGTAGCCGCCGCCACCATCGTCCCTAGATCGAGGGGATCTGAAGTTCTTCCCGGCGCCCTGCTGGAGGGGAGATCATCCCGGAGGCCTTCTCTCCGGTATAATGCATGAGTAGTTCGACCTTGGACTATGGGTCCATGTAGTAGCTAGATGGTTGTATCTCATCCTTTGTGCTTTCCTGTATAGATCTTGTGAGCTCCGTTCATGTAACATCCCTAAAAATCATGTTTTCAAAGTTTGCATATCATTCATGCATGCATATCATTTAGGGATCAAATATCAAACCCATTTCAAGAAAACAAAGCACTAAGTGCTATTATTTTATGTGATCAAGCATTAATCAAATACCACTATCAAATGGAGATTATTTGTTTCAAAACCAAACCTTGTTGCCCTCAGATTGTTTTGTTTGATTGCTAATGTTTAAACCAAAATTTACAAAATAAATATGAATTTAAAACCATTTTCAAAACTTGTTCAAATCATATGTTATGTCACTGGTTATTTTTGTTTGATCAAAGGACCAAGCTAATACAGGGAGACCACATGATTATACGCCCAAAAATGTGAGTGCTACACTCTACAAAAATCCAGAACAAATTTGAATTCAAATGGCATTTGAATTTGTTTGAAAATGGATTCAGAAAATTAAAACAAAAATGGAAAAGGAATAGAGAAAAGGAAAAAAGGCCGGCGCCAGGCTTTTGGCCCAACAGCGAAACCAGCCTAGCAACCAGCCCACCCGGGTTTCCCCTCTCCCTCAGTTTCTTACCGCGTACGCGCATACCCTCTCGCTGACAAGTGGACCCTGCGGCCACGTCACTCCGTCGTCCCCAAAATCCCGCCCACAGACCACGTCGCCGCTGCCGTTGATACCGATAATGGCGCGGCGTAATTAGCCTTGATTCCGTGAACGTTTCCTGTCGCGCTGCTGCCTACTTAAACCCCTCCCCTCGCCGCTCATTTCCCCTCACTTAGCACAGACTCCACGCCACCAGGCTGCTAGAATTTGCCCTCACATCGCCGCGGTACCGACAGACTCCGGCGACCGATTGTGGTAAGCTCCGTGCGCGCCTCCCTCTCTTGTTTACGCAAGCTGCTTCGCAACCTTCTTGCGCTCCTTCTGACACCCCTAGTTCGTCTTGTACTGCCCTAGGTCGTTGACTCCAACGAGCACCGCAAACTCCAGACGCCGTCTCCAACTCCGGCAAGAAATTTCGGTGAGATTCAACCGCCCCGTGCTTTCCCTTTGACACTATATTGTTCGCCTGATCGATGTGCACCCGCTGATGCCCTCCGTTTGTTTTAGGGCGGATCAGAACGTCGCCAACGTCGCCGTCCACCTAAGCTCGACGCTGTCCTCGACTCCGACGAGCTCCCACGGCCACAGCAGCACACCCCTTCGCCAATCGAGCACACGTTGAGCATCTCCTCGTCGCGACGAATCTGGTGAGCATCCTCCCACCTCCCCAGGCGACCTAGTTCACCGGCTCCGCCGCTGACAGAGCGCGCCTCCGCCTGTCGTCGCCGCTAGCGCCGCCACTTGATGGTCAGATGATTAGGGCCGTTAGATTTAGATCCAGTGGATGCGAAGCGGTATGTTTTAATCAGAGCCGCCTGTTTTAGTTAGATCCAACGCCTCATAGACGCGATCCAGCGCGAAGTGGTACCAGCCAGTAAGAAAGCGCCGCATGGCATGTTCTTCGTTTTAAAATTCTGATTTAAATCTATTAGATGTTTAAACTTGTTTAATTCATAACTTTTGATTCCCACGTCCAAATTTGACAAATTTTATATCAATGGAATCAGGAGAGAAAGCCATTTCCATATATGCAATGTGTTTAATGTTTCGTTTCTGTTAAAATGATTATTTTCATAGAAACATGTGTAGGCCTATTTTGTATATAACAATTATTTGGGAAATGTTTTAATGATCAAATAAAGGTTGTTTGGAAAGTTTTAAACTTGTTTATGAATCAGTACTGTGCACTTGTCTTGTTGAGTATAGAAAATCATCACATATCATATTGCATGCATCCATATATTTTTGCTTGTATTTATTTTTTTATGTGATTTGGTGCTATCATTTTATGTGTAGATTTTGGTGCAAATAGTGATTGTGATTGTGAGGATTGTAGCTACTCTCCAAACTACCAAGGCAAGTGGTGCTTCATGATTTTTCAATATGCTATGTGATTTGTTTTCAAATATGCATTAGAAATATTTTAATAGTCTTGCATGGATATTTTTGATCTATATGCTATGTTTGGGAAATCCTAGTAGATGTAGAATTGCTAGAAATATTTATAAGTCTTATCAATGCCATGCTTAGCCTAGCTAGTAGAAACCAAGGGTGGTTATATTCATGCTATGAATAAATATTTCTAAGTCTTTGGACTATGTTTTTGCTTAATAAAACAACTAAGTGAATGAAACACCTGGGTGGAATGGAAAGAATGGCTTATGTTGAGTGGTTACACAAGGCCCATTTTTATGGTTTACCTTGTGTATCTCACTTGTGGAAAGCCACCCAGGAACAAAGGGATTTGAGAGGCCAAATGTTAAGAAGCTTCTAGTGCAGCCACTTGGCAATATGGGCTCTGCCTGGATCATATAGGTTGCAATAACTTAGCCATTTGGATAGTTGGTGGTAGTGGGATGATAGGTTGGAGCGCGTCCATTTGGTCTAAGGGAAGGCTTCTGAAAGGTCCTGTCTTGGTGAAAATCAAGTCTTGTGGGGAAAGTGCACAACCTCTGCAGATGGAAGAATCTAAGTACTTAGCCATGTCCCTGGTATTGGACAACTTGAGCATCAAGACATGGAAGCTATCAAGAATATCCTCATCCCAATTTCTAAGTAAAAACTTGTGGTTGAACAAGGGTGAAGGACCCCAATGTCTATTGGTGGTTCCTTGGGAAAGATTTTTATCAAAGAAAACTTAGTGTTTTCAACTGATTGGTAAAAACCTATTTTGAGCAAAGCAAGCCTAATATACACTTAGCCAAAATGCATATAGTATTTAGTCCACCAATATTCTACTAAGGTATCACTTGCCAATACTATTCCAATGTATTGACCCACTGTGGCTGTAACTTGTGATGTTGCAGGATATTCTGATGATGATTAGGAGTCATGAGTCTACACTCGACATGATTGCATGTGTCACATGAAGATGAAGACTTATTTATCTTAGCACTTATTTAAACTCTTGTATTAGGACTGTGGCTATGGAGTTGTAAAAGACTATGTTTGTCTCTAGAATGACTTGTAATAATGACCTTTGTTTCTGTGTACTTCATCTTAAACTGTGGATGCTAGCATTGATCCAGGGACTAGCATTACAATCACAGGGATCCTTTCCTTTACAAAGGAGGGATCTTACAAATGGTATAAGAGGACTATTTTGCCTGTAGGATTATGAACCTAGGATTGGAAATCACTATGGAAAAATTTTCAACTACTTCCACACTTGTCTTTTCTTATCGTAAACTTTTCTAATCTTCTTTCTCATCTCTATTTGTAGATGAACTCCATCAACGAAGCCGTGAAGAAGGGACCACTCATGACTATGACTTTGGAATGTGAGATAGAGTTCCCCAAGGCTCTCAAGGACCTCATGGTTGCCATGGGAATACATGGTGTAGCTATGTACAAAGGTTTTCCTGTGATGGATGAAGGAACTGAGTACTGGTGGGTGCAACTTCACTTGTATAAAAACAAGGAAGACAACCACAAGGACTCAGGATTCTGCATGGTCACCAACACAATGATGCACACTACATTCTTTGATTCATCAAGGGATGCAGCTTGGAGGGCCATCAAAGAACTTGGTGATAGAATCGAGTGCAGAATGCTTAACACCCAGAATGACCTTAGGGAAGAAAATAAGCATACCCAAGAGCTAGAGGCTACCAACCAAAGTTTAAGGAAAGACATCATAGACTTAGAAATGGAGTCATGTGATCAAGATAAACATATTGCCTCTAGGGATGCCTTGTTATCCAACTTGGCAAGTGAGATGGGATTATTTCGTTAGTTGGACCACCACACTTATCATTTTATTTTCCAAAATGCTGTCTAAATAAGTTGAACCTTGGATGCTTGTAATGGATTTTATGTATGCTATGACTTGTGTGTTTGTCAATTTTATGCTTGTGATGCTTTGTCTTGTAAAATTATTCATTGTGTTGACTCTAACTTTTTCTATCTTATAACTAGATGCCTAATGTTACTATCAGCACGGCTGAGGAGTTCAAAGGAACTCGTTTTGGCCCTCGTATTATTGAGCTCACTAGTTTGCTCAATCTCCCTCTTCCTACCATCATGGTGCTTCCCCTCACCAAGTTTGAGAGGAAAGACCTATGGGGCTTCAAGGTTAATCAGCCCGGACGCCAGACTGAGCCTACCATGGAGGAAATCATCTTCAAGCTCATGCATGATGACAAGGAGAGAGGCCTAGAGGTAGTCATGCAGGACTTGATTGGACGTCTGTTAGGGAGACACTCTCGACAGGTTAGAGGTACTCACTTCCACGCCTTCGGTAGACGTGATGAGGATGGTGAGTCCATTGACTTCGAGGATACTTCGATGGAGACAGCAGAGCCGATTCATCTATACCTCCAGGACTTAGAGGTTGTTCTTAGGCACGTGGACACTGATAGGACCAACATCATGCTTAGCAATGACGAACTCCAAGTGCAGCTTCGTGAGAAGGACAAGCTCTTCGCGGAGCAAGATGAGATAGTCAAGGAGATGGAGGCCAAGTTTAAGCGTCAAGACAGAAAGTTCAAGAGTCAAGAGAAGCGAGTCCAAGATAGGAACAAGAGGATTCGAGACATGACTGCAGAACTGGAGGCCAAGGACTTCGAGCTGGAGCATCAGCAGACTGTGATTGAGAGGCTTCGTTCACAGAAGAGGGATCTCAAGGCCAAAGTAGAGACCTTGACCACCAATGTCGAGGAATACAAGACCGCTATGGAGAATGCAGGTCTTACATTTGTTGAGGTGGAGGTCGATGCCGAGGAGTAGGGACTACTCATTTACCTTTATTTATCATGTCTTTGATTATTGAGTCGCAATGACCATCCAACATGTGGATGGCTTGCTATTGGTGTGTTTACTTTGCAAACTTGTTGTCTATGTTGTTGAACTTTTATTATTATGATGCATGTTTGGTGATTGTTTATGTGATGTATTGTGCATGTTAGCATCTATGGGTATCTCATTCTTATCTCTATTGAACAAACCACAGATGCCTCCCCGACGTGCCAATCCCAACACCAACAACAACAACATCACTACTGAGATGCAGCAAATGATGACAACTCAGACTCAACTGATGCAAATGATGACTACATTAATCCAGAATCATCACAACAACAATACCAACAATAACAACAACAACAACTAGAACAACCCACCGGGTTTTGACATGCTTACCAGGTTCTTGAGACTAAGGCCAGCAAAGTTCTCAGGAACTACTGATCCTATGGTGGCCAATGATTGGCTACGCTCTGTGAATAAGGACTTGGTAACTGTTGGCTGTACTCATGAAGAAAAAGTCAGATTTGCAGCTCACTTGTTGGAAGGACCAGCAACCACTTGGTGGGATAACTTCCAGATCACCACTCCCATTGCGGATGTGACATGGGCTATCTTTGAAGATGGTTTCCGTACTGCTCACATCTCATCTGGAGTGATGAGTTTGAAGAAGAAAGAGTTCCATAACTTGAAGCAGCGCCACCACAACGTGGCTGAATACATTGAGGAGTTCAACAATCTGGCGCGATATGCACCGGATGAAGTTGACACTAATGCTAAGAGGAAGGAAAAGTTCCTTGAAGTGTTGAATGATGAACTGAACCTACAGTTAGCTGTGGCGTATGTTCCCACATACCACTCTCTTTGTGACAAGGCTGCTATTTTGGAGAACAAGATGAAGCAAGTTGAAAGTAGGAAGAGAAAGCACTCTGACAAGCACAACTCGGGATCGTCTCACAAGCGTTCCCATTATGATGATAGTGGGAGTTCAGGATCCCACAAGCATGGAAAATTCAACAAGCACCACAACCACAACCATCATCATGACAACAAGAGTCACCATAGTCATGACAATGAAAAGTACAAGAATCACAAGGGTGGATATAAGAGCCACCACAGTGGAAGTGGTAGTGGAAGCCAGCCTGTCAAGAAGGATCTTAGTCAGGTTGAGTGTTTCAAGTGCAAGAAGATGGGGCATTATGAAAATGAATGCCCAGAAAAGGAAGTTGAGGGACCCAACAAGCCCAACCCTTTTTAGAAGGGACAAGTGAACCATATCAATGTGGAGGAAATCTATGAAGAGCCAGATGTTGTTGCTGGTAAGTTCAAACTCAATTCTATTCCAGCACTTGTTCTTTTTGATACTGGAGCATCGCATTCGTTCATATCAAAAGCATTTGTTGATAGAAATGGGTTTCCAACTGAAAACATTGGGTGTCCAATAAAAGTAAGTTCTCCAGGAGGAGATATGATAGTAAGTCTTGGATGCCGGGATCTAGTAATAGAATTTGGAAACCATAAGTTTCCAGTGAGTGTGATAATCCTAGATTCCCAAGTATTGGATGTAATTTTGGGAATGGATTGGATGACCAAGTATGAAGGAGTTTTAGATTGTGCTAATCGGACTGTTGCACTCACAACCCCGGAAAAGAAACGGATTAGATTCAAGTCTAACTTTGAATCAAAAGGGAGTAAGCTAAATTCTCTTAAGGGGGTTAGCATAGATAGTGTGCCTATTGTGAGTAAGTATCCAGATGTGTTTCCGGAAGAATTGCCAGGAATGCCACCAGATAGAGATGTGGAGTTTCTTATTGATTTTCTACCAGGATCTGGACCAATAGATAAAAGACTGTACAAGATGTCAGTTGATGAGTTGAAAGAACTCAAGAAGCAGCTTGGAGAACAGTTGCAGAAAAGTTTTATCCAACCAAGTTCCTCATCTTGGGGAGCACCAGTTTTGTTTGTGGAAAAGAAAGATAGAAGTCAAAGGTTATGCATTAGATTACCGTTCACTCAATGAGGTGACTATCAAGAACAAATACCCTTTGCGAAGAATCAATTACTTGTTTGATCAGTTAGAAGGAGCTTGTGTGTTCTCAAAGATCGATCTCCGGTCAGGTTATTTTCAGCTCAAGATAAGGGAACAAGACATGCCTAAGACAGCTTTCACCACAAGGTATGGATTGTATGAGTATACCGTAATGCCATTTGGTTTGACCAATGCACCAGCGTACTTCATGAATATGATGAACAAGGTGTTCATGGAATTCCTTGATAAGTTTGTTGTAGTTTTCATCGATGACATTCTGATCTACTCCAAGAGCAAGGAAGAGCATGAAGGACATTTATGTTTGATACTTGAGAAGCTTAGAGAGCATAAGTTGTATGCCAAATTCAGCAAGTGTGAATTTTGGTTAAATGAAGTTGGTTTTCTTGGACACGTTGTGTCAGGAGATGGTGTAGCAGTTGATCCTGCTAAAGTTTTAGCTGTAACTGAATGGGAATCTCCTAAGACAGTGAAAGAAGTTTGTATTTTCCTTGGCTTGGCAGGATACTACAGAAGATTTATTGAGAATTTCTCCAAGGTAGCTAAATCTATGACAGAATTGCTAAAGACAAGAAGTTTGCTTGGTCTGAAGGTTGTGAACTCAGCTTTCAAGAATTGAAGAAGAGACTAGTGACAGCACCAGTCTTATGTTTGCCAGATTTGGAGAAAGATTTCCAAGTATATTGTGATGCATCTCATCATGGGTTAGGTGCAGTACTTATGCAAGAAGGGAAAGTTGTGGCTTATGCCTCGAGACAACTCAAAACTCATGAGGTAAACTACCCTACTCATGATTTAGAGGTGGCCTCTGTTGTCCATGCACTCAAAACATGGAGACATTATCTTTTGGGAAAGCGATGTGAAGTGTTCACGTATCACAAGAGTTTGAAGTATATCTTCACCCAGAAGTAAATAAACATGAGACAAAGTAGATGGCTAGAACTCATCAAAGACTATGACTTGAGTTTGCAATACCACCCCGGTAAAGCACATGTTGTAGCGGATGCTCTAAGCCATAAGGTTTTTGTGAATGGACTTACTAAGGGAGAATTGCCAGATGATCTGTGTGCCCAATTTAGAGATCTCAGATTGGAGATTGTGCCTGAGGGACATCTCATGTCATTGGATGTTCAACCCACCTTGTTGGACAAGGTCAAAGAAGCCCAAAAGACAGATATGGAAATTGAAGAGATTAAGGAAAAGATTGGCAAGGGAAAAGCCAAAGGATTCCATGAAGAAGAACACGGTACTTTATGGCATGGAAAACGTATCTGCGTTCGACAAGATCCGGAGCTTCGGAAACTGATTTTACAAGAAGCACACAACTCACCATATTCTATTCATCCGGGTAACACCAAAATGTACATGGATATGAAGGAAAGATTTTGGTGGAATAATCTCAAGAAGGACATCGCCGAACATATTGCTTTGTGTGATGTATGTAGTAGAGTGAAAGCGGAACATCAGAAACCAGCAGGATTCTTACAACCACTACCTATTCCTGATTGGAAATGGGACAAGATTGGTATGGATTTCATCACCGGATTGCCAAGGACCAGGTCAGGATATGATTCTATTTGGGTAGTAGTGGATCGCCTAACTAAAGTGGCTCATTTCATACCCGTGAAGACAACCTATACAAGTTCTAAGTTAGCCAAGATCTATATGAGTAGAATTGTATGTATACATGGAGTACCCAAGAGTATTGTGTCCGATAGGGGAACACAATTCACTTCTCATTTTTGGAGGCAACTACATGAGTCCTTGGGAACGAGGTTGGAATTCAGCACTGCTTTTCATCCTTAGACTGATGGACAAACAGAAAGGACTAATCAGATTCTTGAAGATATGTTGAGGGCATGTTCCCTAGACTATGGAGTCAGTTGGGATGAAAGTCTGCCTTACGCAGAATTCTCTTATAATAACAGCTATCAAGCCAGTATCGAGATGGCACCATTTGAGTTTCTCTATGGGATAAAGTGTACCACCCCATTGCTATAGAATAGTGTAGTTGAAAGAAGTTTGTTCGGACCAGGACTAATTAAAGAGGGTGAAGATAAAGTCAAGCTAGTTAAGGACAGATTGAAGATAGCACAGTCCCGACAGAAGAGCTACGCAGATCCTAAACATAGAGAAGTCACCTATGAAGTGGGTGATAGAGCTTATCTTCGGGTGTCACCACTTCGTGGAGTGAAGAGGTTGGTCTCAAAGGTAAATTGGCCCCAAGATATGTTGAACCATTCAAAATTCTAAGTCATAAAGGAGAAGTAGCTTATGAGATTGAATTGCCAGAGTCACGGTCTGCTGTTCATAATGTGTTTCATGTGAGTCAGCTTAAGAAATGTCATCCAGAAATGGAAGAGACTTCTTTGAAGGATACTATACCTTTGGAAGAGGTCCAATTGGAAAGTGATCTCACCTATGAGGAGAAACCAATCAAGATTCTTGAGACTGTAGAAAGAGTTACTTGGACTAAGACTATCAAATTCTGCAAAGTTCAATGGAACCATCATTCTAAAGAAGAAGCAACTTGGGAAAGAGAAGATGATCTTCGGAAGGACCACCCTCACCTATTTGCTAGCCAACCCGAATCTCGAGGGCAAGATTCACCTTAAGGGGGTTAGATTTGTAACATCCCTAAAAATCATGTTTTCAAAGTTTGCATATCATTCATGCATGTATATCATTTAGGGATCAAATATCAAACCCATTTCAAGAAAACAAAGCACTAAGTGCTATTATTTTATGTGATCAATCATTAATCAAATACCACTCTCAAATGGAGATTATTTGTTTCAAAACCAAACCTTGTTGCCCTCAGATTGTTTTGTTTGATTGCTAATGTTTAAACCAAACTTTACAAAAAAAATATGAATTTAAAACCATTTTCAAAACTTGTTCAAATCATGTGCTATGTCACTGGTTATTTTTGTTTGATCAAAGGACCAAGCTAATACAGGGAGACCACATGATTATATGCCCAAAAATGTGAGTGCTACACTCTACAAAAATCCAGAAAAAATTTGAATTCAAATGGCATTTGAATTTGTTTGAAAATGGATTCAGAAAATTAAAACAGAAATGGAAAAAGAATAGAGAAAAGGAAAAAGGCCGGCGCCAGGATTTTGGCCCAACAGCGAAACCAGCCCAGCAACCAGCCCACCCGGGTTTCCCTCTCCCTTTGTTTCTCACCGCGTACGCGCATACCCTCTCGCTGACAAGTGGACCCTGCGGCCACGTCACTCCGTCGTCCCCAAAATCCCGCCTGCAGACCACGTCGCCGCTGCCGTTGATGCCGATAATGGCACGGCGTAATTAGCCTTGATTCTGCAAACGTTTCCTGTCACGCTGCTTCCTACTTAAACCCCTCCCCTCGCCGCTCATTTCCCCTCACTTAGCACAGACTCCATGCCACCAGGCTGCTAGAATTTGCACTCACATCGCCGCGGTACCGACAGACTCCGGCGACCGATTGTGGTAAGCTCCGTGCGCGCCTCCCTCTCTGTTTCACGCTAGCTGCTTCGCAACCTTCTTGCGCTCCTTCTGACACCCCTAGTTCTTCTTGTACTGCCCCAGGTCGTCGACTCCAACGAGCACCGCAAACTTCCGACGCCATCTCCAACTCCGGCAAGAAATTTCGGTGAGATTCAACCGCCCCGTGCTTTCCCTTTGACACTATCTTGTTCGCCTGATTGTTGCGCACCCGCTGATGCCCTCCGTTCGTGTTAGTGCGGAGCAGAACGTCGTCAACGTCACCGTCCACCTAAGCCCGACGCTGTCCTCGACTCCGACGAGCTCCCACGGCCACAGCAGCACACCTCTTCGCCAATCGAGCACACATTGAGCATCTCCTCATCGCAACGAATATGGTGAGCATCCTCCCACCTCCCAGGGCGACCTAGTTCTCCGGCTCCGCCGCTGACAGAGCGCACCGCCGCCTGTCGCCGCCGCTAGCACCGCCAGTTGATGGTCAGATGATTCGGGCCGTTAGATTTAGATCCAGTGGATGCGTTGGATCATAAGCGAAGCGGTATGTTTTAATAAGAGCCGCGCGTTTTATTTAGATCCAACGGCTCGCAAACGTGATCCAGCGCGAAGCGGTACCAGCTAGTAAGAAAGCGCCGAGTGGCATATTCTTTGTTTTAAAATTCTGATTTAAATCTATTAGATGTTTAAACTTGTTTAATTCGTAACTTTTGATTCCCACGTCCAAATTTGACAAATTTTATATCAATGGAATCAGGAGAGAAAGCCCTTTCCATATATGCAATGTGTTTAATGTTTTGTTTATGTTAAAATGATTATTTTCACAGAAACATGTGTAGGCCTATTTTGTATATAACAATTATTTGGGAAATGTTTTAATGATCAAATAAAGGTTGTTTGGCCAGTTTTGAACTTGTTTATGAATCAGTACTGTGCACTTGTCTTTTTGAGTATAGAAAATCATCACATATCATATTGCATGCATCCATATATTTTTGCTTGTATTTATTTTTTTATGTGATTTGGTGCTATCATTTTATGTGTAGATTTTGGTGCAAATAGTGATTGTGATTGTGAGGATTGTAGCTACTCTCCAAACTACCAAGGCAAGTGGTGCTTCATGATTTTTCCTATGTTTTCAAATATACATTAGAAATATTTTGCTAGTCTTGCATGGATATTTTTGATCTATATGCTATGCTTGGGAAATCCTAGTAGATGTAGAATTGCTAGAAATATTTCTAAGTCTTATCAATGCCATGCTTAGACTATCTAGTAGCAACCAAGGGTGGTTATATTCATGCTATTAATAAAACAACTAAGTGAATGAAACACCTGGGTGGAATGGAAAGAATGGGTTATGTTGAGTGGTTACACAAGGCCCATTTCTATGGTTTACCTTGTGTATCTCACTTGTGGAAAGCCACCCAGGAACAAAGGGATTTGAGAGGCCAAATGTTAAGAAGCTTCTAGTGCAGTCACTTGGCAATATGGGCTCTGCCTGGATCATATAGGTTGCAATAACTTAGCCATTTGGACAGTTGGTGGTAGTGGGATGATAGGTTGGAGCGCGTCCATTTGGTCTAAGGGAAGGCTTCTGAAAGGTCCTGTCTTGGTGAAAATCAAGTCTTGTGGGGAAAGTGCACAAAGGGAAAATCAATAACCTCTGCAGATGGAAGAATCTAAGTACTTAGCCATGTCCCTGGTATTGGACAACTTGAGCATCAAGACATGGAAGCTATCAAGAATCTCCTCATCCCAATTTCTAAGTAAAAACTTGTGGTTGAACAAGGGTGAAGAACCCCAATGTCTATTGGTGGTTCCTTGGGAAAGATTTTTATCAAAGAAAACTTAGTGTTTTCAACTGATAGGTAAAAACCTATTTTGAGCAAAGCAAGCCTAAGCTACACTTAGCCAAAATGCATATAGTATTTAGTCCACCAATATTCTACTAAGGTATCACTTGCCAATACTATTCCAATGTATTGACCCATTGTGGCTGTAACTTGTGATGTTGCAGGGTATTCTAATGATGATTAGGAGTCATGAGTCTACACTCAACATGCTTGCCTGTGGCACATGAAGATGAAGACTTATTTATCTTAGCACTTATTTAAACTCTTGTATTAGGCATGTGGCCATGGAGTTGTAAAAGACTATGTTTGTCTCTAGAATGACTTGTAATAATGACCTTTGTCTCTAGTATTATCATCTTAAACTGTGGATGCTAGCATTGATCCAGTGACTAGCATTGCAATCACAGGGATCCTTTCCTTTACAAAGGAGGGATCTTACAGTTCATGATCAAGATCTAATCTATTTGTAATCATGCATGTTGTGTTTGCGGGGATCCGATGGATATTGATATTATTATGTTGGTTTGATTAATGGTTTTGTCTTGATGATTCTATCATGTCTGTGTTGTTTGTGATCTTGCATGCTCTCCGTTGTTAGTAGCTATGTTGGCCAAGTAGTTGCTAGTGACTCCAGGAGGGGGTATTTATGGTTGATAGTGGGTTCAGGCCTCTAGTTTACAAGGGAATTGACAGAAATCTCTTCGGTTGTAGATGTGTTTTTGCCACTAGGGAGAAAACAACGATCTCGTCTTCATGGAACATGTGGACTATTTACCTTACACACTTTGCTTAAAGCAGTTGTCTGTTGCTTGCAACTTAATACTGGAGGGGGTTCAGATGATAATACTTCTAGTCATAGATGCAGTTGGATGCGGTATATGTATCTTGTTGTATTTCCCAATCGAAT